>CM021767.1:111884058-112001272 GCA_011076525.1 Nettapus auritus
AAAAAAAAAAAAAAAAAAAAAAAAAAAAAAAAAGAAAAGAAAAAAAAAGTGGTGCAACAGCAGCTGGGAGAGAGGAGTGAGAAAATGAGAGAAGCAGCCCTGCAGCCCCCAGGTCAGTGCAGCAGGAGGGCAGGAGGGGCTCCTGGCACGCAGCAGCAGTTCCCCTGCGGCCTGTGGAGAGGCCCCTGGTGGAGCAGGCTGTCCCCCTGCAGCCCAGGGGTCCCACATGGAGCAGATCTCCACGCTGCAGCCCGTGGAGGAGCCCCCAGTGGAGCAGGTGGAGGTGGCCTGGAGGAGGCTGCGGCCCATGGAGAGCCCCCGCAGGAGCAGGCCCCGGGCTGGAGCTGCAGCCTGTGGGGGCCCTGTGCTGGAGCAGTTTGCTCCTGGGGGATGGACCTCGTGGTATGGAGCCGTGTGGGAGCAGTTCTTGAGCAGCTGCTGCCTGTGGGCAGCCCCCGCAGGGTCAGTTTGGGAAGGATGGCATCCCGTGGGAGGGACCCCATGTGGAGCAGGGGCAGAGAGGGACCGTGAAGGAGTGGCGGTGAGGAAGCGTCAGGGACTGACCGCAGCCCCCTTTCCCTGCACCACACATAGGGAGGAGGTGGAAGAGGGTGGATGGGGGGGACGTGGTTTTAGTTTGCTGTTAGTTCTCACTGCTCTAGTCTGTATTAGTGGACAATAAATTACATTAATCTCCTTTATGCTGAGTCTTTTTTGCCCATGATGGTGTGTGATCTCCCTGTCCTTATCTCAACCTACAAGAGTTTTTTTCATTGTATTTTCTCCTCCTGTTCTTTTGAGGAGGGGGGGTGAGAGAGCGGTGTGGTGGTGCTCAGCTGCCCATCGGTGTGAAACCACCGCACTGCTTCTAGCATTCAATACCTTTTAGGGTCCCTTTTTCCTCTTCCTGCCTCCTGATTAGTGACCAAATGGGATCATATTATTTTCTTTGTACATTTTTTCTGTTGCTTTTGGCAACTGCTCATGTTGAAGAAGTATCACCTTGTCAAATTCCCATAGTGGCTGGCCTGCTTGGACAGTGAAACAAACTATCAAGTCTAACACCAGAAAGTTGGAGAGCATGTCTGTACAAATCCTCAGTGTCTTACATGAGAAAACAGTAGCTAACAATCTGGTTTAAGATAATACTTGAGTAAATATTTACATTTGGAGCTTTGCATATTTTAAAGACCTGATCTGACAAACATTTATTCATGCATGGAATAAACAAAATTAACAGAATATTCCTACTTGCACGGTGGATGGTAAAATTGAAATTATTTGACCTCACGGTAACCCTCCTTATGCTTGGAAATACAGCATCTGCCAAGAGTAGACAGGGACGATAACCACCTCTGTCTGCAGAAGGGGGGGCGGAGGTGGTGGCTGAAGGCTTGAGACAGCTCTCTTGGACATAACATTGGCTAAAAAATCCTACAAACAAGCACAAAGTGGAAAAAAATCTACTTACATGAATCAAACTGGGGTTTTACCCTTCCCTGAACGAGATCACAATGTCCATATTCCTTACGCTCATGAGGTGGGAATTTGCTAATAATTTTGCATGTTGCTATGATCAGTTGCATTATCAGCTAAATAAATCTACATGAATTCCATATGAATATTGTAACTGTTATATCCACATATTTTCTGTTCCTATGACAGTCTCTTAGTTTATGGGGAAGATTGTAGCATGTCTGGATAAATACATTGGAATGAAGCTCCTGAGATCTCAAACTTTTTCCATGCTCTGCACTGACCTGCTGTTGTTAGTCTCTTCATGTTCAGAGTCATTTTCTGAAACAGTCATTTTCTATGGTTCTGTTTCTCCACCTGTGAAAATGAGGACAACGATGCCTCTCTTAGAGTCTTTTAAGAACTTTATAAAACAAATGCTAGGTAAAGAGGAAATATTTTTATTTTGGATAGGCTTTTCCCTTTGAACACAAATAGTCTTTTATTTACAGCCTTCTTTCTGCTCATGTGGAGAAGTTTCTGATTTGTTGCTATTCTATTTGGTAAGGCACTTTCAATTTACAATCAATTAGAGGTGTTTGAGAGTCAGATACACCTTTTCATGTGAACACAAAGATTTTTAAATACTGTTGGAGTGCTCATATATATGCGCTCTCACAGTCTACATCTGGTAATTTTTTTCTTAGGGAATTTATGATGTGGACGGATGAATATTCAAAAATAGATATCCTTTTTTCCTTGTAGAGTGTCAGTCGGCTACCGCTCTCCAACTCATGATCAAGCGCTGTCATGGGAAAAGAAGTTGTAGCATATATGCCAGCACCTATGAATTTGGAGATCCTTGTTACCCTGGCATCCGAAAGCATCTCAATGTCATCTACACTTGTGGTGAGTCGCAAAAAAAGTTCTTACTTTAAGTCTTATTGGGGTACGTGTTTAATGAATAGTAGCGTGTGGAAAATGACAAGAGTTGTAATGGTGCATAAAAAGTGGTTGAGCTTCCAGTTGGCTGATGGCTATTTTCATTTGGTCAACAAGGAAAAGCCCTGTGGATCACTTGAGTTTAATTCTGCCTGTTTTTCTACTTACTGACTTGACAGAAAAAGCAGAAAACATTGATTTTTTTTAATTTTTATTTATTTATTTTTTTTAAACCCATTCAACACTGCCCCTGCAAGGCAGCACAATCTGTCAGTGGAATCAACCTATTCATTGGATGCTTACATCCCAAATGTTAGCATCCTGCTGTTTTATTTCCCTGCAGCAAAGTCGTGGTTATCGGTAGGATCCTTTTTACTTGGTTCTGTACTTCATTTTGTACCAAAGAATAAGACAATCAATCACTTATCCATACTCTTCCTGGACATTAGAATAAAATTGCATGCAAACTCTCCAGGTGAACATAACAATATTTTCCATACAAAAAAAATGTTATTTGAAAAAAAAATGTACTCAGTTGGGATCATAAGTCATACTGTTGAGCAGATACTGTACTCCTAAATGACTAGTCATCTTTGCAACAGAGAAAAAAAATCTTCCTCTCTGAGCTATGTGGTATGAAAACAGGATCAGGTCTGTCTTTTTCCAGCGAAAAAATTTTGGTCATTTGTAGCCGATATATTTGAAAATATTTGCTTAAGGGTTTTGTTTGTATAGTTGTTGCTAGGATCAGTTCTGTCTCTCTATCTGTTACTTTCTACATCCACCTGGAAGAGAAATTCTGGTGCTATTTTGAATCTGCTAAGTAGATGGCTGGGCCATCTGATGTGCTTGCCGTGTCATCAGACAACAACAGATCTGTGGGACAATCTCCAGCTGCGTGCCAAACAGCAGCATGCCAAATCTGCTATATGATTTTTGAGATGGAGTCACTGTAGAATTTGTATAATTGCTATAATGTGGCTGATGTGTAGCATGTTGAAGAGCAGAGAGAGAGATCTGGGAGCACAAAGCTCTGGGCTCCTGCCTGGCTGTTTCATTTGGCAGGAGTGGCAGGAATGTCATGTGTTTTTTTTTTCTCTTCGCTTCTTTGTTTTTGTTTGAAATGATTTAGCAAGAAATAGCAAGAATATTTATTAAAGCCTTGTGAATTTTCTAGCCAGGAAGGTGATGTTGTTATGCCAGTTTTATTATACAAAGACTGGAGAGAAGCTCGTGCTCATGGGGATATGACAGAAACCAAGGCAACACAGCAAAACAGGAGCTCCATAACTCAAAATGCAGGGACAAACCAAACAGAGCCCCATGATAAATTTCCAAGAAGATACCTCCTTCCAAAGCCTATGCAACCTCCTTCTGGTGCTGTGGTCCTGGTCCCAAAGTCCGCTACAGAAGGCATTAGTCATCTCTTAATCTGACCTTAGCTTTCCTAGTCATAGCCTAACTGCATCAGGAAATGAGTAATACCTGAGAGCAAAAAATGGCATGTTTGGCTTTTCAGTGGGTGAAATCTGCCTCATCCTTTGAGGGTGTCCATGGCTCCTTTTCAAAACCATGATCTCAGACTTGTCTCAGCTGGATTTTGTGATCATTCAGACATATTTTCTCCTCTCAAACAGCAAAATCATTCAAAATATAACCCCCAAATTAAGTAGAAATCAAATTCCAGATCCATGTGCTCATGCTGGACAGAAGAAAATTCTGTCATTCTCTTAAAAGAAATGATAAAAACAAGGAACTTGATGTTCTTATGGTTTGGAGAACAATTGCAGTTTAGAGAACCTCCTGTTGGATATCTCTTTGCTTGTTTCCATAAAGCTGCATACATTATTGCTCCCGCTATGGTGTGCTCTGTTCACAAAACCCATGGGAATTAAAGGGGACAGGCTTTGTTTGATTGGTAAAGTGACTCTTGTACCTTTTGGGTTGGGCTTTATTTTCTGTGACATACTTCTTGATACACATCCCTGTTCCTCACCTTTTGCAGTTGTAGACACTGGTTTTTACTGAAGAGCAGTGAAAGATGCAGAGTAATATTGGCATAGTTTGGAGATGTGATGGGTGTACATCAGAGGTTTCCCTGAGCATCACTTCACCCTTTTTCCTGGCTGCCTCACAGAAGTGATTTAATTGCTCTGAGACCAACCAGTGCAGTCTGCTCACCTCTCTCACTTCCCAGCTGCCAAGCTGTGGCAGGAATGTCCAGCCATGGTTCTGCAGTTTGGACCATGTCACTCGTCTTACCTGTGACAAGAACAGACGTGTCCTTGACCAGTGTTACTGAGCTACTGTACTGCTTCAGAAGAGGAATTAAAAGCAAGCCTACTGGGTGGGTAGGAGGATCTTTAAATAGACATTTCCCATTTGAGAAACTTTACTAGTTATGGGTTCAGGGCAGCTGAACTCCGCTCATGGTGCTGAAGTGTGGGCAGGCTGGAAAGAGAAAAATATGTCACCTGCTAGTAGCAATTTCTGGAAGAAGAAAAATCCACTGAGGGATTAATTTGTGAGGTGACAAAAGGTGATATTAATTCAAAGCAGGTGTTGTTAGCAGAAATCATGTCTCTTTTGCTAACGTGGACTTATGACAGGCATTAATACTGGTGTAGGCTGTGTAGAGTGATGGCTCACCATGGTGAGGTGACTTATCTCCAAGTTCTGGTAGGAGAACATCTGCAAAAATCTCTCATGTCAGCATTTATAGACTGTCCTTCTCTGACTTGTCAGCAGGAGCTGAGCCCTATCCCTGATCTCCAAGGAGTAAATAGGTAAGGCAACAGCTTTGGTTTCTTTAAAATATTTCCAAATTTCTTGGAGGTTCATTCCTCTAGCCCTAGTGTTTCAGTGGATATAAGAATTCCTGCCAGACATACACAATTTTGTTGATGAATCCAGTTTTAAGTAAAGGTGTCAGCTAACTTTTTGTCCAGCTTTAGGTTTTTGAATGATTTGTTGTAATAACTCCACTCAGTGGGAATGCTTGTCTTGAGTCAGTATGTCAGGATCAGAACTCCATATTATATTATATATCCCTTTGCATTTTTCATTAAACACCTATTGGCATCACCTAGCTGAGGTGGAAATGCTACGAGCTAGCGTGTATGTACAAGGTGACTGAAACAAGCAAGTAACTGGCAGCCCGATGAGATAGCGATCTCGCGTGTGCATTAGGGTCCCATTAGCCCAGCCAACGAAACAGATGAAAATCCTCCAACATAAAACATTCCAAACCTGAACCTTGGCAGGAACTGAAATGTTAACGTTTGGTCCAAAGCCAAATTTAGCTAATGGGATGGTGGGGAAGGTGGGATTTTCCAGTATGTGGGTCCCATTACTGCATTAATAAATACATTGATTGTTATTTAAATAGGAAAAGGCAAGTTAATTCTGGGAAAGCACGTAACATGTGGTGGGGTTGTTTTCTGAGCATGGCGGCGGTAACCAGAGGAAGATACACAAATTTTGACTCTGCTTTTCCTTTAAAATACCAGCCAATAAGAGCAATAATGCAACTTAGAAATATAGTGCAACAAAGACTTCAGAAATATATATATATATATTTTTTTTTTTGGTGGTGGTGGTGGTTGGTTACATTTTGTTTGGTTGGTTTGTTTTTTCCCCTCCTCTTCTCTCTGTCCCTGTCTCTGTCACTCTGTCTCTATGTCTTTCTTTGGTATAAAACACTGTATTTGCAATATCTGCAGGTAGCTTCCTAGCGTCATTATTGCTGTGATTTTGTACTTACTGATAAAAGTTACTGCACTCCCGACCTTTCCCTTTTTCTTATTTGTCCACTTATTACCTTCAAAGATTCCCTTTAATTCTCTAGACATCTTTCCTCTCTAGTAGTGTACTGAACTCATAACTCAGCAATGAATTCAAAGATGAGCTGAATTTTTTTGCACATGCATTATACAACTTGCATTCAAAGAAGTGTTTAAGTGTGTGCTTTACTTTAAGTCCTGTGCATAAATAGCATGAAAGTTAAACATTTTCTTAAATACTTCCTTGAGTGGGGCTTGACTGTATGTAAAGAGAAACCATGCTCATAGCACTGTAAGTCAAGAGAAGGGAACAATCCAGAGTGCCTGCTGTCCTGACTGCCAGACCCACCACTATGCAGGCAACAGAGACTGTAAATGTGAGTCCTCTGCCAAGTACCTCCTATTCTTTAAAAGCATGCATTGATCAGAAATGCCCTGATGAGAAAAAAAAAAGAAAAAAAAAAAAAAAAAGAAAAAATATGGGGATTGTAAATTTCTTTGTGTCTAGGCATGTTTCAGTGGATTGGTTGTAGGTCCTGGATAAGTGCTGAGTTTTTAGTGCCTTTGTTAGATGCAGGTTTTGCAAAATGAAGCAAATGTGGCCTTGGATATGAGCATCCATCATGGGTTTAGATGTGTATGTGTCTCCTTAATTCATGCTCAATAGAGAGGGGTCATTGGGCTGAGAGCTAATGAACTGCCATGGAAACTCATAAATTGCTTGAAAATCCTGCAGTTCTGCCGCATTAATAATCCTGCCATCCTGCTTTATGAGGCAATAAGCTAAGTCCCAGAAGCCTCACCCTTTACATCCTGATGAGAGAACTGGGCGGGTAAAGGATAAAACATGACTACAGAGACAGCAGCTAATGCTCTTTGGCTGTGAGTGGTGCTACTGGGAGACCAAACGTGGCTGATGGGAGTGTGCTGATCTTTGCTTTCTCTGGGTACTTGGGAAAGCAGGCTGGCTTCCTCCAAAATGTCATGTTTAAACCAATATCATATCAAGTATGTTGGACTAGAGGCAGGCTCTGTGTTAGGTGAGAGCTCTGAGGTGGTTGCCCTCATGATGACGATGAGGAGAGAGGCTGAAGAGGCACACAAATTCTCTCCTGTCACCTCAAAGGGACAATCCCCTAGTCCATTAACTCCTGTGCAGTAAATCTGTCAATGCCTCAGGCTGGCTGAATGTAATAGTCCCTTTTGCTTTTTTAAATTTATGAATTCATGAATGTAGAAAATGTATTTTTATCACTGTAAAAATGCTTTTGTTGCTATAAAAAGCAATGCCCAAGACCTGAAAAAAAAAACAACAAACAAAACAGAAAAAGCAATTCCAAACTTCAAAGAAGAAACAACCCCCTTTTAGACCCTCTTAGAAACAGGGCAACACCAACAGGGTCTTGCTGGAGAAAGACAGATACAGAATATAGAAAACAGACTTCTTTTCTTCAGAAGTTATAAAACTGATGTTTACCAGCAAATAAACATTTCAGAAAACCTAATTCTAGGGATATTAAACTGGATGAACAATGTTTGATAATGCTCGTTTAACTGGGATTCTTTTGTCGTACTGTAAAGCAGAACTTGGAGACATGTAGATTTTAAATTCATGGCCACATAGTTTGATCTAACAAATAAAGAAAAGCGTAATAGTATAACATAATCACAAGATATGGTTACTTTCAATGACATGAATCTGGGTTCAGTGATGGTTTGGGACATCTCTTCAAATCCTGTCTTTTTTCCTAATGTCATAGAAGTTTCTCCAGTATTTTTTGTATCAAGCTTATGCTTCTGTTCAAGTTATAGTGCATCTTTTAAAAAACTATCCAGTCCCATGTAATGACTGCAAATAATGAAAAATTCATAAAGTGGAATTCATCTGACCAAGTGTAGACACATAAGCCATGGAGATTTATAGCGTAGACATTCCCATCTGAGAAAAATTCCTTTTACAGGTAATGGAGAGAAACAGCTGCTTCTGAGGCACAAATCATCTCATCCTAAAGTAGATGCCTGAAAGAGATGAACTGCATATCTGAAGTGACAGTTCCCCTGTACATGTATAATGCAGCTTCTGGTAGCTAGCTGAGATACTGTTATCAACACAAAGGACCTCTTCAGTGCAGATAACTACGTCTGGTTAGATGGATTTCAATCACTGTGTTCTTGGGCAAATGCTCCTTTTAGTCAAAATTATCATTGCCATATAATTATAATACCTGTCTTTTCTCCTTGTGTTTTTTTTTTTTTTTTTTTTTTTTTTTTTTTTTTTTTTTTTCTGGTTCCCACTCCCACTGCTAGACTGGATCTGTGGTTATCATAGACTTGCCCAGGTAAAAGATGAACTTGTTGCTTATTTGTTCTTAGGGGGATTTCTTCCTCTGTATCGTGAGAAACTGCCTGTACCCTGAC
The DNA here is from genome assembly GCA_011076525.1 of Nettapus auritus. Lineage (NCBI taxonomy): Eukaryota > Metazoa > Chordata > Aves > Anseriformes > Anatidae > Nettapus > Nettapus auritus. Next base: position 111,892,656 of record CM021767.1, read on the forward strand.
AAGAGCATTAGTGAGAAAAAGTTCTCAAATAGCAGCTCAGTGCCTTGCACCCCAGCTCGGTGTTACTTCAGTCTCCAGGACTGGGTTTGGAGGAGGATATTCCTGATAGCTGGATTTGCACAGGGTTGAAGTCCACTCTTCACATTTCATCTTTGCAAATTCCCCTGATGTTTCTAAGAGCTAAGATGGGGTTGATAGCTTTGCTGTCTTCTTTGAGTGCCTTACAGGTTTTGATTTTTCCAGGCTTTTGTTCTTAACTTTGTTATAGACTGTCAAGGACTGCAGTTAGTGGTATGGGAGAAGGAGCAGAGTAGGTTTTAATTGGTCTTGTAGCATTTGTTGCCTATTTCTGCAAGTGAATGCATGTGTTGAACCTCCTTTTACACACTTCCACCTAGGAAAGGAAAAGTAAGAAGCCTGTTAATCCTTTTAGAACCTCAGACCTTACTTTGAGAAATACTCAGACTTCACAGAACCTGTCAAAAAAGCATGTAGTGGTGTAACTAAAGACTGCATCGTGATAGGTCAGACATGTCAGTTTAAGGATGACATTTTCCAGCTTTTGAGGTTTTGAATTTTTCATCTTTAGTGAAGTTCTGGTAACAGTTTTTGAGGATGCAGTTTCCTGGATCTTAGAGAATCAAGGAAGGATTCTGGAGGATCAAGCTGGGTCAGCAAGGCTCATGTAATTTGGATCAACGGTGCAGATCTGTTAGAGATCAAGGATTACTGGAGGGCAAAGGCAAGATGCTGTCACTTTTGCTGACCAGTGCTAGAGTGGGATACGCACTCTACTTATGGACTTGGAGATATCTGCTAAGAGCAGAGCCTTCTGCAGTAGCTTTGTTATCATACACCAAGGAAGAATATGCTGTAGAGGCAAAGAACTGTTTAGATTTAAGGTTAGTGATTGCACAAGAAAGCGGAATTTGAGTGACACGGTCAGGAACGAACTTAGCTGGGAATAAGAAAAGGCACAAACAGCCTAACTAGTTTGAAGATGAAGTTTGGTAAATGAGGTAATGGGAAGCTGTCAGTATGCTGCTCCCGTTTGTCTTTGCTTACTCTGCAGCTCACTGTAGCTTGATCTGAATCGTACATCCAGAAGAGTCCGAACATGTCTGGCCTGGCTGGCCCAGACACAGCAACTCTTCATTACCAGGGCAGAATGAGTCTGTCTGACATAGATTAGGGTAAATAAATATTCCAAGGAAGCAGAACTCTGCATCTCAGGTGGAGGAGGAGCAGGTAATGCTGTCACCTCAAGGGAAAGGCTTGAAAGTCCTTTGATTCTTGCAGAGAAGAAATGGAGTCCTGGAGATAAAAATCATTGCCTTGGGGATGGGGAGGAAGGAAGATGGGGCTGGAGGAAGCTGAGAGGGAGTTCAAAGGACATCTTTACGATGATCCTAAGCAGAATGAACAGTGAAATAAATGCCACCTTACAATTAGACAAGATTTGCAAGCTTACTGCTGTGGTCCTCCGTCTCAACCATTATTGAGAAATACCTACGGAGAAAGAGAGTCCCACAGAGAGTTGAAGTGCTCCGAAACCCCAGAGCCCCACTGCTTTAAAGGTGTGTGCACCTCAAGCCTTTATTACTTTTCTCTCTCTCTCTCTTTTTTTTTTTTTTTCTTTTTTTTTCTTTGCTTTTCTTTATTTGATAAAGACCACTGTGTAAAACTCACAGGTCTTGCTGCAAGGTTCCTGTTGGGTTGAGGAAGGGGCTGCTCAAGGGGTTGTTTTGCTCAGGGTCTGTGATGTTCCTGGCTACAGGCTGCTGGAAGCACAGACAAGGAAAGGCAGACAGATGGCCACGGTGGAGTGACTGATGGCAAGGATGGCCAGGAGGAAGGTGCTTTGTTTTGTTTTGTTTTGTTTTCATTCAATTTTAGAAATATTTTAGAATGGACCCAGAATTTGTACTGTAATAATTGCAATACTGAACTGTAATGTAATCAAGGTCGACAAATCTTTAAGGTTTCTAAAGAGATTTGGTCATTGAATGATTTCCTCTGGCATACATATGCACGTCCTTGGGCCTGAACAGCAATCTGAACACCAACTGGAGAACCAGGCTGGGGGTGGCTCGGGGGTCTGCCTGGCTCTCCTGAGACCTCCTGCTCTGGGGAGGACACACTTTGAAAGCATCTGTGATCCACCTTTAATCACACCCTGGAAAAGCAGATCTACCTGAGAGTGATTGTGCAAGGTGACATTTGAATGTAATATATTTAAAGGAAAACTTTCAGGAAGTATGGAGAGAGATAAGTGGAACAGAGGTAAAATTAGATGGACTATTTATATCTTGATTTTTTTTTTTTTTTTCCTGGAAGCATAACCCTGCTGCCCAGACTTTCTATTCTTTAATATCATTTCTCCCTTAACCATGTTCTGTTAAAAGTTCTGCCCATTAATAGATTATAGATATTTATCATTTCATCGTAACAGGATAATTTTTCACCTGGGAACCTCATTGAATACCTTCGTTAAATAGGGTTCCTGTTGACTCTCCATACATGTCAAGACCTGCACAGCTTTCAAATGTAGTAATTAACATTAATGTTGCCACATATGAGGCTTTACCGAGGCGGCAGTAGGCAGCCAGTCTGCCAGCCCCTTTCATGCAGGAGTCTGCAGGCTACAGGCAGAGGAATGCCTCAGCAATGAAGGGCTGACCCTACATTCAGCGATCACCCTAACTCCTCCTAATTGAGGTTAATGCCAGAAGCATTGACACCTTGATGCTAACTCATTAGTGCCTGGAGGCTACTGATGATTGCTGACAGCTCAGCGAAATGCTCATCAGATTAAATTTAAAGGCAGCGTTTGACACCATGACCAATTAAGATATATTTGCATGGCTCACATATATATTTGCTTTCCCTTTTTTTTTTTTTTTTTTTTTTTTTTGAAAATCTATCAAAGCTATGCCATTTTCTTCCACTGTTTTTAGAAGGATTCACAGCTGGTGTCTTGCTGCGAGCACGTGCACGTTTCTCTGCTGTGCACGTACCACTGCCCTGCTGTTTACTGGCCGCCCTCTTGTCTCTTTCTCCACTTCACTGCAAAGCAAACAGGAAATTCTCTGGGATTTGGAAAAATCCTTGTTCTTGAACATGAAAAGAGAACTGGAAGAGTGGGACGGAGAGGGGAAATAAATAGTGATTTTATGAAAACCACCAAAGATGCAAATATATGCGGTCTCCATGATGGGGTCCTTTGGTACAATTGGGGCTTGTGAGCTGAAATAGAGTAACACAGAAACGAGCCACTCAGGGGTGTTTGTAGCCTGTTGATTAAAGGTATGTGGGCATCAGATGTGTATTCAATTTCTGGGAAGTGCACTAATGATTTATATCATGTTGCCTTGCCCACAGGCCTCAGCAAGGACTGTCCCATTACTCGAGGCACTCAGTGGTCCCTGCTATGAGCAATTATGTGGTTATGCAGGCAAGGGCCAGGCAGACTTTGGGAGAAAGTGTTTCTTTCAGTTTATGTGTGGAGACAAAATTTACACAAGGGTTTGTGTCATAGCAGCTGAATCTAAGATCTTTCAACATAATGCCTTACCCATGCATGCCTCCTCCTTCCCCAGTAGCTTATTGATGGTGGTGAATTTGTTAGATGTGTAGATCCACACTTTGCTCTGCAGGTGGACTTTTCACCATGCACTATTTCCTGCCTAATCCCTTCTCACACGAGATGACGAGAAGGCAGCAGGATGTGGCAAGTACATTTCCATTTCTTTCTTCACCTGCCAGGAACCCGACCTGTGGTTTTCCAAGGCCAAAACAACCAGGGGAGCAGCTCCATGGTGCTATCACACTCTGCCCTGCATGGGCTAGGCAGGGAGGATGGTGCTGTGCACATGATGCGGATGTGACTCACATGGCTTGTGTGACTTACCTGATTTATCACGGCTCCGTGATGGACATGTACCAGTCGAGAGGATTTATTTTTTCCCAGTCCATTCTCGGCTGGGAGAAGCAAAGTGTTAGTAGCACACAGAGGCTGATGTTTCCATTTCTTCCCTCTACCCATGAACATGCTCTGTCCCATTTCACCCTTCAGAGGCATGTGAAGAGTACAGAGAGCCACTCTTTTCTCCCTCTTTGGACATTTTATTCTCTTCCTGCTGGTTCTCTGAGCCCTGAGGTATAGAAATTTTATCTTCTGGCTGTATGGAGGCCTTAGGATAGGCTTAAACACACTTGGTATCTTGTCATCTCCTGCACTAGTGCTCAGTGGTTGGGAAGATCCAGTGAGGTGTTGAAGAGTGGAAACCCCCAAAGGGCTCTTTGACTGATGTCTGCTCAGTGCAGATGACCTTTCAGGACATCCCCCAGATTACGGCAGGGAGAAGATTGGTGTGGCAGCTACACCCCAACAGTCCTGATCTTCTAGAAACATCCCTAAACATTAATCTACTTTTCCTACTTCTATTTTATGACCTCAGTTTATTCAAAGGGTACACACCCAAATGGTTAATGCCCCTTGAGACAGACACTTCAAATACTGTTGACAGTGGCTACTTTTCGGGTCCTGTTTTCGTCATTGTTTAGCTAAGCCATTCATGTTCAGTTCCTTTAATCTTGCCTCATAAATCAACCTGTCCAGTATCTCAATTGTCTTTTTGTTGCTCTTTTCCACAATTACCTATATCTTTTAACAAACTTTGAGCAGGCTTATGACTATTTTTTCCTGGGGGCCAGCAGAGACTTGCAATTTCTTTGCCATATATTAACAACAGATGCTGTTTGGACTTCGTGCAGTACCAGCACTGCTACCTGGCAGCAGCAGCTGACTCTCTCTGGAGTTTCACTCTCAGGTATCATGCTGCTCAGTATTTAACTTATTTCCCCTCATTTAGGAGAACAAGGAAAGCACCAGCTTCTGAATGCTGTAGTGGAAAGCATTTCTGCACAGGGAAAACAGTGTTATGGGGTACAGCATCAGCATCCTTCTGCCTGGTTGTTTTCCCAGCTTTATAGTACAAAGGCCCGAGGCCCGAAGGATGACTGATACTGCATAATATAAACAGTGCAGCAAATCCTACTAAATCCCTTTAGAAGATATTTAACTAAATTCCTAACCCATGAGGCCACCCTGGGCCATCTCTTATCTTTAAAAGCCATCTCACAGCTGCCTGCAAAGACTCTGGAGGCTGGCTAATCTGAGCAGCTGGACCCGTGGTGCCTGCAGGGAAGGAGCGAAAGAGGGAGGGCAAAGTCTTGGAGATCTTGTTCTCTGGATGGGTGACACTCCATTGTGGTCCAAGCCACAGCCTTAGGGAGAGGAAGATACCTGGTATGCAGCTCCATCTGGAGTCCGACAGACCTATTCCCCAGTTGGCCAAAAGCTGCCTCAGTCTGGATGCTCTCAGTGACCTGGGGACTGTGTGTCAGGCACCACTTAGTAGGTGGGACTTGTGCTGTCTAGTCCCTAGATCATATTTATTTTCTTCAAGCTTTGGTGAAATTGTAGTATTTCCTTTAAAAGAAGGAAAAAAAGCTCTTAGGATACAAAGGAAATCCCTTTTAAATGAAGGTACAGGAAAAATCAGAAGGAAAATGGATCAGCTCACAAAAGGGCAAAAAACCTAGCACCTTCCTTCCCCTTTCTCTTTCTTGACAAGAATTAACTTTTTTTTTCTTTCTTTTTTTTTTCTTCCGTTTTTTGGACAGGCATGGATGAGCACTGGCCTTAGACCAAGGAGCTTTCTTCTAAACCCTGATTTGTCACCAGCTGTTTAGCACTGGACAATCATTTGGCTTCCTCCTGCCTTGTGTAGTTAGACTGCAGGTCCTAGGGCTGTTTGCTCAGCATCTGGCACAAGAGAAACAGGAGCCTCACCACCTCCCGTGGGCTTTCAGTTTATGCACCTAGTGCAGACATGATCACACAGATGTGGTGAGTCTCTGCTTTCAGTGCTTACAGTTCCTGTTGAACTTTATTGACATGAAGCTTTGGAAAGCTCAGGTGTTAAGCTTCTGCCTGACATTTCCATTGTTGTCATGATAATTCACTCAGCCATGAAGTCAAAGACTGTCTCACATTCCTCCTTTATGTTTTGTTTCTCCTGGAGTATTCTTATAATTATTATTACTATGAAAAATAACAAATATTAAATTCCATTCTCCCCTGTTGTTGTTTTTTTTTTTTTTTTCAGTAAAAAACCCAAACCATTCAGTGTTTATCCCAGGATTACACACTAATACACATTTCTTGACGTGCTCTATCTTCATCAAAGAGTCCAGCTTCTGCTATGTGAAAGTTGTACCTTATTTCCCAAAAGTAAGAAAGGCAAATTTTCTCCTTTGTGCTATTAAAGACCATCAAAACCTTCTGCAGATGCCTTGGGTTTCAGTGAAGAATGCATAGAGCATCAGCCCTGCACTGTGGCTCTCTGTCGTGAGGAGTGAGCCACCTAGTAAACTGGAGTTGGAATGTGTGTAATGGAAATTTTATGTTGGATGTTTCTTAGCCTTTTACCCTTTTAATAAATAATGGATTTGCTTTCCTTCCTCTCCTTATAATTCTTTCTCCCCTAAATTACCTTTAATTAAAAATGAGGGTGTCTCTGACAGTTAGAAAATGAAACAGTGAAGGTATAGATATTGGTTTGTATTTTTGGTTTTCCTTTCCTCCCCATTCCCATTCAGTGTTGTCAGGGCAGTGATTTTCTCCTAAGTAACACTAAGGCTTATGCATATGTTTGCATTTAATTTCCAGATGGAGAGGCAGGCTTCTAATAACAGTGCAAGTTGCTGCTTTATAGATCTGGATGACTGACTGACCTTTGTTTTTGCAGCTGGCCAGGAGACTCTGCCCCATACTCTGGGATGCCAACACACTCATGGTTGAGCCAGGCTTTTTGACTTTCAAGGCAGACTGGTGCAAGAAAGGGCTTACCTCTCCCAGACTACAAAAGTGTTCAACAGCTCTCTACATATGTGAGGCTGGCTCACTCCTGAATTCAGGATCGTATGAATTGCTTCACTTTTTGGCATTATGGCTCTTCATAAATGTGTTTCCTTAAGTCTTGAGCAGACAGGTTTTGTTCAAGGAAATGTATTTAATCATTAGCACTGACATTTTGGTTAGGGTGAAAATATTTTCTTAAGTGAAGAGACTTGTAATGATCCCTCTCTGTTACCCTGGAAATGCTCCTCTGTGGACCTCTTGGAGAGAATGCTGTGTCCCTAGCTGCATCTCAGGTGTCTTGTCCTGGTGTTGCCATTTGTGTTTCCTGATAGAACTTACCAAGCAAGTCGTAGATCTCAGCGTAGCCAGATCCAGCCCACAGATGCTTTTGAAGTTCAAGACTAAAGGTTTGGACTAGCAGTGGATGCAATCTTGAGTGTAAGTGGAGGGATGGAGTACTGAGTGCATGGACATATTGATCTGAGTAGGAATGCAGTTGCAAATAGGTATGTTATTAAACACAGTCTAATGCTGACCAGATGTAGTCGTCTACATTATAATCAGCTACATATGGACTAGATACCCTGGCCTCCCTTTGTAGTCAGTATATGAAAAGAAATGGGCATTTCTAGGCTGCAGTTCATCTCATTTTTATGTAGACATCTTATGCAGGCACCTTACGAAAACTTATTTTTCTCTTTTGTTTACTGAGGGAAATCATGGTAACTAAATCAAGTGTGAGTTTCTGCACTGTTGTCTAAAGTTAGATCAGATAAGTCTCACCTTGAATATGTTTCCTACAAAGTTATGTATTCTCAACAGTTATTCTTTTCCTTAGAGAGTCTTCAAACCTCACAATACTTAAGTGCAGTTCTATCATCTTGTTGATTGTGTTTGCTAACTTGCTTCAGATGTTTTTATTAACTTACAATTCTTTAACAGTTTTGTGTCTTATTGCCAGAAAATACAAAAAATAGGTATGTAATTCAGTGAGATCTCCTCTCAGGAAATATATCTCTCTTGATAGGTTCTTATTCTTTGGTGGGTTTGTACCTAGTTTCCTTGGATGGAATTCAGTTTCTGATACCAAATGTAGTTGCCTAGAGGCAGATGAAATATCAAAGTTCCTGTTGTAGCCAGTAAGCCTAGGAAACTTCTGATACTGACTGGAATACCTAGAGTTCATTTCCCTATATATACGTACACAGAGATATTTTAGACAATCTGTTTTGTTTATAGGTTCTACCTAATATTTGCAAACCCTGCCTTTGATGTTTCAGCCCAAGGCCTTTCAAAAGCACCGTGCACTCAAGTTTAACTGGATCGTGGGTATTTGCTGAGCTGAATTGTTCTCAGACTGTAAAGACCTGATCAGTGCCAACATTAGTGGGAGCTCACACACCTAATACCCTTGTGGATGTTTACATTGCAGACGTATAAATACAGGTGTCTGAATCCAGGGCTGACTCCTACCCTTCTTGTCACTATGCAAGGAGGAAAACCTGGGAAGTGTTTATCTTTTTCTAAGGGTTGCACTAGGCCTAATATAGTTCCATTGCTCTGGCAGCCATCCCTGTGGAGGACAGCAAGAATGCATGAGAGAGAAGGCTATTTATGTTGCTATTTCTTTCTTATTTTTACCCATCTTTGAAAATGACAGATCCCAAAAATGGACATGGTAGCGTTATCCTGCTTATGGCACAGAAGAGCAGAGAGTTTCATCTCTATTTTAAGACATCAAAGGAATCCATGTCCTTCTGAAGGGCATTTCCTTTTCTCAGTCAGTGATAAGAGAAAAACTTTCCCATTCTTTTCATTTCAGCAGAAACTTACCCAGCTCAGAAGCAAGGGTTTGGAGTTAGGACTAGGGTCGGTAACATTGAAAACATTTCCAACAAGTAATACTTTGAACCAACCCAAGAACAGCAACTTGTCCTGCAGTCAGAAGGTCTTGGAGGTGTTTACGTGCTGTAGTTCATAATGTGAAGGGCTCTGACGGCTCCATACATTGCACACCATCTCTCTGGGAGATTGAGCCCCATGGAAGCAGCTGGAGTGATACCAGTTGTCCTGTTCCTGGAGGTGTTTTACCCCAACGACCTTATTCAAGAATGGGAGGTCTTGCCTGATTTAAAGGACATACATCCTGCAAGGAGCTGCTTGCTTGGACAACCTGTGTCACCTGGAGAGATGACAAGAAAGGGGGAGTAAATATCCTTATCAGCACTGGGAAACTCTCTTCTCTCCAGCAAAGCAGAGCATTTAGTGCATGCAGCTTCCAGCTAGGCACAGACAGCATCTTGGGAGGCTCTCCAGGGACTGTGGAGCCCTGTACTTGGCAGAAACCAGCAGAACCTGGCTAGAGCCCTTCTCCAGCTGGCTCCGAGCCCTTTGGCACCATCTGCCAGCAGACGTGTTGCAGTGTGCCACCCCTTTGCCACTCCACTGTCCTTGCCCTGATTTGCTCCCCTGTGCCAGGCAAGGGACCTGGGAGCTATCGGGGTTGGTTCGGTGCCCACCAATAGGAAACCCCTGTACTGGGGGGAATCCCTCCAATGGTCGAACCCTTTAGTATATAAATGTAGATATACGCTGCATTTGACCTCCAGATCAATGAGGTTTATTGGTCATTATTCTTCCAGGCCCGCTTTGTTCGTTCTTCAGTATCACAGAATCACAGAATTTCTAGGTTGGAAGAGACCTCAAGATCATCGAGTCCAACCTCTGACCTAACACTAACAAATCATCCCCTAAGCCATATCCCTAAGCTCTACATCTAAACGTCTTTTAAAGACCTCCAGGGATGGTGACTCCACTACTTCCCTGGGCAGCGCGTTCCAATGTCTAACAACCCTTTCGGTAAAGAAGTTCTTCCTAAGATCCAACCTAAGCCTCCCCTGGCACAACTTAAGCCCATTCCCCCTCGTCCTGTCACCAGGCACGTGGGAGAACAGACCAACCCCCACCTCGCTACAGCCTCCTTTGAGGTACCTGTAGAGAGCGATAAGGTCACCCCTGAGCCTCCTTTTCTCCAGGCTGAACAGTCCCAGCTCCCTCAGCCGCTCCTCGTAGGACTTGTTCTCCAGGCCCCTCACCAGCTTCGTCGCTCTTCTCTGGACTGGCTCAAGCACCTCGATGTCCTTCTTGTCGTGAGGGGCCCAAAACTGAACACAGTATTCGAGGTGCGGCCTCACCAGAGCCGAGTACAGGGGGACAATCACCTCCCTAGCCCTGCTGGTCACACTGTTAAAGTATGTCTGGGTTAACAGGCTATTACATTCAGCAGGCTGGCATGCTTAGAAAAGACCCCTGCTCCGGATCAGCACAGCTTTCCTGCCCTAAAGGACAATGGTGCTGCAGAAGAAACTCTTGCAGGGAAAATTCTGAGACAGCCCAGACCTTTTGTGATGCAGAGTGAAACTTGATCTGGCCAGGGCATGGCCAGCAAACCTTGCACTGTTAAGGGTTTTTCCATCTTGGCTTTCATTGCAGTGGGAGATCAAGAGTAGGGTATAGGAGGGGGCTGCCCTGCCCAAAAATGTGCCCAGTTTTTGATCTGAAGCTGTTCTCATATATTTTCATCTAGTTCTTTCTCTTGCTTTTGTTGCCACAAGGTTGCAAAGCAAATCCTGCTAATGCCAGTTGTTCCCTCCTCACTCGGCAGCTCATCACATCGTTTTCGTGAGCTCTCATTCTCAGAGCAGCAGCTTCCCTGTGTACCACTGTCTGGTACATTCAGGGCACAAGGATGTCTTCTCTCTGATACTGATGACTTTGCCCATGATTTCTCAGACTGTTTGGAAAAAGAAGTTGTTGGACAACATCCACCATTATTTAGATTGGCAATGGAAATAAAGCTGGTCTAGTTCGATAACTTCAAAACTACAGACTCCTCAGTGTTTCTTTTGGACATGCACATTCAATTAGCATTTATTTTATTTCTTTAATAAATAAAAAAAAATCTAACACTTTTTATTAAATGTTGCCAGTTCAGTTTGAACTCTGATTTGCTTTGAAGGTGTCTGGAACCAGATCCTGTAGCAGAAGAAACTGCAGCATTTCTAGTCATTAATGAAGAATGAGTCTGAAAGAGGTTTTGGGTCTCAGAAATGAGGAGGTGCTGGAGGTATCTTTCTAGTCAAGGTTTGAATCCCTTCTTAGACAAGAGCTATTGCAGCGAGAAAGGCCAAACTCCCCAGATGTGCTGGGCAAAGTTAAGTCAGTGAGGGGTGATGTCTTGTCTGAGTGGTTTGTAGGACCTGCTGCAAAATCTTTCAGTGGAGTCAATAGGTTTTGAATCAGGTCTCAGATGATTCTATCCTGCAATAAACACAGAGGAACAGCAGTAACTGTAGATCACAGTGTCCATTTTACTTACTATGATGTTATTATAACTGATTCCCAGTCAACAAACACACCCTGTTTTGTTAGCTTGCCTAGAAGCTCTCATGAACCAAACATACTGTTGAAAGGGAGCTACAGATAATGTGGTTTTCTCAGCCTTTCAAACTTGTTATAAGACCAGCAGAGCCAAAGTAATCATTATTAGTAAGCAGGCAGACTCAGAGCCTCAGACTTAATCCACTCTGAGTATAAACAACCTGCCTTTGTGCGCATCCTCCCTGCTTTTGGTGATGAAGGTTTCACTGTGAGATTAGGGGCTGAAGGTTCCAACATGATAATTTCAGTTGTGTGCCTCTTGGTGTTATAAAGCCCATAGACCAGAAAATTTATCGCTGTGATTTAGTCGCAAACTCCCTGGAGTGGACAAGGGTTGCGAACCTCATGATAAATAGTACAGGCTAGCATTTAGCAAATGATAGTGCAGACTGCAGGAAAATACGAAGAGAGGAAAATGTATTCCCAAGGACTGGTAACTAACATAAAGAGCCAAGGAATAGTTTAGAGAGGGAGGGAATGTCTCCAGCATAGGTAAGTCACTGCTGTCCTGATACACTGCACAGGGCCTGTATTGATCCCTCCAGAACCGAAGGCACTCCTGGCAATAGCTCAGGATGCATAAACTCCCAGCCTGATGTTTTCCAGCCCCAGCTGGAAGGTGATAGAGGCTATATTTAAAGCAGCTGAAACGGCCTGTGGCTAGAGCTTGACTGGCTGTTTACGAGGTTTCTCTGATGCTTCTGTGCTATCTGCTCCTCCCTTTTCTGCTCTGTGCACAGGGTGGGTATTTTACAAGACCATTTTCCTGTCACCATCTCCCATCTAGTTCTTTCCCAGGGAGCTAAAAAATCCTCCGTCTTCTTGCATCCAACCAGCAAGTCCATATCCCACCTACAAAGCTCCCTTTGCCTGGGATATGCCGTCCTGGAAGACCATAAACACTAGCAAGCTTGCGTAAAGACGGGACCGTTCTGGTGAGTGCTGTGCCAAGTCATGTCAGGCCTTGAGGCACGAGGGTTTGCACAGCTGGGAGGTAGTTGTAGTAAGCCAGGGGCTGGGGTGACCTCCAGACTCTTTTTTTCTTTTTGTGGCCTTAAACGGAGGCAGCAGGGAGGTGGATGATGCCGACCAGCTGTGTCTGCTGCCTGTGGTCTGGCACAGGGATGGGGCCAGGCATGGTGAATTCCTGGTGGACAAGCAGGAGGAGGTGAGAGGGAGGAATGAGAGGGGCAAGTCTCATCCTGGAGCTGCAATGGGTCTGCAGAGGATGGGGCTGTTTCTCCTTTTTTTTGGTTGCAACAGTCTGTACATACTTCAAGACCATATTCTAACCCATATTCTGGGCTTTTCATCTGAAGTATTATTTGCAGAGAAGCTGTTTACTCACCTCCAGCCCTGGCATAGTGCAACATAAGCTGGCAGTGTGCTGTGGGTCCCTTCAGGGCTGGTGTGTACCTTTGCACTGTGGATTTGTGCCACAGTGATGGAAAATGCCCACTTCATGCATCACCACTGTTCTTAATCCACAGCTGAAATGAGGAGAGCTCAGACATGGAGGGAACAATTGCTTAATGACTTTAGGTGCTACACTTTGGGATAGAAGGTATAAAATGGAACACATAAATGAGCACGAAGGGTAAGGCTTTGCTTGAAATGGAATTTGCAGCTTGGATATTTCTCCATTTGTTATGAGAAATGCATTCTGTCAGTGATCAGAGATATGGTTTTGACACTTCTGAAAGAGAAGGATTAGAAGCGCAGTCTGTGTCCAGCGCTATGTGTTTGTGCTTGGCCTCATAAGGTGAGAATTAAAGTTTCCTGTGTGATTATGTGGAAACCGTAGTAAAACATACATAAAACTAAATTGTGGGTCATGCGTTTCAGATGCTGGAAAGGGAAAAATGATAGATAGCCTGTGGCAAAATCCGATATATACACGTGTGACTGCAAAAGATCAGAAGAAGGCATAAGCATCTGATTTAAAATACTTGTACTGCAGGGGCAGATTCATAGCACATGTTGAGAGCTTATAGGGAACAGACCGTGCAGAATCTGATACCACACGCAGAGAGAGCGAGCACACTGGAAACTTCATTCTCCTGGGAAAAAGATCATGGAGCAATATTTATTTTTAAGAGGCACCCTCATGTTTTATTTATTCATGCTTTCTGCCCTGGTATTCAATAGCAGTGCATTTCATCACTTGCAGACACGCTGCTTGGGAAGGCAGGCTTGGAGAATACCTGCCTTCTGCTCAAATCCATTTTCCTGCTGTTGCACACCATGCTGTTCCCATTATTTGACTGTTCTGCATCCTGAAAGCAAGTTGTGTGGAGTTAAGTTTAGCTAATTAAGTATATCCTGGGAGAGATGCGCTGGAGAAGGATGTCATAGATTAATAGACCCAAGCAGCAGGTTAGTGATGTGCTCACAAGTAGGAAGTCCAGCCTTTCCTCCTGAGTTTAAAAATAAATTAACATGAAAGCTGCACACTTTCAAACCCCTCCGTGCTCAAGTCAGAGTAGGAGTACCATAAATAATCTTTCTCCTCATCCTAGTTCTTTCCTCTTGACACCAGAGAGGTGGTTATCCTGCTTGTGTCCTCCCTCTGCTCCACCCGGCAGCCCTGTTTACAAGCAGACAGAAATGCTGTGCTAAGGGAAAGCAGGAGTCTTGGACAGGTGCCTATCCTGGAGCTGGACCGGAGGTGACTGGTGGAGGCACATCCCCACAGGCCAAGGATCTCTCATCGGAGGTGACACAGCCCCTTCTGTCAATGTTTTGTTCGTGCGGAATGACATGTCATTGGGGTGAGGCCAGGGGGAGCAACCTTTCTCCTTCAGATCCCTTCTCCAGTGACATGAGGCTGCTTGCAGGTTACCAAAGAGGCAGCCAAGGCCTATTACTGCTCTGTGCTGCCGTCATCACTCAGCATCCTCCTGTGGCACAGCCAGAGGGGATGGGGTCTGCTGGCTTCTTTCCAGCCACCAACAACTGCACGTTCCCCTCCTGAGAGGCAGCTCTGGTCCAAAGCAAGATGGCCTGAGTATGACTACAGTGAAATTTAGGGAAAGAACTGAGGCAAGGCTGAAGAACTGGGAAGAAGGGAACATTTCTGGAAAGGGACAGCAGGAAAGACTTGAGGAATGGGGCTGATAATAGCAAAGAGAGCAATGATGGCAATCAGAGGAAGGTGGGGCTGGTGGAGAAAGAATGGAAGAGAAAACTCCGAGAGGACAAGTGGTTCAATTATTCTGTAGATAATACTTGATACTTGAGCCAGGATTCCTATTTTTTTTTTAATCCAGATCTGATTTGTGAGTGACCGCAGAAGAATTGTTTTATTGTTTCGTGCCTGACTTTCCCCATTTATGAAATACAGATAAGGGCCATTAGCAACCCTATAGCAGATGAGGGCATCTTAAGATCCTAGCTTGGAAGTGTTGACACCTGAGTGTTATTGATAGACTTGTGGAGACAGGCTGTCTCTGTGAATACCTCTGCAAAAATCTTCTTGAGTGTCTTTAAATCTGGCAGCTCCTAGAGCACATGTACCAAACCTGAAGCACCTTCACAAGGTCTGATGCTGGTACTTACGTCCTTCACTCTTCTGCCTCCTCGTGACAGGTTTTGTAATGTCTGGAGATGGAGAAGGCGTTGTGAGGGGAGGGAGCAGCAGAGCTCGTAGCATGTCTTTAAGGACCAACCAGCCATCAGATTTGGCTGTGTCTCCAAAAGTGCAAGTGATGGATATCTCTGCCTGCACCAGTGGTGAAGAATTGGGCAGGCCTGTGAGACCTTAGACAAGTCATTTTTTCTCTCCCTGCTTCAGCTGTCCATTTAAAAACAACCAACCAACAAAAAATAATTTCCAGGAGAGTGAAGAAGATAAATAAGGTAAAGGGTAGGAGGTGGTGAGGTGTAGCCAGAGAATCCGTGGAAGTATATGGGTAGAAGTTCATCTGAAAAGTGTATGTTTGTCCTTTGCCATTCATTACATCATTCTCCTTGCTGCACTCCACCCTCGGGCATTAACATCACTCAGAGACTCAAAGGGATTTTCATAAAATGCCCGAGATGTGCTGTTTCTCATTTCAATAGGTCTTAGTTAAGACAACAGAGGGAAACAATTCAATGTTGCAATGCTGATAGCAAAAGAGTCACAGATGCTGATACCAAGAGACTTATCTAGTCCATTTTGATCTTTATTGTCTTGCTTTTCTCATCTTGTCTAACAGTCACTACTGGACTTCACAACTAGGTCTCCTTTGAGATGTTGTGGGATCCACAGCCCAAGCCTGAAGCTCCCTAAAGCAATGATAATTTTGAAGATCTTAGCCATAGCAGCCTGTCTTCAGTTATGCTCAGTTCTCTTTTCAGAACCTAAGTAAATGATGAAGTTTTCAGATTTAAGTATTTCAGATACAGATTTACCATTAGGCTCATATTTGCCTGTGCTCATCCCTGCACTCGTGCCTCAGTTGTAGATGTGTGTTGTGGATATGTTGGCTGCTCGGACAAAGCATGAAGTCAGAGGAGTCCAATAGCCTGGTGTTTAGTTGCCTGAAATCTTCTCTTAGCCCACACATTTTCTGAACCAAGGCAGAACTTGGCCTTTATTTTTTTCCCACCTTTGCTATCGCAGAACTGCCCAGCTAATTGCTGCGCTCACCAGTCTGAGTCACAGCGCAGCTGGCACATGCTGTTCTCTTCATTGTTTTTGGAGAAGTCTGTCTGCTTTAACAGGGTAGGGCCCCTTTCAGGGGACATTTACACAATTTTCCTGCTTTGAGGTTTGGCTTTTCTTTGTTACTGTTGTGTCTCTAAACTTCAGGAACTCTGTTAAAACTCTGTTAAAACAGCAATTTCGTTTCTGCTAATGGAAATCCACATTTATGTTTATTTAGTGAAATGACACAAAACAATGGAGAGCTCTTTTTTTTCATGACCCTGACCACAAAATGTTGATGATTCAGGTGTTAAACTGATCCAGAATCCTGTTCTTATCACCTGGTTATGGGGGTGACCAGCATTACATGTGGTGGAGAGAGTTCTGAGCTCTACAAAGAGTGACTCCAGGCACTGACTTTTTCATGTGCCAAACTACCTTGCTGCTGTTCCTGTGGGTTAGTTGACTTTCACCAAGTTGGGGAACATTCACAAGCAGAGCTGTGAATGAAAGTGACATATTTACCTCGCCTTGTCTCCTTTCATCCTGTTTTAGACCTCAAACTGTCTAACAGCATTAGGAAGCCCCACAGAATGAGAACTTGAAGTCAGTACTGCTGGGTTTACCAAAGCACTGTGCTGTCTCCTGACACTAACATTAACGGAATACACTGGGAATGGGGCAGAATGAGGCAAATTTCAGGGATCAAAAAAAGAGGGAAATCCTAAAGTTTGGGAAAATGTCTGCCACCTTATTGCAATTAACCAGTAAGGTGACTGGCTGACAAACAGTTACCTCTTTTCAGTATGTTTTTAGAGGACAGAGAAAAAAAATCTTGCATTAATCTTTAAGATCTTTACAAATTGTACTGACATTTAAGAATAACCAGCAGTCAGTAAAAGAGCTAGTAACTGTCCCAAAAGTCTGGCTTCCATCTCTAGTAAAATAGTCTATGTAAGGAAAGGAGAATTTACTGTGCCATGCACTCACATGAAGGCATGTGCATCTTAGCTAACCCTCAAGATAGTTGCCAAAACAGAGTGTAAATGATGGGAAAAGAGTTGAATGAATTTTGTAGTAAGAGAATAATGGAGAAAATACTAAACAAAGTAAATCTGTAAGCAGTTAAAGCAAACCTCATCCCTGGTGAAGAATTTATTGACTTTTTTTTGTGTGACTCAGAGCACAGCTTACTTATTAATTCAATTCCTTTAGTGGCATGTAGGAAGAATGCAGACCCCTCTACACATGTTAACTTCACCCTTGAAAAATAAAAGAACATGAACAGCATATGCATGAATTTGTCAGAAACAAATCCTGCCAGACACAACTTAATCATTTAGTTTGATCCAACTGCAGTCCAAATAGATGAAAAGAATGTGGGCATTTAATCTGCATAAATAAGATGTCTGCTCGTATATTAAGGCGCTTACTGTATCGTCTCGTGAAGACTGAGCTGAAAAATTAATTTAGATTGACTGGAGATGAAGATTATAAAACAGACTGAAAACAGGCTGGAGGGACCAGAAACACATAGTGATGAATAAATGCCAGCACTTGGTGGGAGATTCCTTGGGGAAGCAGTAGGGAACAATGTTAAACTGGTTTTGCTTAAGATCCTAATTAATGATTTGGAAGGAGGGTTGGCTGTGATGTAAACTCAGTGCTAGGACAGTACTCATCTTGGGAGGGATCATGCTTTCCAAAACACTCACACTAACAAGTTTTGATCTGACGAATTTTGGATAAATCAGAATCACAAACAAGTTCAGTCTAGGGGCTCTACCCAAAGCCCTAACTGCACTTGTTAGTAGATACTTTGAAGTCTAGGTCTACCATTTGGAGCAAACAAGTTCTCCTGGTTTCCACTGTGGTTCAGCCTCTCCCACTTATTTATCTATTGTTTGTCCAACTTTGTGCACATCGGAGTCTCCACACCAGAACCAAGAGCCTCCTGGCTGACTCCATAAGCATGCTGTTTAGTTGTACTGATATTTGAACACGTATCATGATTCCAGCAAGTGTCTTGCAAGTATCTGTACTAAACTTTTAAGGCAGATGGCTGGTGTAATAGTAGGGATTCATAGGGTCTGTGTTTCCTCGTTAAATTTACTGTCTTCCAACAGTAAATTTTTTTTTTTTTTTTTTTTTTTTTCAGTGAAAGTTGTTCTTTAAGATGGTCCTGGGAGGATTATCAACATTGCTTTGAGTCTGGAGATTCGGATTGGCTCATCTCTCTCCTCTTGCCTTTGATGGTGCATGTTTAGCAGCCCTACTGAGAGAAGGGCATGGTGCTGGCTACGAAAAGGGATGGGATGATGCAGTTTTCCTTGCTGCTTGCACGTGGGGAAAAGAAGCTGGAAAATTAACCCCAACACATATCTAGAAAGAAGGACAGGGAGAGATATACAGTGGGGCCAGGAAATGCAGAGCAATTTTGCTACCGTTTAGCAGTGTGTTGGTTGGTACTGTCCATCACTAGCTGTAAGGCCCAGTAGAGGTTATTAATCTGTTAGGCACTTCCCAGTGCTACCCCCGTAGCCACTTCATGACCATGAATGTCTCCTCCAAGCCTCAGGAAGAAATACTAGGGGATTGTGTGTGCTGGGTTGGGTTTGCAGGCCACCAGTTCAACAAGGCTGGGTTATATTCTGTGTTGTGAACTCCCTGGGGCAGGGAATGCCTTCATGGGTTTTGTTTTCACAGTGGGGTTGCTTCTTTGTGGTTTAAGGGAAACATGCACAATGCTTAAATAGTGAATAGCAAGACTGAGATTAGGAGGCAAATTAAATGACAAAAGGAACAAGCACAAGCCAAAAAAAACAGGTGAGAATGGAAAGAGAGAGTGTGTATGGTAGCCGATGGAGCACATTTATCTCAGCTCCTGCAAGAATCTCATTTTTTTTTTCTGTGGAATCTTCTGGCTTGGGTAGAGATACCATAAAATATGGCATTCTGTGTGTCACAAATGCCCAGATTCCTTCTCCTTCTTCTCCAGCGCTTGTCTGAAGGAAACATTCATCACATATTCCTCTGTTTAAATGAACATTGATTTCAGGACTTGAGTGGGAGGAAGGAATAAGAACTAAGGATTAATTGCTTGATTCATTCTCTGATTATCCTCTTCAAGTATCAGAAAAGGTATTATTATCTATTATTGCTGAAAGATCATTATTTTAATTGTTCCTTGATGGGAGTAGAAAACAAGGGAATTGGTTACTCTGTGTGGTCCATTAGTAGCGTGCTAAAGAAAAAGGGAGAATTCTGTGAAGCTTTTCCCAAGAGATGACATTTATTAGGTTGTAAAATAGCCTCCCACAGAAGCACTCAAAGCCCTGTCACTTAATTGATAAGTTACTGAGACCATCGGGGCCTAAGTCTTCTCTGAATTAGTTGCTGTTTGACCTGGAGTGAAATGTTAAAAAAGTTGATTTGAAGATTCCCAGTGACTGCAAGTATCCCAAACACAGAGCAAAATTGTCAAAGAAACGGGATTTATTTCTGCTCTGAATGTCTAGATTCAACTTTTAGCTATTGGTCATTGCTAGAGCGTTTACTCTTAAGGCTGAAGAACCCTCATTAGCTAACTTTTATTCTGTTTTTACATACTTGTAGTCTGTGATTAAGAAACCTCTTAGGCTTTTCTTTGTGAAATCAAAGAGGCAGAGCACCTCATGTCTTTCTCCAGAATGAAGTTTCCCAATTCCTAATCCACTCTTTTGGCTTATTCCTGAATTCACTCCCATTTCTTAGTATTTGCCGCCTCTGAAATAGGCTCTGTATATCAGTAAGAGTTGTGCAAATGCCCGTTTAGATGACGTACAATTTCTTTCCTTCTTCTACTTGATATTACATCTCCAGTGCATGCCTTACTGTTGAAGATGTCAGACTTGTTGTCCCTAAACTAATTAGACTCCATAACTTGCTAGGCTTTTTCCAGCTTACTGCTTCTGGCCTCCTGTCTCGTGCCTGAGAACCAAGGTCTCTCCTGTTCCATCTTGCATCCAGGACTGTGCATATGTCTGTACT
This sequence comes from Nettapus auritus, assembly GCA_011076525.1. NCBI lineage: Eukaryota > Metazoa > Chordata > Aves > Anseriformes > Anatidae > Nettapus > Nettapus auritus. The sequence goes on from CM021767.1 coordinate 111,912,683, forward strand.
GAAATTCATGCTCTTGGCTTGCGTGCAGTTTTCTGGATTGCTCTCTGGATTGCCTTGCTTTATTGTCCTCTTCATACCACCTCCACAAACTTTCACAAACTTGCTAAATAATAATTTAAGTTTTTCTGCCATCTCAGAAGTAAACATATTAAATGGCAACTGGTGAGGCAGGATCTAATGGGACCAAAAGTTCACTCATTGAATGACCACTTGCAATTTACTGCTACAAAGATATCAGTTAGCTAATCTCCAATTCATCTATACTATGCTGATTTTAAACTACTTGAATTTAGTACTCACTAATTCAAGCCCGGTGTTTTCCAGAAGCCCATTACATCCATCCTATTACTTTTATCAGCCTCATTTGTAGGCTTATCAAAATGTGAGACTGGATTAATTTCACGGGATTCCTTCTCTGCTAACCATAATTGATGGACATTAATTGCCTATTTTTTCCAAAGCTGTCTTAAGATTTTGCCTGGGACTGAGGTGAAGCAGACAAGCCAGTGATGTTATGCCTATTTACCCCTTTCTCATGTATGCAGTGTGTGGGGAGCATCAAGTCATTTACCACCTTCTACAATCTTTTAGGAGTTGCAGAAAAGTGTTGCATTGCAGTGAGCAGAGTACACACAAACAGCTCCTGGATTTCACTTAAGAGTTTTTAATTTTTAAAATTATTATAGATGTGACTGTTGGTTTTTATCATCGTATCATACTCCCTTCTGGGTAGCTGTTTGTTTATAGAATCTCATGGGTTTTGTGCTTCTTCAGAAAATGGATAGGAAGAATCTTTCAGAAGATCACCTGCCCTGGCCTGAACTCAACTATATATATATATATATATATATTTTTTTTTTCTGTTCTATTCCTGCACTCATCAGATGATTTTTTGAGCATCTTCCAGTAGTGCATTAAGCACAATGCTTATACATCTTTCAAGTATTGTTTTCTCAGCTTCCCCTCTTGGGAGGAGTGTTTGAAGTGCAGCATATTATTTTGATAGCATTTTAAGGTGGTTGGGTTTTTATGAACTGTGTGTGTTCTCTCATGTGTTTTATTTCACACAGGCAAAGCTAAAGAATTGCACCATGTAATTGTATTGAAAGGGGGTGAGATTTGAAGTAGTCTGTGGCTCGTAAAGGAATTCATTTTACTATTTTGATGAGACCCTGATTTCTCTTTTCATGGAGCCAGAGGGTCAGTGTTGCTAATCACTGTGTTCTTCTAGAGCTTTTATATGTCTTGGAGATGTTGTGGATCCAGAAGACAAAAATGAACGTCAAGGACCAGAAGTAATTTCAGAAATCTTCCGGAAGCTGGGCTAGATGGTGGAGGGGAGGAGTGACCTACAGTGATGCTCTTACCTGGCTGGGTTTTCTGTATTACAGTATCTCCATGCCCATCTCTGTCCCACAGTTCTATTGATTTAGCCAGCTGAATCTTAAAGGCTTTGTTCAAAAATAGCACTATAGAGGGGCTCAGCATCAGCATTCATTGTAAGCTGTACAACTGCATGTGGGAAAGAAAGATTTCTTCTTGGAGGCACTGGGAATTTCAGGTCGAAGTGTTACCACGGCACAAGTTAGGAAGAAGAGATATTTGATTCAGATATCTTAGCTCAGAGTTGCTTTAGGATGCTCAGAGCACACCAGCAGGACTGATTTCCGGGAATGCAGCTGGGCCTGTGGTTAATGGGTAAGAACTAAAGTAAAATGTGTTATTAAGAGAGAGAGAGATGACTCTTTTCAGACCTTGACCATCTTTCTTTGCAATAACCAGTTTTGATGTATGCTGCAGTTACTGAGGGTTTGAGAAAGGTTTGCCATCAGGTAAAAAGATGGGGTAGGAGTTAAAAACTCGGGGAGGTCAGGTAGGTTTTATTTTTATTTGTCCTGTTTTTTTTGTTTGTTTGTTTGTTTGTTTTGTTTTGTTTTGTTTTTGTTTTTGTTTCCTGACAACTTGCTTTCAAGTTAATCCTCTTGCTTTCCTAAGGGTAGAAATGCAAAGCTGAGATACTGAATGTCATCAATTCACCCTTAGCAAGAAATAAATACATGCAGTTAACTAAAACTATTAAGAGCAGTAGTTCCCAAAGTTCCCTATTTGTGAAGCCCTTTTTGGTGCCAAGGCACAATTTTCCTGCACACTTGCAGGACCATTAGCATTTCCAGTTCCAGGCTTGGGATGCAGCCCCATTTGGCAACCCCTGCTCTTGCCCTGTGGAGTCCCAGCAGAGCAAACACTCCTTGCTGAGCCTCTTAAGTCATGAAATCTGCAGTTTCAATTGGACTTCCGTTTCCTCTGTAATCACTGTTAGAAATGAGACAGCATCAGCAGTGCTGTGCAACTGGGATGAAGGCTTTCGTGGCTCTTCTCTGTATTACTTTTAATTTTTAAGAACAGGATTCCTGAGTGCAAGTTTTTCTTTTCTAACACATGGGATATACTTGTGAATAAGTAGCTTCTGCGTGATTTTGGTTCTGGGAATAGTTCTTTGGCCTCAAGAACATGGAGGTTTCCTGAGGGGATTGTGTGCCTTAGCTGCAATGGCTGTTCATTGTAAATTTACGTCACTATCACCAGCTTAGTGCAGAGAACGAGGTATTGAAGGCAATGCTTCAAACTGCAAAATGTTGCAGTGTTCACATTGTGGTGATTGCAACCACCATGGTGTTTTACTGTGTTTAAAAAATCGCCTACAATCGCTTGCTGTGGAAAATGATGCCTGCTGGAGTGTTTCTGCCTCTGACCATCTTTTGACTGTGCCCCAGCGTGAACTCACTTATGTAATGCTTCCTAGAAGCAGTGCTGCTGCAGGAGACGTGGCTGTTCCTGCGAGCAGAGGTAGCTCCACCTCCACTTTTAAAGGTCTTCCCGGCCATGAAATTCAACAAATGCCATGCAGGGGAGCTGGGGGTTTGTTCATAATCAGTACAATGCTGGCACTGCACACTGGGGTTTTAACCACACCTGCTGTACCTGGTGAGCTTGTCGAGAAGGGCTGTGAGCTCATTTCATCTCGTTGTGCATTGCCAAAGACTCCTCCTTTTCTCCTGCTGCAGTTTTTTTCCCCCTGCAGGTAAGGGAAGGCAGCTGAGTATCACAGTGAGGTGTCCCTTGGTTGATACATGTAATTTTTTGCTGTTGTGCCAAATGCAGAACAACCGTGTGGTTTGGGAATATGTTGTTTTGTTAGCTCAGGGGTGGATTTTCAAAGAGTTGACTTCACAAGAACATGTCAGACCAGGGCTTTGCAGCTGACACTTCATGGCTGTGTTATCAGCAGCTTTTAAGGAGTCAGTCTCAGTGTAACATAACAAACAATAATAAATAGCTTTAGGAATCTTCTCCATCATTTATGATATTTGTGGAAGTCCTGATTTCTTGGCTGTAGCACAAATCTAATGTATGCAGGGATAGGCACTTCCAGATGTGCTTCCAGGTCTGAATTCAGAGCCAGAAATCTGTACCATTCTCCATTCAAGAGCACTCAGGAGAGAGCCTGGATACCCCTTTATTTCTTGGAGTTGCCTTCATATTTCATGAGCATAGACTTTGTAGCATGAAGATGTAATTTAAGACCATTCCTACTCTGATCACAAGCACTCAATTATTTGCATTTTTAAAGTTAACTGTTCTTGGGGCGGAAGCAACTGGTCTCAGCTGAAGCGTGGGCATCTTAAGGTAGTCTGCTAGTGATCAGTTGTCTGCAGCCAGACATCTGGCAAGAATCAGATCTGTAGGACTTTCATACTCCCCCAAGGGAAGTTGGACTGCTCCAGAAGAGTGTTTTCCCTGGGACAGTAATTCTGACTCGTTTCCATGCCTCAGATTCTTGCATCCATTAACAGCAGAACTCAAACTGCAATGCTATACATTAAGTATTGTGATTGCTTTATCTCAGGTGCTAGAGCTTATCTGTAGGATTTTTTTTCTTTTGCCTTTTGTTCTTCATTTTCCCTATTCCCCACTCTTCCAGTTTATGTGTAAAATTACACGCCAGCTTAGCATTTATGTTAACATGCACTTGTCTCCTGTTCTTGCTCATGCTGACTTAGAAAGCCTGGAGGAAAATGCTCTAATTGAATGTCCATTCATGTGTGTTTTCAGCACTTCCCTTGAAACACAGCTACATGCAGAAACCTTGTCAGGAACAGAAGCAACAGAAATAGAAGCCCCATCATTTCACAGAGCGCAGAACAGTCATTACGAGGACAAATCATCCTTATTTTCTATGGGAAAGTCTCATCACTTCAAAGCCTGTCCCCTTGACTCCCCTGCTGATCTCCCTGTTAGCTGCCTCAATCTAAATCGGGAATGTTGTGGGTAGATGGTGCCAGAGACACCACAGCGAGGGAAGCTCTGAGGGCTGTAGTGAAAGTCAGCTGTAACTCCCAGTCTAAATTACTGCAGAGTGCGGTACAGCAGGGAGCCAATAGAGACAATATCCACAGTGCACCCAAGCTAACGTGCTCTGTCACTAGGGCTTATCAGTTCAAGAAGCAAAGTCCCTTGCATAGCTTTGCTTCATCTGGACCAAACCGAGGCATTCACCCACCAAACGCCGTCCTGCAGTGTGAGGTAGCATTGCCAGCTTGGTAGAGCATCAGCTTGCAGATCTCTCTGTGCTGGGGCAAAACTGATTAAAGAATATATAGGAAGCCACACAAATTTGTATTTCAGTTGAAAGCATCCTCCCAGGCATCCAGTGCACTTCTGTCCTTTCTCTCCCAGGTGTCTGGTAAGCCTCTGGCTTTTGTTGCTCAAAGGAAATTTTGCCTTATTGGCAAACTGCCTGGTTTTAATAACCTCCAGTCCAGAATTTGCAGTAGCTTCGGTTTGCTTTGGACAACCAGAGCTGTATTCCATCTAATGAAATCCACTAGTAGAGGACAAAGACTGGAAGGGAACTGATTCATCAGTAATAGTATCTCAGATCCATTTGTTTACCTCTGTACTGCTCTGGGAATTGTTTTCTTTAAAAACCGCAAACTGCGATACATGGAGATTGGCAGCGGGGTGGTTCTGCTGAATATAATACTCTGTACAGACTAATTAGAGACACACAGACCTTGCTGACACCTCTGCGACATCAGATCCTTCACGCAGGATAAGGTCATGCTGGAAAACTTGCAGGAATCTCAAAGCAGAATCTGACAAACCTTGGAAGTTCAAAACCATCACAGTTTTGCCTGGGTTCTCCTTTGCTGCTGCTGCAGCCTGCTTCCTCCAAGAAAGGTTAAAAGAAGAAAGGTACTTTTAAGTTCCTCTTTGTAAATGAAATCATAATTGCTGGAAAAATAAATCGATTGATGTAATATAAACCTCCTGGAGTAACTAGAGAAGGTGCTATAGAGGCTTCCCAGCAGTTATACACTGAGAAACATTCTTAATCTCCTAGATAATGTAGAAAAGGAATGACATTTATTAGCTACAAGTCCTCACAAGCTGAGGATGCAGTTTTAAAAACTGTATTTGGCTCCCCCTCCTTTTCCTCCTTTATTGTGATCCTTCACCATGGATCATTTTATGTCCAAACTCACCTTCATCTGTTATCATACTTCTGTGATTTATCGACATCACAACCTTCTGATTAATAAGGCTAGACGAACATCCATCAGAAGAGCTGAGAATGTGTGATCATTTCCTCTCGGGCTCTCATTAGCTGTAGCTCTACTTTTGGGAGTTTTACTCCCTATTTCCAGACTAAAACATATTATGTTTAAAAATAATTTCCTACACTTAATCTTTTGTTTCGCTCTTTTTTTTTTTTTTTTTTTTTTCTTTAAGTTCAGTTGAGATCCTTTATGATCTCTATACTGACAGCTAAAATAAGTAAAAAACAACCCAACCTATCTCTGTACACTCAATGAATGAGCAGGCAAGTCCGAATTAATAAATAGCTTGATTCAGTTTCCTTCATTCGACATGGAGAGTATAGGCTCTGCAGATAATCCCATGATTGTTTAAAATGGTTGTGGGATAGGTAGGAATTACACTCAGTGTTCTTCTGAAAGAATATCCTTTTTTTTTTCTTTTTACATTGCTTGAGTTTTAAACAACATGGGTTGTGCTGAAATGCACCTCTTTTTTTTTTTTTTTTTTCAGATTATTACACCAACTAAAATGAAGAGGGTTTTGTTTTAGAGTTTCCATACCAAGTTCTCCTTTTAATGAGACACTCCTAGGTTAAAAATACCTTCCAAAAGCGACTTCCCATGTCTTTTCTACATTAGTGACAGATTGGAGAAGAAAATGTGGAGTAAGCCTGAAAGTGATAAGTTAAGGTTAGAGGTCTAGCCAAAGTCAAGTGCTAGGGAGTTTCAGCTGTAGAGAGCTGATGCTTTGAATTATAATCAAGTGATTAATGTTTCTAACATAAGTGGGTTTGGGAGTTACAAGGACTTGCACCAACAGCTTCATAAGTATGGTGAAACCTGCTTTGAGAGACATTTTATTTATAGCGCATTCATTAGGTTGGACAGAATGGACAACACGTGCTTATGTGGTTAATGATAAATCCATCTGAGGACTAAACTAGTCTGCTGAGTTATGAGAAAGCCATTTGTAGGTCAGATTTTTCTGGAGAGGGAAAGACTTGAGAGAAACAATTATTTGTTTTGGGGGCGCAGGGAGAGGACAGCAGTTGAAATCAGCTTTTCTCCTGATGTAAAGTGTGCAGGATTTAAATGTTACAGAACTTCTTCCATTTCTAAAGGTCTCTTGCCTGTGAAGTCTGTGTAGCTGGCTTCTTAAATACCAAAAGTAAAATGGGAAGGAGCAGGCATGTCGGGAAATTAACAGAATATTTTTATAAAGTAGCCGGTCATCTAATGGTAATGTGTGAAAACCACAGTGATTTCTGTGAAACTGCAAATGTCAGGAAAGGCTTCATCTCTCTGGCATTCTAGTTTTGCTTGTGGAATTCAGAAGTGTTATCATGAAATGAAAGGTATTGAACAAAAAATTGTATGCAAGCCTGTTTGTTCCTTCTGTTTGAATTCATGAGACCTTAATCCTGTCTCCATAAGTGGTTTAGGATAAAGAGTCTTTCAACTAGAAATAGTTTCCCCTGAATGATAAAACAAAGTGAGAGCATAACTAATAAAAACAATGCTTTGGTACATCGTTACTGTTGCGGTTTTAGGGATAGATCTACCAACAGGATAAAAAGGATTGTAGCCTTATTCAGGGTGGTGCAGGTCATTCATCCACGGGTCCTATTGGTTTCCACCATGGGCCGTGCTGCCATTGGATTTCAAAGCCTGCTCTGGACAGGTCTCATTAAAAAAAGAAAAAAAAAAGTCATTAAAACAAACCCCTTATTCATTCCTTTTATATAGCAGCCAAATGCAAAGGTGTGTTATTTCCCCCAAGAGTCTCATTAGCTGCTTGTCTGGATAGGACAGCTGAAGCTGGTAGAACCGAAAACCTCACAGGTAAATGTCCATCAGAAGGGGACCGTGCTTTGCACATCAAACAGGCAAAACCTGTCCACTTGAGACACACATTTTCCCTGCTGCTAGTCTGATTTTTAGGTAAAAATGGAAATGCTGTATTCAATTGTCAAGGAAGCTAATTGTAAAGTGCCACGGATACATTGCCCGTACCTCTTCCAGGTGTTGCTGCAGGTGCTATTTGCGAGCGAGCTTAGTTTATCAGGAGTCTGAAGCTGATTGATTATACCCAGTAAGTATTTTTAGAGTGAGAAAACAACACCTCAAAAAGATACTTCATTCTATATATAAATTTGCAACAAAGCAAATTACAGGAAGCTGCCTTAGATTAATTCACACTGAAAACTAATTTATTACACTCAGGATTATGAGATAATGAAAGACACAGTGGCTTCTCCCTCTCTTGACATCTTGCAATTCAGAGTGGATGTCGTGCTGAGAAGATCCACTTTAGTGCCACACAGCTTAATGGGCTCCAGCAGGAACTGTGTGAAACCTAATGGCCTAGTCAGTCTACCTCATTCAGAGGCTACCCTGGTCACTCGTTTCCAGCATCAGAAGGCATGAGGACACCATTATCATACTTATTTTATAGATTAGGAAAAATCTGTGCACTGTTATGCCAGGCAAACACATCTTGCTTTTGCCCCCCCCCACTGGAAAAATTAGGTATTGAGATTGAGAGAATTACCTAGGTTCCCTCCGTGGTCCCTGAAAAAGAAGGGGCAGCTCTGGAGGTGATTCATCTCACCTGTCTTAAACTGGGTTTGGACAAAATGGATTATCCTCTGCAACCTCCGTTGCATAGGCAGCACAGGAATTTTGTTCAGACCTACCAGCTAGATGGCTGGGATGAGGGGAGATGTCCCATGGGTTTGAGGTGCTGCACTTGTGCTTTGGCCAAGCTCTAAGGGTGGATGTGCTCCTCAGCATACAGACAAACATCTGAGCCTGCAAAATGCAAGAAATAAGGGTGTTAAAGCTGAGTGGAAAACTCTGGGACTCACAGGGTTGAGCCTGCATTTCTTCAGGGCCTTGGGATGAAGAGTTTTGTGGGGCTTTTGGGTCACTTATCATTATGAGACTAGTTAGGCGCTGCTATATTGTAGTTAATTGGTTAAGTTAATTAAATAGTTAATTGAATAGCACCAGCCACTGTAAATCTGTTGTTATCCATGGTGTTAAATTCTGTTGTGGTCCCTAGCACGATGGTTATCTCAACCCAGTGACAGCTCTGGCATTGGCCAGAGCTCATTCCCTATGGGTGGGTTGGGTACAGCCATTCACTTTTGGAGGTTAAGGGCGTTTAACCTCCCATGTATGTGTGGCTGGACTGTGCCCCAGGGCCAGAGACCCCTGACCCCGCTGGGTTCATTAATATGGATATGTCTAACGTAAGCAGTGTAACGTAATCTCCATTGGGTGAGGCATCACAAGGTTCATCAGCATTCTCTTAGTCTCTTCATCTCCTGTTTTTTATTATTATTATTTTAAATATACTATTAATAAATACTCATTATTTTATCGTTATTATCCTTGTCAGGATCAGAACTTTGGGAAACAGGTGTGGTATTCTGGACTTGATGCAGGCAAATAGCGTGGCACTGCCTAATCCTCCTCCCACTGTTCTCTCTAATCTATAATGACTTTAGAAATCTGATTTTGGCCCGAATGCTCTAATCTGCTTCATGGGCTGCCCCTCTCACTGCCTTCCACAGGCTGTGCTGGAGCATGTCAGGGTTTGGAGCCGAGGGTGGTGTTTGGAGCTGGTTGACAAAACAGATCTGCGAGGCCTCTTCCTGACAGTACACCAGCTCTGATCTGAAACGTGACACAGCCCCAGACATCTGTTTTAAGGGCATAACTGCTCTGAGCTTATTTGAACTCAATATGGGGCTCTGTTTATATTCCTTTGATTAATTGAAAATAACCTCTTGTTAAGGGAGTGACAGCCGATACCTTAAATTGTGCTCAAGTCATTCACTAGAGAGAAAAAAATACACCAGAGGTTAGGCAGGTCAAAGCCCTTGTTTGGATCAAAGCATGCGTTGAACACTGTATAAATGCCAAATCTTAAAGTGTTTTGTATTTAAGGTTGAAGTTTGGAGTAAAATGATACTATACCAATAAATCCCTAATTCAGCTTGTTAACACACTACCAAATTCACCAAAGCACAGTGAGAAGGGATGCTTCTGTTGCGCTGACTGGATCTAAGCGTCTTAAAAATTTACAGCAGAGGTGAGGTCATTGCTGTAACACCACATCCAGTTCTGGTAGGCACATTAAAAAAAAAAAAATGACTTTAATGCAGTGGAAATGGATCTCAAAAGAGTGACAGGCACAGTTTGTGGTCTGCCTGTAAAATCTACCTTACTGCCTAAAAAAGCTCAGCTCATTTTATTTATTCAGGACAAGGTTACGAGATAACTTGGCTGTGGTTTTGTAAGGTCAAGCCCATAGGGTGAGGGAACAGCGGGCACCAGTTTCCACTTGGGGCTGAATGGTCTGGGTGCTTTCCACCAAAAAACTTGGAGGAACCACAGCTATACCTGGGCTTAAAATATTCCTGCTGTGCTGAGGGTGAGCTGTGGTTGGGCTGTGTCCTGGTGGGCTGTAGCCCTTCTTTGTCCATGCTGAATCTGTGACTTACGGAGCAGATCAATGGGCGATGGACAGGGTTGGGGGTGGAGAATGAGGCCAGGCAGATACAGACAAAAAGGGCAGCCTTTCTTCTTGACAGGGTGATGGGAACTGAAATAACTTATTTGGGTTGGATTCTCCTTCATGGAAAGTCTCTGATTCAGAGTGGGATGTGTCCCCGAAAGAACTGCTGTAATTCATAGTGGTCCTGGTATTGATTTGAACACCTCTCTGTGGCTTCAGCTATGCAGAAAATCAGACCGAGTGATCGTAATGATCAGAGAAGTGTCCTCACCTGGCCTTGAGATATTTCTATTCAGCAAGAATATTTCAAATTCTTATTTTAATAGGCCTGGCTTCCAGCTGTCTCCATGGTTTAATATATCTGTTGGGACATCTTAGAGCAGCATGGGGGGAACACATCAACTTCCAAGAAGAAAATTTCCATCTGACCCATACCTCAGTCTATAGCGAGCTGTTGTGTGGGTGAGACTGGCACCCATTGTGTCAGCAATGGCAGGGGTCCCAAATCAGGAAGACAAAAGGACCCCTTAGGAAGTTCCATGGGATCCTACCAAAGGGTTTTGGGCGCTGTCTGCTGCAAGGGCAGGTGGGATTTGCAGGCAGCCTGAAGCCTGGGGTGCCTGCAAGGAATCAGGCACACAAGGTCCAAATGATGCTTGAAATAATGCCACCCAGCTGGGTTGCCTTGTCCCCTTGTACCCATCATGTAGGGAAGTGTTGAGAGATTTGCCTTGCTAGAAGATATCCACCCAGCTTTGTTCAATTACAGCAATGAATCAGATCCAACAAGGAGAAGGTTTGACTGCACACCCAGTGTGACTTTGTGCTTTGGTGGGTCCTGTTGGAGTCACACAGTGCCAAAGCCACATCTCCTGGCTTGCCAGCACTCAGGCTGCTGCCTGCCTTGCCCCCAAGGCATGCGGGGCAGTGTGCATCTCATGGGGCTGGGAATGAGACCCCTGCCTCATCCCCTCCGCCCTCCCCATGGGCTGGCAGCCAGCAGCGCTGTGTTTTGGAGCAGCTGCTTGCAAACCTGGGCAGAATTAGCTGGGCTCCCGCGGGCAGTGGCTGACGCACGGGGGGGATCTCGTATCCTGCCCGCAGCCCTCTTACACAACCTGCAGCCTGCGAGGGGCTTGGAAAAGCCATAAAGCTGCCGCAAACCGGGTTTCGCTCTCGGTGTCTAATGCCATCACACAGCTCTCTCTCAAATAAATAAACTCTGATGGGAACCTCCCCCCCACACACTTCATTCCCTGCTTTAATAAAAATTGTCACAACAATTTTTTTTTTTTTTTTTTTTTTTTTTTTCCCAAGTCAGCAGATTTTTAGGCTGGTTAATGAGGGGGAAAAACTTCTTCTCCCCCCGTACCCCATCCAACTGCCTCCCCCTTCTTTCGCGTCGGGGGCCAAGTTTGGATTGGAGCCTGGTGAAGTTTCTGTGTCATTTCCTGTTGCTGCCCTCGACACTCGCTCCCGCGCTGCTCTCCTCCCGCAGACGCTCACACGTCCTCGCTCCCGGCTCGCTGCTTTTTGGGGAGGATGTGAGCAAGCACGGGAACACCCCACGCTCTCCCGTGTCACACCGCCTGCCTGCTGCCGTCCCCACGGGCTCAACTCCCGGCCAAGCAGAACAGCCGAATGGTAAAACAACTTTCTTCTTTTCCCAACAGCTCAGCGATACTTTTTTTTTTTTTTTTTTAATATTTCTTTTTTCCCCAGGCAGCTGGGAATTTAAGGCGGCGAGAGCCAAAGCAGCCTTTCTTTCTCGCAAACTTACTTTGCCAGGGGGACGTGGCTGGTGGCCGTGGTGGTCCCGGCGGTGATGGCTGGGAGCAGAGGTGGGGAGCCGGGGGCTGGGGATGCGGAGCCCGAGCGTGGTGGTGCGGGAGCGCGGTGCGGGGCTCCGGCGAGGGGAGAGGTCAGCATCCCCGAGGGCTCACATCGATGCTCCTCTGCAAACACTGATGGCTCAATGCGAAAGGAAAAAGGAAAGGAGGAAAAAAACTGACTGTGGGGAAGCCAGTGGAGGGAGGTGAAGGAAAAAGCAGGGGGTGCGCAGCGTTTTCTCTTACATGTTAATCTTTCAGCTTCAGCCTAGCGTTTACCCCGGTGAAAGGTTTTTCCTAAGGCTTGCTTGCTGTGGAGTTCAGGGAGTTTGTGATCCCAGTGACTGCTATCAGACAGAATTGATACTTGCTAGGATCTGTATTGCACTCGCTCAGAGGAGCGGGCACAAATCAGCTGGCATCTGTAAAAACCTGCCTTTGATGCCTTTCCTCTGACATTTCCTTATTTGCTCGCTAAAGGCAGATATATTTATTTATTTGGTGAGAAAATGACACAAATGTTTGTGCTTTAAAGCGGAGCGCCTGTGACTTCATGCGCTATTTCTGTCAATCCCAACTCGTTCTGTCTTGACTGTTTCTTGGACAAACAAGGCGTAACAAAGTGACGGCTAAATCCCGAAGCATGTGCTGGAGCCAGTTCCCGGAGCTTTCCGAGTTAAAAGGCTTGCTTGCACTCACTGACACAGGACAGTAAATTTCAACATGTCAGTAGGTGAGGGATAAAAGAGCGTGCGGAGCATAACACACCGGCAGATAGGCAGCGGCAGAGAGTCGGTGCTGCACAACCCCAGGGTCTTCACGGGCAGGGTTAGTTCCCAACACCTCCAGCTACTCGGTAGCATTTAGAAAGGTCAATTATATGTGTAGTGCTTACCGGCTAATTAGAAGTGGGGAAAAATGCCTCGGCGTTGGCCCTGGGAAAAATCATCTTAACGTTTTGTGTACAGAGTGTTTACCTCCGAGTCATTGCTCGATTCATGTTTCTCCCTCAGCTCACCCTCATTTTATGTTATTTTCGCACTGAAGTCCTGCCTGGCACTGATCCACACAATGGGAGTGCAGGTAGAAGATGAGGAACATAGGCAGGGGGCTTTGGGCACACCCTGAGGACATCCATCCTTCGCCCCAGCCTCCAGCTCAGGCACATCGCATCCCATGGCCGGGGAAAGTTCAAGATCCCTGCCCAGCCTTGGCATCCCTTGTCTTGTGTCCACAGGCAACGAGGGACCCAGGAGACACTACTGACATCTTTGCCTGGAGCTCATTTCTAGGCAAAAACTCAAAGTCTGTTTCATAGTTCCTATACAAAAGTTTCTTTCTTTTTTTCTTTTTTCCCAAAATTGAGCTGTGTAGGTAATGTATTTTTTATTTTTTTTTGAGTGTTCCCATCTCCCAGACTCTTTCTGAGTACCGTGCTGCCCCTTACCGATTACTCAAAAAGTATTCTTCCCTTTCAGCTTTCTCCACTCAGCTTCTGTCTGTACGAGTGAACTGTTCTCGATGGTCTGTGCTGGCACTTGGTGACATGGGTCCTTGACATAAGCTGGTGTGGAACAACTCCTTTGTGTTGCTGGGAGCTCGGATGGGCAGGGACACTCCAGAAAGGCATTTTGGATGTGGCCACCTTGTTTTAGAGGGTAGGAAAGTTTATTAATACGTAGGCAGCAGGCTGTGCCAGTTGGCTGCAGGGTTGAAGAATGGGCTCTGGCACCGTTCAGTTTACTAGCAGAGACGTAGCCAAGAGGTTAACGAGCTCGTATAACACAGGGAGGGGAGAAGCTGTAGCAGGAGTTACTCCTGGCACCTCTGAGGAGCTGAAGAAGTGGTATGTACCTGGAACTATGCTTTGCATTTCTAGATATGAGAGGAAATGGAACTACAGACTGACGTGTTTGCAGGAGTCCAGCAGACAATTTAACTCGTAGGTGAGCTGAGCCATAGCACGTGCAAGGGGACTTGGGGACTAAGCAGCTTCAGGTGATGCTTAAAGGGTGGTCAGGACCTGAGGTGCTTTAGAAATCCATCCCTGTGTTTACATGTTGAGAGAAAAACCTGTTTCAAATGCAATTTTGGGTAATCTGATTCTAAATTATCCTACAGCTTAGCCTGTGGGTGCCACAGTGGCTTTAGATAAGAACAATGCAATTTCACCCTTAATTATTTTGGATCTAAATGTGAACCCACTTTGTTTTAAGCTAACATCGCTCCATGATTTCAGTGAAGTTACTCCTGATTTACAGCAGTCGAGGGCAGGTGAAAGTCACTCTCTTCATATTTTTGTGTACGATTTGCAAGGGAGAAAGCAAGACAAGAGAAACCTGCTCAGGGTGAGATCATGGTGAGAACTGAAGGGACTTGGGTACCACCAGCACCTTTCTGGCGCTTTTTTTTTTTTGCTTTTTTGGCTTTCTCACTTGCCCCATATCTCATCTTCATGTTCTGTTAATGGAACCTTGCTCTCTATAAAAGCAAATGCTGAGAACAGGGTCGCGGTCCTGTCTCTCCCCATGTGTGAGCATGTTCTCCACACCATGCTTTTAGTGTTGATGTGGCCTTGACAGATGAGTCAAGGGACGGAGATTCCAGTTCTGCTGCTTGCCTTGGGAAAGTGCTCTGGAGCCCAACAGACTTTACTGTCTGGAAATATTTCCTGTTGCACAACATAAATTGTCTGTTTCAGTTTAATCCTGTTGTCTTAAATTACATCACTAAAGTATTACCTTGAGTAAAGCCTCTCTTCTGGGCCACTTCACTGCAGTGGGGGAACCAGTATTGTAAGAGGCCTCAGGTTGTGAAGTCTCTGCAAGAAGGTGGAGTGAGCACGAGTTTCCCTTCCCCCTTCCTCCGTCTTGCACAAGCGCAGGATGAACAAGTCTTGCTTTGCAGCAGCTTAGTGGTGCAGGTCTGTACTTCTTCTAAGCCCTGAGCTAGACGCTTCAGTCCCATGGTGGCTGCTGAGATCTCCAGGAGACATCTCCCATTGCTGGTGGATTCTGATGGCTCTGGTGGTCCTTTCCTCTGAGCTGCTTTTTTTTGTGCTTAAGCTCGTGATGCTCCCTCTCCTGTCCTACCTGAGGTTGCTCCAAGGATGCTCTGGTGCTGCCTGGCCTCACGTTGCCTGCTGCCTGCTTCACTTGCTGATGGGGTTTGCCTGGAGCTCCAGATCTTGTGGTATTTAAGTGCTGATGCACAAACAAAGGTAACATTTTCATGCTCTAGTGAGTCCCTGGCTTGCCTGCATTGATCTTTTCCACCAATGTTTCCATTCTTCTAGTGCAGCATCACTACCTGAGGACAGCCCATGCCTCGGTGCTGCAGGGAGCTGTTGATCACTGCTCTGTGTATGGGATATTGCCATAGCAATCAGGATGCGTAGTGGAGATAATCAGGAGATGAAGAGGTGCATGCCTCCTTCCCTCTCACTTCCTTCCTCCCTCCCCAGCCAGTATCTTGTTTGCGTTGGCTATTTTCAAGCATATTTGCTACCAGAGGCTGAAGATCGCTATCAGTCTGAGCCTTGCCACCGTGCAACTCACAGCTGTTTTAAATGGATTTGTGCTGAGGTTGGAAGGGTGGTTTTTGCTCTTCCAGCTGCTGGCTTGGGGCTCCTGATATAGCTGCTGATGGTGGTGGCTCCCCAGGAAATGAGCGAAGGGTACCAGCCACTTTGACACAAGCCACCACACAGCTCGAAGCCGGAGCTTTTCCTCCTTCTGACCTCTCCTGGAGTCGAACTGGTGAACACAAGGTGAGAGGCTTCTGTGTCCCATCAACAGTCCCCTCAGTCATCCTCTCCCTCCCTGGAAGTGTTGTTTTAGGTTAATTCGTACAAGACTGGGAGGAAGCTTGAAGCTGGAATTTTGTAATAAAAGCCAGATTGTTCTCTTGAGGCACAATGGAGAAGGCCACTCCTGTTGCTTCTCCAGTCCTTGTAAGCTCTTGTTCAGCTTAATCTGCTAACTGTGAAAGGTTTTCTTTCCCCATTGAGAATAAACCTGACCTCTACGGAAGGTCAGCATCTGGGGTGTTTGTTCTGAGATTCGTGATTTCCACGGAGCCGTGGTGGGAATCCCAGACCACATCTTCCTGATGCAGGTTCCCAGCAGTTTGCTGGGGCTGAGTCACTCTGAACGCACCCCCAGGCCATCTGCAGCATTGCTGAATCTGAGGACTTCTGCTCCCCTGTCCTTGGCCAGTCTCTGTGGTGTTACCTGAGGAGCACAGCACAGCCTGTCCCCTTGCACGCCAGCGGCAGCTGGTTCGTGCTGGAGTGAGCATTTGTACCTGCAGCTCAGGACAAAAAGTGTTCTGCCCTCCTTAAAGGCTTTCTGCAGTTAGGAAAAAACAAAGGTTCTGACCAACTAACTTTGGCACTGTCACCGATTCCCCATGTGACCGCATTATTTGAACTTTCTTCTCCTGATCGTTGGCAATGGGAAGACCACCACTCCCTGCTCTCTCCTCCTGGCCATCCCACTTTGAGATGGGAGTTTGAAATTTCCATAATTTAAATCTGTGTGTACTACCAGAACTGAAATGCATGCAGAGAGCATGCTATATAAATAAGGTTTTGGTTCTTGGCCATCAGTCACCCTACTAAGGACAGCGATAACAATGATGAAGCCCGTATCTCATCCTCAGTGGTACTTGACACTCACACTACCTGTAGCTCTTCTGGAGTTTTCCAGTTGGACTTAATTTTGCTAGCTAAATAACATACGTCTTGTACTCCTTTTATTTGAGTAGTCACTGTGATTGCCCTCTGACATGGCCTAAAATTATGCAAATTATTGCTTGGATTCCTTTTTTTTTCTTCTTCTTTATTAATGCATACATGGACTGTACAGTCTTCAGAGATTTATTTTTCTTTAATGAAATCAGCCTCCTTTTCCTGGCTAGTGCAGTGCACGAATGTCACATTTAAATATGTGCTTTCAGGTTCAGTCCTCTCCCTCAGACATATTACTTTACACTGCATTTGGCTGGGTTAAATTGCACTGCTGATTTACTACATCAGTGGCCACCAAAGACTCGAATTCCTCTGACTCCTGTTTTGTTGTTTCTCTCTATTTACTATACACAGTGCTCTGTTTTTGGAATGGTTGGCAGACTGCGAGCTTACATTTCTTATTTCTTGTCTTCCCCTTGATATAATGTTTACAATTGGATTCATATATTTAGCACACTCAGAGCCGAGTACATTGCAGAGCAAGTACAAAAAGCTCTTTGGAGAGCAGTGTGAGTGTCACAGTCCTGTGCTGTGCCAGGCACCAGCTATACAGAGGAGGGAAAGGGGTAAAGATGTGCCCAAAGTGCAGGGAAGCTCCCTCGTTTGTCTTCTACAAGCAGGAGCTGGAAGCAGGAGGATGCTCTTCAGCCAGCTAAGGAGGCTTGAACAGCACTGAGAGCTCAAGGAGTCTTCCCCTGTCCTCCCAAGTTCTGTACCCAGAAGATTGCCACCTCTCTTCTCTGTCCAAAACCTGCCTGAATGGAATCTCTGGGTATGAGATTTGAGTCTAAATACCTTGCACTAATTGAGTTTTATTGTCTAAAAAGCAAATGAGTGCAGCGTTGGGAATTCCCTTCTTTTTGTTTGCTTACTTGAAGAAGCCCTGGCTAAGCAAACCCACCAGGCATGCTGGCTCTTCCTGACCAATGTCTTTAAAACAAGGGTTAAAGCATGTAGTGTCAGCAACAGTGGCCCAAAAACCTTGCCTGGAGAAGAAGGAGGCACCCCAAAGGCAGTCAAGCCACCCTCCACCTTCTGATTTTACCTCCCTGTGTGGGACTGCGTCACCTCTCCTTCAGGTGGAAGCTGCCAGGTGGTGAAGGTCTCAGGCACTGCCAGTGAGAACTTTCAGCTGATACTCAGGAAAGGCTTCTCTGGTGCCAACCAGTTTCTGAGAGGAGCGAGCCAGCAGGTAGGTGCCTGTTCAGATATATCCCAGCCAGCTGGCTGGCTCTCAGCTTGGCAGGCAGGAGCACCTAATTGCCCTGCACAGACACCCTGTCTCCCTGGACAATACACGAACACTTACAGGTTCTGAGTCATTCCTCAGAAATTCAGCACTCTGTTAGATACCTCAAGGCTCACGATAGGTGCTCTGGGTCATGCTGCTGGGCAGGATGTCTTTAGGTTCCTATTGTTCTTTATTCTAAGTGGCCTGAAGTCAACTTGCCATAGCTTGGCTTTTGCAGGTGCAAAGGAAAAGTTGCAGTCTGGTGAGAAGTACTGTTGGCCTTAATCAGTATTTGCAAAAAAAAAAAAAAAAAAAGTATGCAAGGCACTGCCCATTATTATGAAGAGAAATCATGTGTGTTAGGACGGGGACCACATGGCTATCATGCCACGCAATCTCACTTTATTTTCTAGTAGCACTAAACACTTACTGATTCTGTCCAGACCTTGCCTGTTCTGTAATTTTCTGGAGATGTCTCTATGAGGCAGAAGCTTGCCTGCAAGAACATAACAAAACAAACAAAAACCTAAACCAAACTGAAAAAAGGATAGTATCCATCCAGGGTGCTCATTTGTTCTCTGCACAGCTTTTACTGTGCAGCTAGCCCACTGCCAAGCATCACACAGCAAAGCAGAGAGCGAGGCAGAGAAGTGCCTGTGAATCACCATGGAACAACAGCAGGCGAGCCAAGTGGCCCCATGTGATTTTAGGGAGGGCTCAAGAATTGCATTCCTTTAGCTTCAACCCAGGGGGCAAATTTGTTCATTTCTCTGGCATTGCAACAATGATAAAGACTGTGCACCCATTTGCCCTGAACTGGTGCAGTTTTTACTTTACTGTGAATCACTTGCTGTTGCCATTGTGTGAGATCATAGCAGTTAAAGGAAAGGTGGAGATTCACTGGGACCAACTCTCATGTGTACTAAGCTGCCTTTACCTTCTCCTGAGTGTAGACGATAGCCTTAAAGCAAAAGTGAACGGTGTAGTCAGAGCAGTGTAAGTGGATTCTAGAATCAGACAAGTTCATTGCTCTGAAGTGTGTTTTGCAGACGTGTTAGAAGATGGGTGCCAAGCTGTGAGCTGTCTCTTATCTCCACAACGGATGATGGAGGGAAATTTTAGGAAGGTTGAAGTACCCGTGTCTGCAAAAATGGAGTGCTCCAGTGGTTCTTTTACGTGCATTTGGTACATGCTGGTTCTTGAGTCTTTTCTGGGAATTATTTTGGAGAGTGCTACTTGGCTTGGACTATAAGTATGTGAGATAGCTGTAACAGCATAGACAGTCAAGTTCCAGCACCCGTGCTTGTGTCCTGAACTAGGAAGGAATCATTCTGGGAAATACAGGAATACAGGCAAAGATATGAAGAACACCACCTGCTTGAGAGAAGCAACCTTGAGAAGCAGACAGAAAACTTACTACCCTGCCTTTCCATGTCTCCTGCATAGCCTGGAGTTATTTCACAACAGCACAGCTCAAAGCAGGCACCCTAAATTATAGCTCTGTTGCAGGTTCTTCAGAGTATAACGTCCCCCTGCAGCCCTAAGCACTATTATGGATCTGAGGAGGAGACTAAGTGCAGCTGGAGGAGCTAGGACACTGGTGTCCTTCGCCATTCACGACAGTAGGAAGGTCATCTTATCTAACTGCAAAATGGGAGAGCTATCTTGCATCCATCTGCCAGAGGTTTAATTCCTTCTTGCTTGCAACTTGCTTGAAAAACGAAAAGCTCTATGTGACTGCTGTGTGTTATTAATGAGGGAAGGTTGGAAAAAATCCCCAAGACTTTCTGTCGGATAAGTTGCTTGAGAAAAGACATGCTATCCGTGGCGAGACCTCACAGCATGCAAATTCTCAAAGCATATATGTAAAAGTTTGAAACCGGAGGTTTTGTTGACCCTGGAAGAAAAAGGAGATTCCAAACTGGGGCTCAGAAAAAAAATATCTCCTGTTTCAACAATATTTGTTCTTGCTTTATTGATGAATAGATGCAGCTTGCCTCTGTTGTGGTTTTGCCCTGTTTATCTTCTGTGTTTGCATACATTCTCTTTCTGGGCAATTACAATTTCAAGAACTGGCCTCAAGGTAGGCAGAAGAAGAGCCACATCATCTCTTCCTTCCTCTCTTTCATTCAATTTCTGAGCTTGGGGTCCTGCTTTTGAGCAGAATTTTTGTGATGGGGACTAGGGACTAGAGAAAATGTGAACCTCCATCGAGGTTTGAACTTTGGTCTGCAGAAAAGAACCTGGTATTTAATTCTGAAAAACCTCTTTGGGCCATAAGGACCTACAGATTAAAAACACATAGCATAGGAAAGCTTAACAAAATAAAATCTCCGTGGCTTTGGAGGGAATTAGTTCTACCTTGTTGTTTCCATTGAAGCGTGTGACTTGGAGAAGGATGAAGTGAACCTGCTCAGAAATCCTCAGGAAGAGACGTGGACTGCTCGAGGGTATCCGTAGGGGCTTTTCCCCTGTCCAAGGCTGGGTAGTCAGTTCAGCTGTTCTGCTGCTGCAGTGCAATATGCAGTGACAAGTCTTTCCTGTGAGGTTCAAGGCACAAAGAGAAGTCATTGCCCAGGCAGGCTGCATTATTATTATTATTATTATTATTATTATTATTATTATTATTATTATTATTATTATTTCGTAGGGGAAGGGAAGGTCTGTGGTCCCTCATCCCTTCTTCCAAGTGTTCCATCTGCTATGCAGAGGCTGGTACTGTAGGATGACACCAAATTCTTCAATTTGACTTCAGTTTAGCATTTTTTTGACCCTCTCCATCTGAACGTAGGCTCGTTACAGCCCCTGTTTACCGGGAGGCATTGCGGAAAAATTCCAGCATGCATTTATTTAAATATAAATGGAGTAGCTATAGAGCTCTTTCCAAAGAGTTTAAATGGCATCCTTGGCAAGAAAATAGAGAGGAAGAAAATATCTGTTACATGCGCCCGTGTATTGCCCCTAGAATAGGATCAAAGTTACAAAAAGAAAGCGTGGTTTTGTTTCTCCACAGTTGTTAGAGTTCACAAACTTCCCAGGATCTATATTTCAAGGCTTTCATCAACCAGATTTTTGTACACATTTACATTCATTCAAAATAGTTTCCAGGCAGTGGGTGATTAGTGGTTAGACATGGCCTACAGTTTGGTGATAATTGCATTAAGTGAAATCCTTAGGAAAATGAGCATTCCAGGTCTTTCATGTTCCTGTGCTTTACCTATGGACCACATCTCCTTCCCCACCCAGTCTCACAGGAGTAAGCTCCTTTATCTCCTGCATTTCAGAAAGGAGCAGATGAATGCTAGGCAGGAAAGACGAGGGGATCCTTCCAGCCAGACTGAGCAGCAGGAAAAGACATTAACTCCAAGAAAACACCACTTTTACATTTTTCCAGGAGAATTCAAAAGGCAGTCATTATCTCCCTCTCCCCAAGAACTCTGTGTACTCTGGTCCTTTCGCATGAATTCGGCATTAAGGACCGCGGTGTGCTACTAGCAGGGGGCTGAGAGGCTGTACCGTGGAGTTACAGTTTCCAGAGGTGGAGGAAACACAAAATTCATAACATCTTGAGGAGATGTGGACCTCCTTGACGTGCTTAGGAGAGCAATCCCTGTAGTGTCCCTTGGAGAAGCATTCCTTTGTCAATGGGCCTGGAGGCACGAGGAGGTGGTCTGCAAACAAATGAAGACAACCTATACCTGCACACTCCCCTGCTGCCCAGTGAGCCAGCCAAGAAAGCAGATAAAATAAAAACAAGATGTAAACATTCAAAGTTTAGCCAATTTTTATTTATGTGCAATTGAAATAATTTTATAATGCTGTGTAGGCTGGGCCATGGATTTCTTTCACAGGAAGATGAAGTGGGGTAAGAGTATGGCTTGTCTGTAAGTCCTGGCTAATAGGACTGTCTTGTGTCCTGCTCCTTCATTTACTAATGGGGAGAGGGGAAGGGACAGTCAAATCCTTTAAGTGGCTACTTTTACAACAATCTTTGCTTTACCAAATTCCTTCAGGCAATTTTGGTTAAAAATATTGATTTAAAAAAGGATCATGTCTTTCCGCCTTCCTGTAAATACTGTAGGTATTCACCTGCCACGGTCACTGACTCACGTGTTTCCAGTTGGTGAGAAGGGGTTTACAAATGTGTGGATTTACAGACGTGCATGGATTTACAAACAGTTGCTTGCAGTGGCTTTGCAGATCTCCTTGTGATAACAGCACACCGTTTGTCTCCGAACCATAGGCTTCATATGAGCACAGTGCTTTCCTCCCCCAACACAATGAAGTGATCTGTCAGAGGAATATTTACCTGAGAAATTAAAATCACAGCCTCCTGGCTGCTGTCACAAAGCAGGCAAACCCAGCTATTGCCCTTGGTTCCTAAATAAAAGGCAAGGAAAGACCACTGAGACCAGTCCATTTTCCTGGATAAAGGCAGCCGTAGATTTTCCCTGATTTAATTCCCATTTCAGTTATGGCAAGATTCCCACCTTTGTTCTGCAGGTGCCACTGTACTTGGCAGGGGTTGTTCCACCATCATCAGCAGCTGACGTGGGTACAGCCATTACTTTCCCTCTTCTTGGCCCTAAATCCTTTTGTGTGTGTGCCATTAGTGGTCTGTGTGTCCTCGTTTGGGACACCCTGAGCTGTGGCAGCATCTCTCCAGGAGTGCAGCCACCTTCATTTGCAGGTTCCACACGTGGAGAACACATGAGAAACCTCAGTATGATCTTCAGCCTAAACCTATTTAAAACTTCATAGGGAAAAAGAAAGGTCTGGAAGTCCACAGTCCAACATGCACGGGACTCGCTTAATTCACCTTGAAGAGGCCTTTCAGAGAACTCTAAAAATGCACGCTGCGTTAGGGATAGGACATGGGTGAGTGCACCAGAGCAGCACCAGACAAACAGCAAACACTGCAGCAACCTAGCGAGGAGGTCATGGGAGCTGGGGGGCTGGCAGCATCGCTGAGCAGATCTGTTTGCGCTGCGGCCGTTTTTTTCTCACAGATGGGATAAAAATAAGATAGATGAAGTATATCCAAGAAAAAATAGTTTTGCTAAGGCTTGAGCAAGCTGCCAATGTCAGCAAAGGGAGCAAGTAATGTAAGCAAACTTCAGAGAAGGAAAGCTGCAGAGTCTCCTGCCGGAGAGAGCAAAGGGGGCTGGCTCCGTGCACTGGCTGGATGTGGGGTGAGGGGTTGGCCAGGCGATTAGGTTGATTTGTGTCTTCTGTGTTTACCCGGGCAGATCCCGATGGAGAGGGAGGTTTTTCTCTTGGCTAATAAATATTCCTGCCCCTAGTTTCAAATGTTTTTCTTCCTGCTGTGGCCCTTTCGAGTTAACCTCAGCCGTGGCAAGTCACTCTGGCTGATATGTAAGTGTTGAGGGTCCTACAGAAGTCTGGAGCCTTTTGTCATGGCTGTTAATAGTTGTGCTGCTTTTCCAGGGTTAGGTCTACATGTGGATGTGATTTCGCACCCAGCTTTCCAGCAGCTCCTTGTGAAATGCTGATTTGGGCAAGGTGAAGAACAGCTCCCCAAAACCAGACCTTCTATCAGCAGAGTGAGCGGCAGCAACACTTCTGCCATCTGTGCAGGAGGATGCTCCCCGGCGAGCATGAAACTGCTTTTAGGATGTGTGATGGAGCAAAAGCAGATGGTGTATCAGGGCTTTGGTGGGCTCAGATGAGCAATAGTGCTTCTCGGTTGCTTTTCAGTAACTGGCTGTGAGCTTGGTCTTAGGCAGTGGCAGATCATCTGCCTTCATTTAGTGGGTTGTGAGAGGAGAGGCTTCCTGTTGATTTCTTGTCTTCCTTTCCTTCTTTTTTGGAGAGTTACAGCTCAAAGTTACAGCTGGGTTAAGGCTAGTGGCATATTGGTGCTCCATACATTAAGTCTTTAGGGGTGCTGATGCATAGAAAACCCCTGCACCAGGTGAAAACATCATGCAGATAATTATTTCCTAAGCATCCAGGCTCCATTTGTCTTCCTGGTTAAGCCGGGGGGGGCACATCTGAAATGGTGCTGCTCTGATTTGGGAGTTCTTACTCCACTTCGGTGAGGTGTAAATGGTAAGGGGCATGACAAGAGGGAACGGGACTATCATTCTCCACTATGTCATGGTTATTTGTTGCTCTCTGGAGTGGTTACTTCTGGTTTTTAAATGCACTTAATTCAGACAGAGGTAACCTCGGGAAAAGGGGGTTTGGGATTCTGTAGGGAACCTTCCCATGATGAATGTCTGCCTCTTTTTGGTTAACAACCATATTTGTTACATGAAAACAAATAGCACTATGTGACCCAGAGAGCTTGTGGAAGGGGGGCAGAAAATAAACTGTTGCTACTGACGAGATAACAGATTAAAAAGAAAAAGATAGCGGCACTAAAAAAGAAAAGGAAGCTCAGGCAAAAAACTGTTTCTCAATTCTTCTTACTTTGCCCTGAAAATGAAGACCAACATGATTTTTCGGCTCAGTCTCACTTTGTAGAGTTGTTGGGTTGGACACTTGGGGGATGAATCCTAACTTTCCTTTCCCATGTTGTTTGAGAACCTCACCAGAAGTGTGTCTGAGTAGCAAAGTTCACTCCCTGCCATGTGTGAAGATGGTTAGGGCCAGGGTTTTGATTCACTTTGCATGAGAAATAATAACCAGACACAAAAACTGAGTCAAGACTCTAGGGTGGCCAAGAGGGAGTTGGATTCATTTTGGCCTTTTCTCTGTAGCTGGTGTCTGTCTGTCTGGATCTGTGAAAGTAATGCCATTAATGCCAACGCACCAATCCCTCTGTCTGTCTGGCAAGCCAACATCAGTCTCCCATCTGGATATGATGCAATTTCCTTTGCTTCTTTATTAGGAGATTAAAGGAGCTGCCTCTTCTCCCTTTTCCTTGTAGATAATTTATTGTTTCTGGAATTAATAGCTTTTAGTATTTGAAAGTTTCCTGCAGATGGATCAGGAGCAGAAAAGAACATTGCCATGACAGCTTTTTATAGGCAGATACCTACAGAATGGGCTACCTGTTTCCTGGCCCCCCTGTTGTGAACAGATTGAAACTTAAGTGTTTATCTGATCTGTCACTTCAAAAACCGGTTTTGTTTCTTACAGCAAATTTAAGGGGTAAGTGTCTTAAATGACTTTTTGTGGTAATTGCTGGTAAGTTCAGTGGTGATGTAAAGAACGGTGCCAAAAAATTCAGAATTCTCCTCTTGATGTTTGGCCCATTGGGTAATGCATGTGCTCTCAAAACGACGGGCCATCGTTCCTTATCACCAAGTTTTGTATCTGGAGGTACCTAGAAGCTTCCTTTGCCTCTGTTGTACACAGCAAATGGCATCTGCTTTGACGAGTCCCCCTGTTTCAGCTGGAATAGAGTTGATTTTCTTCCTAGTAGCTGGCATGGTGCTGTGTTTTGGATTTAGGATGAGAATAATGCTGATAACACGTGATGTTTCAGTTGTTGCAGAGCAGCGCTTACACGGAGGCAAGGACTTTTCAGCTCCATCAGTCAGCTGGTGGTGAGCAATTGTATTGTGCATCACTTGCTTTGTGTATTCTTTTCTTTTTCCTCTTTTTTTTTTTTTTTTTTTTTTTCTCCTTCCTTATAAACCTGTCCTTATCACAACCCATGTGTTTTACTTTTTTTTTTTTTTAATTTAATTTTATTTTTATTTTTTCTGATTCTCTTCCACATCCCACAGTGGAGTGAGTGAATGGCTGTATGATGCATAGCTGCCTGCTGGGTGAAACCACAGAGAGTCTGTAGAATTATGAAGGGATTTACTTGTGGGACTGAAAGGGACTGCTCGTCGTTTAGCCCAGGTGAAGAAGTTGTGCCTTTTGGGGCTCCTTAGGGCCCTGTTTCAGTCGTGGCACTTGGAACTTGCCATATGATGTGGTCATTCTTTTAGGACAGTACTTCCTAAAGCCATTTATATATTTTTATAGCTAAGCACAGGAGTAGTACAAGGAGGTACAGACGTCCATCAGCTTTGCACCGGGTTGCAGAGACCACTTCATGACAGATACTCCAAAGAGAAAGTTCTATGTCTATGAGAAGTCTCTCTTGCCCAGGGCCAGGACACACTGGAGAAGTAGCTGACACAGCCTCCACTGCTCTGCTTATCTTGCGTGTTCCCATTGAAGGCTGAGGTTTGGCCAAGCGTGTTTCTGTCTCTGTGCACTACAAGCAGGTGCTGAGATGTGATGCTGGAGGAAAGGAGACTTTCTGGGACTTTCCTCCCTCCTTGGCTCCTGGGAAGAAGCATGCAGGTCTAATCATGTTACAGGTGGCTTCAAACTATGACTTGTCCTGACCTACCTCTTTGTAGCAGGTCTAGGAGGATGCCTGTCTCAGGGTTAGGTGATCAGCAACATGCTTGGGCAGTGGATTAGGGCTTTGAGCCCGTAGATGTGTCCTCAGCCTAGTGTGTGGCATAGTCTTGCAGCACTCTTGTTTTGCAACTGAACCAAAGAAGTTCGGAATATATGGGAGGCATGTTTACAGGTTTATAGGTCTGTAAAGCAATCTGTTTGCTTTGTTTAATTAAGGCAGTGTTGGAAATACTTGAATAGAGAGGGGGATCATGTGACCCATGGGACAGTCTTTCTGACCCACCTGCAGGTATTTCCAGTGCTTTGTGGGTCAGCACATTCCCATTCCATGTTCTGTCTGCTGTAACTGAATTACGAGTGACTCTCCCTGTGAGAAACCCCAAATCTCTCTCTTTTGCTGGCCATCTGATGAGCGTTAGTAACCAAGGAGCAATGAGCAGCTGGTAGCGCTTATCAGAGGCAGCTCAGCGGCTGGTAGCTATCTCCTTCGGGAGAAGCTCTGCAGGGGGAGTTCCCACCTCACAGCTTCTTTGCTTCACTGGAAATCATTTTGGTTGTATATCTTGGCTCAATACGCCTCCAATCCTTTGCCTGGTGTGAAGATTCACAGCTGGAGTCTGCATCTGCAGGGGTGTGCAAAGCCCTTTTCTTTGGATGCGGTGATGCCTTCTCCCTTTGGTCGGGCAAGGAGGGATATGCAGGGGCTAGCACTCACAATAAGCCCCTGGACAGAGTGGGAAGACACTTGAACCGTGATGCCCAGAGGATTTTAGGGCTTCCCTGTGATTGTAAAGGTGGAGCCATCTCTAATGACCATTCACTGCCCTGCAATGAACCCAATATATATCCCTTGTAATGGCACTTTTTTTCTTTCTTTCCAAATAAAGGGTTGCTTTACTTACCTGGATTTACAACTCCAACAGCCAAGCTCTTTTAATAAACTGCCCAATAAAGACCTCATTAATCTCTGCCAGAAAGCTTTTTTTTTTTTTTTTTTGGCCATGTAGTTTTACTCTACTGCTTGGAAGGAGAAGCTATAGCAGGAAATAGGGCTCCTGGCCCCTGCATGAGGTGCTTTGTTTGTATAGCCATGTCAGATGCAGGTGTGTGATTTTCCACACTTCTCACTGACACAGTGTTACTGGCAAAATGCTGATGGACAAAATGAGCCAACGTCACGTACTTTCTCCATCCACTGGAGAAGGTCCAGTCCCACTCACCCAACTTTTAACAAGAGCTTCATGGAGGGAATGGTAGAGCTGGTGGCACAGTGAGAAAAGAATTAAAGGCCAAGTTTTATTGCAGGGCTTTTCATCATCACTGCTGGGAATTGTGAAAACACAGGTCTGAATAAATGGGTCCTATGATGCTGGGCTGTGAACAGGATTTGAACCCCCAGGCACTGGCACTTAGCTCTCAGTCTCCTGAGTTGTACAATGCTACACAGTCCTCTTAAACGGAGCCATCTTTTTCATGATTCAAGGCTGACTCAAAGAGATTATCCTATCTGTTGACTATGAAATATATATATATATAATTTTCTTCAAGAAAAAAAACAATTTATTTGCCATTTGAGTGAAATCAATATTCGGAAATGCCATTTCAATGAAATCAAGGTTGTAAAGTAAACGGGGTAATGAGAAGACAAGTGCTGTACATAGATTTTCAAATGTCAGACAGTTGATAGATTTTTTCAAATATATAGCTTGATTTCTCCATGATAAATGGTGGAGATGTAGAGCAGGTGAACCAGAACTACAGAAGGAGATGTGAAAATGTCTGTGTTTTTCTCCTGAGCTAGTGGCAAGCTGTAGACATGGATGGGACTCCCCTGGGCTGAAGACGGAGGAGATGCTGTTTTTCTGCATGGATGGGGCTGGAAAAAGGCGATTTTAAACCTTGAGCCTCTAGTGCTGAAAGAAGTCATCTCCTGGATGTGTCGCCTCAACAGTGGGATGCCCAAGGGCTAAAGGAGGAAGGGTGGCAGGGGATCTCTTTGTGAGCCAGTATTGTGCTGATAGCCAAGCCCATGGTGCTGGAATTGCCATCTCTGCCTGCACAAATCCCCCAGCTTTGTGTAAATTTCACATGTTGCACGAATGACTCCCTCTTGCTTTTCCCAGGATCCGCGGTGTGTTTCTGCTCTGCTAAGCAGTGGCCACGGTCCAAGCAGCAGCGGCTGCAGTTTTATGCTCCTGGATCGGAACAGGGCTCGCGCAGTTTGAATCATCACTTGCAGTCACCCACAATAGAAATGCTTGTGATTAGAAACCTGTGAGATCATCCCCGCAGCTCACAAAGAAAATTTGACATCTTGCCGGGGAGAACGGCAACTGGAAGGCTGAAACAGTTAATGCCACTTTACCCCAGATCTGCTTTGAGGTGGCGGATGAACAATGTGCAATACTATATATTTTATATTTTCTTAATCTCAGTATCCTTTCACAAAATGTAGTCCTGAGTTCCCAAGTTATGGTAAGAGTTGAAACTGGTTGGTTTGCAGACCATTTATATTGCAGGAGAGAGGTAAATGGCCAAAACTCACCTAAGAAGGAAGCTAATTCCTAAGGTAATTGCTATAATTTTGGTTGAAAAGGAACTCTGGGAACATTTTACCATGAAATGCAAGCTTACAAGAAGGTAATTGAAGTAATGAGCTGTTTGAGGGAAAAATGGAGTAATGATTTTGAATCGGTAATTAAAAAAAATAATTAAATAGAAGATTGAGAGCTAATACAACCAGAATCTCGTATCTTTGCAGAGCTGGTGAGGAGGACTGTGACATTTGGCAGATGAAGAAGGCATTGCTTTGGGTTCAAAGGGGGGATGTTGTATCTCTAGGAAATATGGGTACTGATGAGTGTTAACAGCCTGGAGTTCTCCGTGCTGGTTCATTTTTCAGGCTTGTCACCACCTGTGCATTTATTTTTGAAGGTGGTAAAAGGTGCTGGAAGTGGTGTGGGGTGAAGGGGTTGGTGCTGAGTGGGTGTGATGGGGTGGGTGGTGCTGGGGTGCGAGGAGCAGTGACAGACCTTTCCCCCCCCCGACTCAGCCTCCCCAGCAAAAGGCTCAAAAGCCTAAAAGCTATCTTTGGTGTTTTCTTTGACAGATGTGGTGCTGTGCCCACATTTGTTGCTCCTTGCAACCCTCTGCTTTGCCCTCTCTTCTTGCCCAGGCTCACCAAAGTGAGCTACCTGCTAGTGCTGAAGGTGCAAATAGCTCCATTTGTGCCTCCAACATGTAGGATTTGTACCCTAACAAAAGCAAAAGGCTCTCCTTGCCCCCAGGCATTAAGGAGGGGAGAGGCTGGGGTGCTGTGCTGCCAGGAATTCAAGGTAAGACTCCGACCTCCCAAACTTCCCGTTGTTTCATCCTAACCCAGAAATTACTCTGGCATATTTCTTATTCCTGCTGGTTAGAGAGTCTTAGAGCTTTCATTAAATGCTGGATTTGGATCTTGGCTAATGAAAAGAAAAATCATGCGCACCGTCTGGCAGGGGAATGGAATATCTGGGCAGTGTGAAAGCTCCTCTCAGGTGCGAGCAGTGCTGTATGGGCTGTGCAGTGCTCAGCAAGCCTTGTCACTGCCTGGGTTTCCTGTTGCTCACAGCATTCCTTTACTATTACTTCTCCTTTTCGTCTTGCTTTGTAGAATTTGATCTCTGCTTTAAATTAAGTCCCCAGTACCTGATTATTGCAGTATGCCTCACTGAATAGGGATCATTCCCTTTCTCACTCTCAATTCACTTCACCTTGGCTTATAACTTTTCTCTTTGGAGAAAGGCAAGGTTTATGTTCCTTTGGGATTGACAGAGATGATGGTCTTTGATTTCTATGTCCGTGGCCTGAAATCTTTCTCAAATCCAGCCTGTCATATTGAAGTGATTTACTTCTTTCATTGTTTGAATCTCCCCATTATTTCTTGCCAATTTTCTGCGAGTGAACACTCATTCCTGCATTTACCAGGGCTTTCTGCATCTGGCCCAACTGGCAGGTTCACATATGTCTTTCATAAAGAGGATTTTGCAGACAAGAACTCCCTGGAAAAGGATTAAGCCTTTTTTGTTGTTGTTGTTGATACTGAGTTTGTCGCTGCTGAGAGGACGACAAATGCTGTGCACAAGGCACACCATGATGAGCACACGTCCCTTGCAGGGGATGGATGTCATTGTCTCTTTGCATGTTGTCACCTGTATTACAATTACAAAGGTAGTGTAAATATTCAATATCTACTTTTCCCTTCCTGGCATGGCTGAAGTGTCTAAGCCAGACCTCTGAGTAGGTATTGTCAGCCCTTATGTGATATTTGCTGACAGATTGCATCTGGACACCTTGAATGGGTTTGTCCCCCAGAAGCAGAGAAGCACTGTTCCCCTAAACTTACACATCCTATGGGCCTGGGATCACGTATGCAGTTGCGGGACATCTGCTGCCTTTAGTTTACTCTGACACTGATTTGCCTTGTTGGCCTTGGGCAAATCAAGTGACTCCCAAGGCTTAATTTTGTCATTTGCAAAAGGTAAGTACTTTGCTGGTTTTACAACAGAGGTGGTGTTTTTAAGGGTTAATTAGTTGGTGTTTGAGGCACAATAGTGTTATGTAGGGGTTATTCAGTGAGCCTGGGGGTGAGCAGATTCCCCCAGGCGGGAAACTGAGCTGTTGTTGGCCGCTGGCTATCCTTTTGGCATGTGTTCCTGCAAAAGCCGCAGTTTGGGGAGCACCCTATGATGACCCCGTGTTCATGCGGGGTCTTGCACGGCTGCTTTCAGGGTTCCTCACTTGCATTCAGAGCTGTTCAGCCATGTAAGGGCAGGAAGGATCTGAAATTGCCTCCTCCCCCTGTCTGTGTGGCCAGGTGAGGAAGTCAAGAACGTCATTTCATGCACCATAAATACTAATAATTCTAGGTTCTTACGATTTGAGCATGCACATTAATGTGGTGCGAGCTCTCTCCCCTGGCTGGATTCGGTGTAATCACACTTTGGACCTGTTTGTCTTGGCGGAGCTGCCCTTGTGAATGATGTAACTTAGGAAAAGACATTCCTTCACTCATAGCAAGCAGCTAAAAATATCTGAACTTCCACAAGCCTAGGGAGGAGAGCTGGAGCCAGGGTAAAGCTCAGAGCATGGACCTGTGGGGATGCAAAACTGTGCTCCTTATCAGAGCCAGGCAGGGGTTGCTGATCCCTATCAGAGCACCTTTGTTGGACTGGGCTTTACCATGGAGCATTTCCTGGGACTTGAAATGCTTTACTTGTAAGCTGTAGCTTGCAGCAGCCCTAGCAAATGAGTTCTGTTCTTTGCTGCATACCCTGGTTTGCTTCCCAGTGACTTGCACGTTGAGTTTACAACAGTGATGTAAGAGCTGCTGCTCTGCTAATAGCTGTGAGAGCATCTTGGACAATGACTGCTGCTTTGGGACAAGGTACACAGCACTATTGTTAACCAAAGACAGGATGAAGATTAATATGCTTTCCTTCTACCCTTTAAAATAAAAATTAAACAGCCTTCCTCTTTGATGATAAGAGGTGCTTGTAAAGGCTTAAAGCTGGGGCTGTTAAGCTATTTGGACATGCAGGGATGGCGATTTAAAATGATCAAAACCTGATAGTTGTCTTTCCTTTGTGTATGCGTATGTTTAAAAAACTTTTTTGATACGGAACAACCAAAAAGCAACACTACACAACCAGAATGAAGTTAATGAAGCAATGCAGTTATGCCTCTCCCTGAAGATCTGGCCGCAAACTTCTGCAGACAAAGAAAAGGGTTTGCTCAGGTAGATTTTATTATGTAGTGAGAGTTCCTGTAGCTGCTTTTCCCGTAGAGCTGGAACCACAGCCCTGTGTGTTTTTATGTGTACATGTGTGTGCTTACTTAGAGGCACTTCATAAATCACGTTTGAAAAGTACTTGTTTTTTTTTTTTTTTTTTTTTCAGTTTAGGAATTTGGCAATAAACAAGTCAACTGAGAGAAAAATCAAACCTGGGACTGGTTCAGAGTTACCAGCTGCAGGGGTGGAAGGGGGCTCTGGAGATCAGCATATTTATAAGTGTGCAGTAGCTGGAGTGGGTGGATCGGCTACTTTTTTGGCAAGGCTGAGGTTGCTTGATTATTAAGAATTATTCCTTATATTATTTATGTCACCCATTCGAGGCTGCTGTCTCTCTGCAGATGTGCCCTAAAGCAGGGAAGCGAAGCACAGGCAGAGCAGCCAGACCTCTTCAGTTTTATTGCAAAGTGCTGCCTTTGCTGCGAGAATGGCTTTTTACGGCCAGCTTGGCCTTGTTTTGCTTCCCGGAATGCAAGGGGGGGGGAATGAAAAGCAGGGAAATGCAATTTTGATTGAAACTCCAGGGGACCGTGAAAGAGGGCAGAAAGGAAAGCAAGAAAACCATAAAAACACCGCAATGGGGTCCAGCAAAAGAGTGGCACTGTCCTGTGAGCGTGGCATGGCAGCAGTTCTGTAGCTCCTCTTTCCCCAGGATGGTTTTTGACTTGTGCTATGAAGAGCCCAGCAGCATTTTGTAACCTCCACTTGAGAGGATGGATCAAGATTTGGTACTTTCTGAAGTCCGAGGGCATGTGGATGTGTTTTAATTCCTCTTGCAGTGCCTGTTGTAATGGAAAAGGCCATGCTTATGAGGGCCACTTATGGGGCCTGCTCCCTGTCACTCATAATCTTTGTGTTAGCCTTTGGGAAATAACTTTTTTCCTGCTTTTATGGAGAACTGGGAAAAGAGGGATGTAAATCCTGATCCATATGAGCACTGAGGTGCTTGGGTGTGCTTGAATTTCTTGGGCTGCCCCCTCACAAACATGTGCAGTTTGGGCCTGGGTTCACACACAGGAGATGGGTGAGGGAAATCCTAGGTTCTCATTGATGCTTCCTGTTGTGCACATGAATTTGGCACTCAGGGCCTAAAAGCAGAACTCAATCAGGACCCAGGACTTCTCCGATTCCCAGCTTGAAGGCTGCAGGAGCTGTGTTGCCAGCTCTTTTTCTGCCTCTGTGACCAGGACCTGCCAGAGAGACCATGTGGGTGTTTGCCTCGTGTGGCTGGTGACTGAAACAACAAGATGGCTTTAGGCTTCTTTTCTTGGACAGCTGCCCAGGTTTTGGTCAATACTGCTGCTGAGAGAAAATCACCTGTATGGACCAACAGGGCTGCCGTCAGGGATACAGTCCTTGCTCGCCTGGGCTGCAAAACTCACATCTGCTCATCTGGTGGTAAAGCTTTGAGTAACAGCAGAGACTGTTACAGCTTTTGGGCTCAGCTGCTCAACTTCCTCAGGAGGGGACATTTCCTTCTTCTGGGCTCTCTTGTCCTTTCAGGACTCAGAAATGGTTAACTTTGGGTGTAGCCCTCCTCAGGCTGAGCTGGGCTTTGGATGTGAATCCCTTGTTTCCTGAGCTTCACTGACAAGGCTGCAGAAGGTGGTTGCATGTTCTTTTGGAAAGCATCTGTGAGTGCTGAGCTTTGTGCAAGAGGCCACTGCATGATATGGGACCTTAAGGGATGCTTTGCTGACCTGGTGACATTCCCAGGCATGCACAGCAGATGCCAACCTGGCATGCCGAAATAAGAAGTAAGTCTGAGTTTAGTGAGGCACCTGGGCAGGTAGTCAGTATAAATTTTTTTTTGGTTTTGACTCGTTAATATTAAGCACTTACCTTCTCCCTGAAGTGCAATTTGTATGCCTGATTGCTGTGTCATAAATCCTGCCTGAAGTGGTATACCCTGGGTGAGAAATAAAACAGTGCATAAAAAAGCAGGCAGAGAACATTCTGCTACACCAAGGGTTTCCTTCTGCACAACTGGGACCAACTTTATGGCTTTTTCTTTTCCAGGGCTGATGTGGTAACACCAGCAAAATCCTTCATGCCAGTGGTCGCAACTCTGACGCACTCTTCTCTCTGTGGTGTTGATTGTAGAGAAAGGCTGACTTGTCTGCATCTTTTCTTATTCTCATTGCTTTGCCAGGATGATGCATTTATTTGGGTTAGGTGTCAAGCAACATCCACTGCGAGAACAACACTGCTGACTGCCAGAATCAGGTCACTGCTGGTCACTTGCCGACTGCTTGGTTATTTTAGGCTTTGGCACTCTGAAACGTTTAGATGATGATTTACAAACATTGCGCTGTGGAAGCTCCCATCCAAATTATGCTCTGCTTGATAAACTGCATTGGATGAGTATTGGGCTGGGGTGAGACAAGGCAGGATGCATTGCCCAGTAATTGGATGTGTAGCTGTGTTTCTCTGAAACAAAAAGCAAGAAAAAAAGGAAAGGAAATACAGGTTGATTAGCTGTTTATCTGAGTAGCTCCCAAGGAACAGAATGAAGATATGAAGGTGGGTGTTGGGGTAATTTAATCCTGTTATAAAGAGATAACAGTTCATTGTTCCAAGGCAGAATTGCAATACATGAATAGAAATGCCTTCTTCCTTCATGGATGAAACCTATGAGCCTGCTGGCTAGTTGTTTTTATACTGATTGAAAACAGCAATCAAACAATTTAACTCTCACAAATAAGAGATGCTAATTAGAAGTTATCTGTTTCAAATCAGAGTCCTTATTAACTTAGGAAAGAGAGGTAGGACAGGATGGGACTTGTGACAAGGCAAAGGTGATTCATGGCATTGCCTTCCTCATGTTCAGAATCTGGGAGGTCTGATCCTGCTGAGGTATGTTTTGGGGTACAGAAATGCTCTGTACAATCCTCTGAATATGTGCATTGCCAAAATCCCCAGTAGTACTTGAAGAGTGCCTCTGGTCTTTCCTGCTGTTTTTCTCCGTCATGCTGTAGGTTTGAAACATCCCCTTTTCTAGGATTGGTTTGCTGCATGGGGAAGTATGAAGGAAATCAATTTGGACAAAGTTTCTTGTGCACATGTAACATGTCTGTAAGAACTTAAAAAGCCAAATGACCTCTTCCAGTCCTTTGCTCACTGAATTTTTGACTTGTGTGGCTGAGCTGCATTGATGAGCTACAGGTTCACCTTTTTTAATTAGCTCCCTCTATACAGATTTGTTTTCTACCTGCTTCCCTAACTTATATGCTTTTCTGCCATCCTTATAAGGTTAAAAACTGTTTAAGAGCTCCTAGTCAGCTGGCAGTGTGATACCTTGGTGAATTAACATAGACCTTATCATTGCCAACTGGGAGAACAGAGACAATCAAAGCTGAGTCATCTTATCAGACAAGGGAATGTGATGAGCAAGCAGGCAGCTGGGACTGAATTAGGTTGGATTGATTTTGAAGACTCTGGAGGTCTGGGGAAAGTGACTGAGAAACCGAGAATGATGCATCATAATGATGTATCAATGGCCAGCAGGCAATTTAAAGTTGCCAACACAGGCAGGCTTTGTCAGGATCTTCTTGTACACATGGAGAAGCAACTGCTTCACTGTGAGTCAGACAACTGTAAACTCCTTCCAAAAACTCATATAGTCTACCTTTGTGTCAGCAAGCAGGATGGGCACTGACCAATTCTGACAGAAATTCTCTGTCAGGAGACTCTTGTGGCAGTGTATTTCTAATGCTCTCCTTCCCATTGGAAGTGTTTGCCTAATGACTAACCTAAATTTTCCTGCTGCAGTTTCTCTTAGCCCATTATTTTTCACGTTTCCAAGGGAGCACAAAAATCATTATTTCTTTCTGCTGTCTAGCAACCTTTATAGTTCTGAAGCCAGTTTTTGTGTCTCCCACATTCCTTCTCAGTCTTCTGTTGTATGGTGAGAGTACCAGCATTGTCTAATCCGTTATATTCTTTTCTGAAGATCCATGTTTCACTTGCAAGTGAGAGACCCAGACCAAGGAACAGTACTTCAGCTAAGATCTTACTGCTGAGCAGAAGGAAAAGGGTTCAGACATTCTGGTCTGAGGTCCATTAGCCACTTGACTTCACTGGTTGATGTTCATCCTAGTGATCTGCACAACTGCTGTGTGAGCAGCTCTTCTTCATCCTGTATTTGTCTAGTGGATTATTCCTGGCTGACTTTGGTATCTTGGACTTGTCCGTATCTCTAACCTGTCATGAGCATGTGGAATTCTCTCCTCCTTTTATTACAGTCCTTCCTCGCTTGGTATCATCTGCAAATGTAATAAACATTATCTGTATTCCAGCATCCTGGTCATCATC
The DNA here is from genome assembly GCA_011076525.1 of Nettapus auritus. Taxonomy (NCBI): domain Eukaryota; kingdom Metazoa; phylum Chordata; class Aves; order Anseriformes; family Anatidae; genus Nettapus; species Nettapus auritus. The sequence goes on from CM021767.1 coordinate 111,949,096, forward strand.
CAGGTACTCTGTGTCCAGGAACATACAAATATTTTTCATTAGGACTGGATCTAGGACTGACCTCTGCAAAACCCCACTTGATGTATCCTTTCACTGTGAAAATGAATCATTGATAACTACACTCTAAACTCTTTTCCAGCTAGTTTAGTTCCTGCCCTAATAGCACACCATGTTTCTGTAGTTTGATTATGAGAAAGTCCTGGGAGACACTATTCTTTCCAAGACACTGCTGATGTGTAGTCTCTGAATAGGGAGTGTTCAGATTAACAGCAAATTAATCCTCTGGTGAAGGCAAACCGTAAATGAAATGCTAGAACACACAATGGTCACTCTGAAAGCTACTGCTCAATTTTCTTTCCTCGTTTTCTGAGAAGCAGCACAGCTCTGTTTCTCAAGACCACACAGCATTTGACTCTAATGCTGTGAAGCAAACAGTGCATCTTTCAAGAGTATTTCATTTTGACTTTCGTGCTAGAGGCACATGGAGCCTTCCTTCCCCCAGACACCTTTCCCAGGACAGGGGAATACTGTGTAGAATGAATGTTGGGTGTTCCCACAGCTTTCTGAATAGCTGCACAGCAGGAAACCAACTTTGCTCTGAAAATAAGTTTTATTGGCAAAATTGGTCAATCCTGGTTGATGATGACGTTTGAATAGATTAAAATTTAGGAGTCAGCTTACTTACCAACAATAAGTGAGAAATATGAGATAGTGCATATAAATAGGTGCTAAATAAGAATATGCTGTTATGTTATTTTAATATTGCAACCTCATTAGCTGGGAGGAAGGCAGAACATTAATTTTATTTCTACAATGTTTGCATCCCAGAATCTGACTTTAGCCCCCTTCTGATCAAACTCTGTTTATATTAAATACACAGACACATGGCTTCACATCTGAATCTCTTGACTGCTCTCTCTGGCTGCATCCATACTAGCAAGCTGCAAAAGTCCCAGGTGTGGGCTCAAGCACTGAAGCTGTTGAATTGTTCCTGTGCTTTTTGCCATGGCTTTGCCCTGTGCTCTCTAGCCCTTGTCCAGGCTTGGGAGTGAATGTGGGCCAGCAGCTCTTCCCCGTAAGCATTATGAATGAAACCATGCTGTGTGGGAGCATGTGAGGGAGAAAGTTTAGCCATATGGACACAAGCTGTGCTGAGCGTGTTGCTCTGAGGGTCAGAGAATGAGCCCTGACCAGTCTTATTTCTAAGCGTAGGCACAGCAACCGCAGCACCCTTACAATTGTAAGAAAAGGTGCCAAATATTTAGATGTGCATTTTAAATGATTTTGAAAGTTCTCCTTCCCTTTGTGATAGGAAGTGGGTCCACGAGGGTTGCTCTTAAGGCCAGATGTTCATACTTGCACATAGGTGAGTTTTAATGCTGTTCAACATGTGTCAGAATTTGTTGGAATAAAGGTTCTTTTGTGCTTGAGGCTTACAGCCTCATGACCCATAGGTTTGTCTTCAAAATAGTCTTTTCATGAATATTATTAACAATTTATGGTGTGGAGGAAGAGAAAGGAAAGTTTGTTATTTAGACTTTTTGCTCATTAACCAAAATTTTTCATCCTTCTGTTATCTGAGCTGATATTTGTTATCTTGAAGTGAACAAAAAGTGATTAATGAAAGCATTTCTTGATGCTAAAACCCATTGGTCACCACATATCCTGGTGTGGAATCTGCTATGTCACACCAGCACCTTCAAACAGATCATTCAACTTACATGGTAATTAAATAATGGGGCAGAGGAGAAGTTTTTGCCACAGGATACTTCTAAAAGTTCACAGACAGGTCTCTCTTAAGTTCCTAATTCAATCATTGCCTGTGGACAAACCTTCTGGAATGTCATTAACAGCTTCAGCAGCAACTGGCCCACCCTCTAGATTTACCAACTCAGTGATGTTTATTAGGAGCTGACTTTTTTTTTTTCATGTTTATGATGACTGGTAATCATGAGGTCTGCCTGCTATGACTTTCCAGTGTAGAGCCAGTGATTATTTTTCTTCATTGACAGTGTTACAAGCCAAGCTCTCAGCCTTTGGCAGTTGCTCATCATCATCTTGAATTTGGATTTCATGCTGATTAGGGTGCCTGAGTTGTACAGTAAGAAAGGGCAATCTGATCTAATCCCGCATCATGTAAGTTTCTACTTTCAAGCCATCTGTGTGCTGTGAAAGCTGACTGTGAAACTCCTCAAATTGTTAAAGGTGAAGGGATAAGAATAAGTTTTATTTAATAAACCACTTTGGAGTGGCTTGCAAGCTGCATCACGAGCGTCAGCAGGACATAGGTGTGTGCGCACCTTCATTTAATGCTGTTAACAGGGATTAAACAAGGTGTGTTTTGTGGCTGGATGTTTCTGCCTCTTGCTCTCTGCTTGCTTTTATAACAAGACTCAAGCCCAGCTCCAGTGCGCCATGGGCTGGTTTGCTCCCTATGTCATTTTTGGTTCTCGGTGCTTTCAGACACCAGGGGAGAAAAGGAACCTCAAACCAAAATGGGGCACTAGTCACAACCAGATGTTGGGCTGCCTTGTGTGCCAGGAAGTGGAGGGTTGTAAATCACAGGCAGGCATGTGCTGGGGTGTGACAACCTACGCACATGTGATTGCCATTAACAGTTCGCTTTGCAAGTGCAAGCGAGAGTGAATGAAAATAACAAGGCAGTAAACAAAGAGGGGCTCGGCGTCTGCGGGGCTGCATGCTGATTTTCAAAGACACCAGGGTAAGGCACACTAACTTACACAATGTCTCTGTGGGACGAATACGAGGGCAGAAAGTTTGTAACTAGGCTTCCAAAATCAGGGCTTAGGAGAAAAGAGCATCATTATGAAATATACATGCATTTTTATTTTTTTTAAAGGTTAAAGGGGTTGTATTAAGTAGTCTTAAGAGAGACTATGATGAGAGATGATGACTATGATGAGAGACTATATTACATCTATTACTAGATGTAATAGATTCCATTGCCTGCTTAATATACTATGTATGCTCAGGTGGATGTAGCCTTTTTTATCTCTTTTATGTATTTTTTTCTTCCGAGTGTACAGTGTTGAGAGCACCCACAGCTGAACAAGGTAGAAAACCAGGTGGAATGAAATCATGCTTCTTGAAAGGGGCTTTATGCAAAACTCATCACAGACATGCAGCAAAATGGGATCATAGAGCATAGAGGAGTTCAGGTCGAGAGGGAGCCCTGGAGGTCTCTAATCCTGCTGCTTGCTCAGTGCTGGGTCAGCTGTGAGGACTTAGGGCTCTAAGGCAGGTAGTGGACAGGGTGTTGGAAAATGGGACAAATGCTGACATAGTACGTATAGCTCATGTGCCTCCTGCTACTTTCAGTTTATGGAGGAAAGGAACCTAACGTTTTTACTCTTTGTTTTGGCTCACTCTTAATGGGAACGCATTGAAAGCATACGTTGAGTGACGTTCTCAGAGAATCGCTGATCACAAAGACAGGCCATGCTGAAACTATAGCAGTATGGGCAATGTTTATGACAATATGAGGTTAAGTCTTAGAAACAGAGCTGAAGATGCCTGCATTAGCATAATGGGAAACTCATTATACATACTTTTAAATATCTTTTCCAGTGCAGCCAATGTTTTATAAAGGTCAGAGGTTTGTTCATTCAAGGAGTTTAAAAGCCAGAAGGGACCACTGGATCATCCAACGTGATCTAATACACTTTATTACATTTTATCCAGCTGCTTTTATACTAAGCTCGTTACAATAAACACATCCCACTTTGGGGTCCAGGCCTGATTTGGAGAACTCATAAGAAGGACGAGTTACCCGTGGCAGTGACAGTAAAGATTAGTGTCCCAGACTGTTAAAGACTTGCACCATTTCTCTAATCTGGGATGTGTCCAGCCAGTGGTTCTTGTTATAACTCCCTCTGCTAGGCTAAAGCATTCAATGGAAGCTGATGGTTTCTTTCTCAAAATACATCAGGTCAAGTCATCTTTCACAGAGCACATCATGCTCTTCCCATTTTCCAGCATCAAGCTTTTCTTCAGGTCTTAAATCACTCCACTGCTTCTTCTCTGCTTCTTCTTTCATCTTTTTTTTTCAAGCTAAAACAAATGGACTGCCTGAATTATACACAATATTCCAGTTACAGTCTCAGCCATGCCACACAAGAGAGTAACATGCCCTGTCCCTGCAACACTCCCCTTTATACCTCTAAATAACATACTACAGTCAGAGCATCACGATGCATATTTTTTATCCACAGTGACTTCTGTTTTTTCAGTGCTCCTGCTTCCAACACAAGACAGCCCTGTCCTCCTCCTTGTGCCCTAGTTCTGCGTACTGCAAAGGCAATTTGACTTGACTCCTGCCCTGCTGACGGATGGTTTGCTGCCATAGTTCTGTGTGCACGGATGGACTGAGGTTGTCAACCTGAGCGTGCTGAGGCAATCAGTGTATTGCCCCAAACAGATTTCTGGTTGGAGGACAGGTTTTATATCTAAACAATTTGAGATTATTGCTTCCCCCAGATTATTTTAGGACAATTTTTTTTTCATGAAGTTTTTTGTCTAATTCCTTTCTTACATGCAATTTCCCACCCCGACACAAAATCACTCTGTGTAATGTTTACATTTTATTTAAAGATGTTTTGTCTTTGATTTTTTTTTTAGTTCATTATTATTACCTTTGCATTTATTACACTGTATTCAGGGTCCACTAACTCTGTAATGTAGTCCTCGAGACTGGCATAATCTGGTTGATACTCTGTTGATATGCTGGAACTATGCTTGCCTCTGCTGCCTGAATTATTTTAAATGTCAGTGTGATTTTTTTTTTTTTTTTTTTTTAAATGTCAGCATGAAAAATGCTGCAAAAGCATAACATTGCAACAAGCAGGGAATTTGTGTGTGTGCTAATGTCAAAAGGAATGAATTAAAACGGTGAGTGAATGTTCAGTGAAGCCTATGGGTGATCAGTAATGCACATACTAATTCAGAAGACATTTTTAGAAAATCCTAAATTTGACCATTCAGGCAATTATTAATGGCTCTGTCTTAACAAAATTTGCAAGTACAGTAACTTTGATGTGCAGAATCCTTTAAACTTGTATTTATCATTTAGATTTGCCCTGCAAGGAAGGGTGCATGTAACTGTTTCAAGCAAGTGATGATCATTTTGTCTCAAGCTCCCGTAGAAAAAATATGATCTTCGGAGAGCTTTGAAAATATCATTAATCATTACTGCTTCCCCTACACGGAAGAATGGTTTTGAGATTAGGACTTTGGAGGAGGACTTGGAGGATCTGGTTTGTGTTTCCCAGCTCTGTCACAAGCAGTCATACATCTGCAGGTTGTATTTCAAAATAGTTTATCTAGCAGCTCAGTAGAAACAGAAATAACCACATTTTCAAATGCAATAATTTTGTTAGGTACTAAGCCCCCTGTAATCTCCTTTGCAGTATGGGACTTTTTGAAAAGAATGAGCTCGAGTTTCTACCTTTAAAAGATGAATTACCTCTTTCTTTGACCATGTTACTGTCCTTTTCCCTTTCTGTGTCAAATATGAGCATTTTGGAGCAGGGACACTCAGACTGCATTTGTGTGGCGCTAGGAAGGACTTCAGCCTGATTTCTGCCTTTGGGTACAACTGTGATATGAATCCTAATTAGAAGTGGTTTAGCTGAAAGAAGACTAAGAAGAGAGTAGGTTAGTAGTTTTCAGGGACATAGGCTGTGGCAGAGATGGGGAGAACTGCCTATTCTTAATGTATTTGCTGGAGAAGATAAGGACATAAGCTGTAACAAAGGAAATTTGAGTTATACATTCAGAAAAATATTACAGTGGTGAAAAGAGAAAGGTACAGGAAGACACCGAATGGTAACAGTGGGGTCTCCATCACAGAGGGTCTTGAAAAGCAAGCTGGTTTGCATCCTGCTACAGAGCCAGGAGAGACTAGCCAGCCCTGCAAAGTGATTTTTGACCCGATTGCTCTGCTCTACACTCAACTGTATTTTGCAGTTGTTTCAGGTTGATCCCATGACTTGCCTAAAACCACATAATGTGTTGTTTGTAGAGCCAGGATTTGCCATGCTGCTTCTCTGACTATTTGCCAGTAGACCTCTCCTTGGACTTTTCCGCAGCACTGCCAGGAGCTAACACTGCTCTTTCACTTCGGGATATATTTCTCCTGAAGCACAAAACTCTACCTTGAAATATGAGTTTTCCGACTGTGAAGGCCATCGTTTGTTTTCACACAAAACTTGAGGCAGGACAGGAGAAGGTGTTTGGTTTTTGGCGATGCTACCCACATGTGATTTTTGGCTGTGGATGCAGAGCGTGGAGTGGAAAGCCTTACGTTCCAGCTGGCTTCACTTTGCAGAGCAGGACTCCTTGCCAGATTTCTCAGGCTGATTTAAATCAGCTCAGACTCTGGCTTGCTCTCTCTTGTGCAAATAGAAAGGTAAGGTGATGGGCACTGGGGACCTTACTCCTTACCAAAACCTCTTGAGCTAGATGTTAAAGAATGGTTGTGACAGGGCACAGCACAGAGTGCAGAGGCTGCACCAATACTGTGAAATAAAACATGGCAAAACCCCTCTGGTCTTGGGAGCAAGAGGCAGAGCAATATTTACATCCAGACAGATGTTTTTTGTCCAGAACAGGTCAATGGTGTGTATCCAGGCTGTTGCCTGCCCTGGTCCAGGGAGTGCTGGGTGGCGTGGTCCAAGACTCTGCTGACTGTGTGAGCATTTAAAGAGTACAGCTGATCATTTTGTAGTGCTTGGACCAATGCCCCGGGCCTCTAGAGCACACGAGGAGAAATGTAGCTTATGGACCTACAGCACCAGTGCTGGGAGGACTTTGTAGCTCAGCTCTGTAGGATGCTCAGGGATCAAATCCTGGGGAGAGGACATGTCACCCAAATGAAGCCTGTACTGATGCAGCGATTAGTGACTCACATGGGAAATCTGTAGGTGTTCAATCCTTCTTCTAAACTCATGACATAATCTCCGTGGAGAGCTCCAGGGTCTTTGACTAGATATCCAGTCACTCAATTTGGAGCATTGAGACAGGCTGGGCGCCAGCTCTAAGCCCATCTCTCTTGTGTTTTGTCCTCTGAGAGCTGGCAGGACTCGTCGTCTGAGACCAGTGCACCCCTAAGGCCTGGTGGTTGGTTCAACATGCCCACGTACTTAATGTATTGTCCTGCTTGGGAAATGTTTTGGTTGGGTTCACTTTTGAGGAGAAACAGATGGCAATAGTCAGCTATGGATGAGGCTATTTGAAGACTTTAAAAGGAAATGTTTTCTCCTTGACAGAGGATTGCTTCCATTCAATCAGATCTGATGATAATACTTGTATGACATTGGAATATTTGAATCTAATATTTTTTTATTTTTATTTTTTTGGTGGTCATTGGGTTATGTCCTTGGCTCTACTATTCAGGTCTGCTGCAGACAGACACAGAAGACTGGTTTCTAAACAGTACATTGCCTTCAGCATTTGGCAGATGTGGCTTCTCTGCTCCTTCCTTTACAAGTGGGGACTGCTGAGGGTGGTGAAGCTGACAGCCACGTAGCCTGGGGTGGATGTGCTCTGGTTACCTGCTGAAATGATGCAAGGCAGGCCGGGTAAGCTTCCCTGCACATCACCTGCCTGTCACAAGCTTGTTTTGGAAGAACCACCCTGGGTATGAGTTGTGCTGTCCTAGGATAGAGGTATCATTCGTTATGTCTTTGGCATGTAAACTGACAGCCAACAAGTCTTCCCATTAGTGTCGTTCATAATTATGACTTTTGCTACTGAGTACTGAAACAAGGCTAGCACATTCATTTCACACAATTCATCACCCAGACGTCATCTTTTGCCTCTTTTGCATAACATTTATCTGACATCTGTGCAGTGCTTGAATTCCAGACTCTCTCTTAATGTCTGTTATATGGCCAGCTGACTGGCTGTGTCCATCCAGGGAAAATAGCAATTCCTCTGTCCAGCCGTTCCTCCCAGGAGGCCAGGACATGGTCTGGCTCACACTGGGCTGGCAGTGAGAAACCTCAGCTAACTGTGCTCAGATTCCATGGTGGTTACTTCCACGCTATGAATGCAGAAGGGCACAACTGTTTTTAATTTTCTCTGTATTTGCAAAAAGAAAATGATTCTTAATCAAACAATTATGAGGGCTTTGTTTGACTAAGCCCCACATATATTGGCAGCACTTTGCAGATCTTTTCTGCAATTAGTGTTAAGGACGAAGCACAGAACAAAGGAGGTAGAAGGCTGGGTTCAGGATGAATTGCACAGCCAGTTTTTAATCCCTTTCCTTACAGTCTGTCTTTCATGGCAGCTTGTGTCCATCTGTGTGAATGTGCCAGCATTGGCAGAAACCAGTGGAAGACCTCCTATTGAGCTCTACATCAAGGTGTCTTGGGGCAAAGCTTCCATTAATAATTATTTCTATGAGGAGTTTGTACTCCCCAGAGTCAGAGATGGGCCGGGGAGGACAGCCCTGGTAGGGAAATACCTGGTTTTAAATTGGGTGGAAGGTTTCTGTCCCAAGAGAGATGGAATGCTTGTAAATCTCTGGTTGTTGATCTCTTTAGTGGAAATGGGGAGATGCAGTTCACCCCTTCTGTGGGTGATCAGCTTTTTAGGACTGTCTCTGGCTCCATGTGCTCAGCACTGATATGGATTTTTTTTCTCTTGGACTGTTTCTCCTGATGTTTTTCCTGGTAGTGCAGTCAGTGTCTTTCTTGTTGGAAAAAAGGTTGATAAATACCAGTAGAAGAACAAGAAAATAAATAAATGCAAAACATACCTGTAAAAGATGTTCCCCTTTAAATAGATAGAAGTTCGGTCTCAGAAAACTCCATCAGAAATCTGCCTTTTGTTTTTTAGTTGGTTAAACTGAGAAGGAAAATAAGTTTTAATTTCATACTGCATCATTATATTTTTGCAAAAATATAATTGTGGTTAATTGCGTACAAGCATGGCTCTTACGCCTTGCTTAAATGTGCATGGATGGAGGATGAGAGTTTCCACATAGGAAGCTGTCTTACATCTGTGCTGTTCACTCTAGCACGGCCATGACTGGAGAAGGGCAACGATGGGAAACAATCCTTGAATAGCTCATTAAATCAAATGATTGATACAAGTGTGGCTTAAGACTAAGTTCCACTGTAATTTTACCCAGTGGTTGTAATGGTATTTAAGAGAGAAATCTTAGGAACCCAAGCACATGGGGGAGGTTTGCTGCAAATCTATCATCTATTTTAGCTCTGTCATTTGCATCATTTAATTGAAATATGGAAAGATTAAAAGTCAAAGACTTCCCTTTGACATAAAAAGGAGCAACATTTATGGCTTGAATTTGACCCAGGAGACTATTTTATCTCACCATCTCTCCCCTAAACCCTGCTGGTCTCTTTGATGGATGAAGTGCCCACTATAACATCCTTGCACGATCACAGGAGCCTGCTGGACTCCCTAACACAACCTTTTTGTTCTTTGTGTTTAAAGGGAAAGGAGGAGCATTAGGGAAAGATACGGTAATATGTTTCCTTCCTGTTTCTGGGCAGTAGCGGCTCTACGCTATGCTAATAAATTAGTTTGATAAGAGTGTTTAGCTAGGGCCAACCAAGTTCATTCTCTTTTATGGCGGAGGCTGAGTGCTGCTGTCCGTGCTGCCCTGACAAGTCGAGGGGATGTGTACTATTCCACAGGGGCAGATGGTGCATCACAGATGGTCTGCCAGAGACAGGTAGCTCTATATACAAGAGGTTTTGTTTGTGTTACAAACATGGCTGGAACACATGAGCAGGGACAGGTCAGGGAAGCCAACTTAATATTTTCAACTGTCTTTACCCGTGGAGCATTTTGCTTCTTCTAGTGTTTCTAAAGGGCTGTCCATTCGTACCATGCATAGCTGGTAACACCCCTGAGCTGAGTATATGTCACGGCCCTGGGTCTGGCTCTCATCATGCAAGGCTGTCCCCGGTCCCTTCACTGGAGACAGACAAGCAGATCTAGCTCCTTTCTTGGCCTGACACATCTCCAGGTCATCAACTTCATGTCTGTTATAATGCTATGTACCTATGAGTCCATGTTCCAGATGCTTTGTGTCCTGAGGAAGAGTCCTGACCTCCCATACTAGCCCAGCTGCTTAGGCTTCTGTATTTGACCTCCGGAGTTAATGGGGTTTGTCTGTACTGATGAATAAAACCATGCCAAAGCTCAGGAGCTCTTGCCACTGGAACTCAGTGAATGGTCCTGCTTAGTTGCAGGTGCAGTATTTGGTGTTTGTTGCCCATTCCTGACACAGCTTAGAAGTTAGCATGGGCTGTATGCTTGTTCCCAGTGGGCATTTTGGATGGAGCCACTCTTTTGAGTGCTAAGAGAGCACTAAAGTTGTCAGGCTGTACCAGGTAAATAGTATGTTTAATTTCCTACCATCACTGCAACCACAGTTTACTTCTTCCATAACATGTAAATGAAGCCCAATGCTCTTTGTGTCCTTTTAATGGTTCCAAAAATCAGTTGATCTTTATTTTATCTATCAGAAAATCTTAATGGGTTTAAACAGAACATTAGAAGGACCACACACATTTCCCTTCCTGGGTTTCTTCATCGCTTTGGGTACCTTTGCATGAAGGTCAGGACCTGCCAATGATGCTAAGGTCATTCCTCCTACGCTTCGATCTGTCTCCAGATCACAGCTTCCCTCTTCCTCTGTGGCCAGATGCTTGTTGCCTGCAGATAGCTGTGGATGTTGTATATTTAGTCTCCAACCTTTCAGAAGAAAGTAAACAAAAGAAACCCTCAGACAACATCGAGCTCCTGTTGAGGAAAAAGAATTATTTCTGCCCTTTGAAGATGATCAGCAGAAATGTGAAATTTGAGGGTAGCCCATGTCTCAGTGCACAGCAAGCTCCGGTCCTGTGAGAGCAGATTTACACGGTGGTATGAAATGCATCAGGACTGTTGCAAGACCCAGCTTTGCAAACTGCTGTGATTCCACTTGAAAGAGGCATTCTACGGATGATATTTCAGAGTTACCACTGATATGTTTCATTAAACGCCTGAGTTTGAATAATGCTGTAGCTGTTTCATCTCTTTTGTCAGCCAGTTATATGGAGACTAGACCGATGATAATTTTTCATTTCCAGCTCTGTGAAACTTGGCATCAAAGCAGTACTTAGGTGCCTCCAAAGCCTGTGCTGCTCTTGGGAAATTGTGAAGGCAGTTCTTTGCACCGACTGTTGTACAGGCACAAAGATAGCATTTCTTCTGCATACTGTGTTTTTAATTAGAGTGTGCCTCTTTCACAACATGCCTGACTTTGAACTCTATTTGTCTTAGACTTTCCATTACCTGGGATGTAATTGGAAGTGAATTATTTGCTCAAGGGTGAAGAAAACAGTTTCTATGCAAGATTATTTTTTTAAATACAGATTACGTTTCAGATAGGTTCTCCATTTTTTCACAGAGAAAAGTCTGAAGCAACTCAAAGACAGAAAGCTCAGACTAAGCAGAATACTGGGCCAATTCTCACCCTCCACCACAGCAATAATTTTAATGGGATGGTACAGGAGTAAACAAGGTAGCAACGTAGCAGATTTCTGTATTGGACTTGCTGAAGTTCTTGCTCAACTAGGAGAAAGTTAGGAAGGAGTTCTACCAGAAAGTAAACCAGAGATGAGTCTCTTGCCTTATTCCAGTGAAATAGCTAACGCTTTCATCTTTGTTCAATTATTTGTTTGCATTCCCACACTGCCTAGGAGTCATGGGCATGAATCACAGCCCTCTCCTGCCAGGCTGAGGTCAGTTTTAATACTTTAATATCGGATAAATCTCCTATCAGCAGTCTGTATCTGGCAGTCAACAAGTTAACAAGTATTTTTCTCCTACAACTGTTATGATCCCAACCAGTTATTAGCATTAAGATAATTAAGGTGGATACTTCAGATTTGAAGTAACGTGGATGGTTACTGGAACTGCAATTAATAACAGCTCGTCACTATATCCTGAGCAGGTTGTGAGGTAGATTTTATCCCACACAGTTGAAATGATAAGGCTTCATTTTCATTTGGAGGACCTGCCACTTTTATTTGTGCGCCCAGTGAATCCTGCAATGTGTCTTTAGAGAGAAGGGCAGACTCTCTGTTGGCATAAATCACAGTCATTCCATCATGCGACAGAAATACTTTGACTATATGAGTTTCTTTGCTGTTTATATGGTCTCATAAACCATCCCTGTCTATACCACCTCCTGGATATGTGCTTGTTAAAGGTTTAGTTGTTCAAAAGATGTTCACAGGCTCTTTGTGTTCGATTAATCCTTTCATCTGATGATAAGATATCAGGGTTGGTGGACTCAAGATATCCAGTAGAGGGAACAAATACACCATGAGATACAGAGCATTATATTCCACTTGAATGAAGTGGCAACTTAAATTGAGTGCATGCCAGATAAAGGGTCTGCATTGAGTTCAAGTTACTAGCAGCAAAGGTATGTGTTAAAGCCTTAAGATTTTAGAGTCCCCTAAAGGAAGCCTGAAAATAAAGGTGCCACATCATGGAGTGAGTGTGTACTAGAGGCCCTATAGATCTTTGGCTGTGAGTTAGCAATCTGTATTTCCTAGGGTCTATGTAATAAGAAGCACTTTTAAACACATAGCAGATGAAGATACGTCTCCATTTACTCTTTTAAATGGATTGAATTCAGTCATTTTGAAATATGAAATAGGTGAGATGACCATTAACAGGCCTTGCTACCCAAACAGGCAGAAACTGGACCGTGCTTGGCAATGGCCACTGAAAAGGGAGTGTTGCTGACCTTCTCAGAATGACTGCCCTGGGGCTGGGCTAGGGTGGCAACGTCGTGAAGATTTTCCAGTGAATCAAGTGTTATGAGTAGCTGGGATGTGTCAGACCTGCTATTCTCTTCGAGAGGTGTCAAGGGAGTCCCAAGTAGTCCTGAAATAATTTTTCCATTCATTGGTGGATAAGATTAAATTCAGCATCATTTAGCTCAACTAACAGTGGAATAAATGAGATAAGCCTTTTCCCAATGATGTCCTACACCTCAATATCTCTCTGTATGTATATATATACATATATATATATAACTTTTGTACTTGCACCTCAGTCTTGCAAAGCCTTAATTGCACTAATACTGGTATTTAACTGAAGTGGTTAAACTGGGAGACCAGTCAGCCTGTCTGTATAGTTGACGGAGGAATTAATTAATCACCCATCCCATCTCACTAAGTGCCTTCAACTAGGTGGTGCAAGTCCAGGTACCATCTGAGAAAGGGACTTCCATATAAATGAATCTTAGTTACTTGTGTGAATGGTAGAAAAGCGCAGACTAGAGCGCTCAAAATACTGTCCTCACTGAACATTTCATAAAGCCTAATAGAAACAAACATTTAGCTTTTGAAACCTGGAGTTCTCTTAAAAAATCATTATTAAGTACTGGAAAGCTGCCACAACCATCCAGCACTGCGTATTCCCACAGTTTTTTCCCGTGCTCGCAGATTGTGCTTGGTGGAAGTAACTGCAGGGCAAGTTGCATAAGAGCATAGGGTAGGTGCTCGGTAACATCCTCGCTATGCTAAAACAAAACCCTGGCATTGTTTTCCATGGTGTGTGTCTGCTTTTATGTGGTGGCAAGAAAGTGACTATAATTTGCTGTTCTAGAGAACTGGCAGTTACTTGCAGTAGCAACTGTAGTAACACTCAAGCTCGTAGTCCTTACTGCTCCCTCAGGATATGCATGGAAGCAAGATGATGCATGCTACGTGTTTTTCTACCAGGGAAAAAAAAATACAAAAAAAAACCCAACAACAACAACAAAAAACCAAAGAACTTTTCACAGTCTACAAGCCAGATAACTTGAGGCCAATGGTGTGTGTTAGAGAGGCTCTGCAACTTAAATGTACTTATTTAAAAAAGCAGAGAGCAGAGGAGGTTTAGTACTTTCATAATTCAAAAACATCTGTAGGGTTTATCCTCAAACTTTTCACTGGGCTCAGGAAGTCTCATCAGAGGAGGATGTCTCACAGGTTATAACCATATGAATAGGAGGATTTATATTAAAAACAATTTTGCCACTTTGTTTAAGGACCTTTGGATTTCAAGTTTGTTATTGTAGTCTGGCTTCTCTCATAAACCAAGTCCTGTACAACAGAAGCTGGATCAAGCTCTGTATCTTAAACTGCATTGTACTTTGGTTCAGTAAATATTAATTTATATTAATCTGTGTATAACTGCAGGGCATATAGCACTGTAGCCACCTTATAAGGTTTTGTTCACTTTTAATCCTTATTCCAACGCTCTTTCTAAGCTTTCCTTGTGCAAGGTTTCCAGCTTGGGCATCTTCTGGGATCCTGGGAACTGTCACATTGAATCAGACATCTGACCAGACAAAGTCATTGCCTTTAATGGCAGAGGTTACCGGCTACTCACTGGATATTTCTCAGCCCTTGTTATCAAGGCTCTGCTATCTTTCTGGAAAAAAAATCTAGCCCATTGTGTAGTTCTCTGTTTGATTACTGGGAAAAAAAGCTGATGAAATGATAAAGAACACACTGTTGGGTAAGTAGTGCTTAGTTAAAAAGAAAATATTTTTTTTAGAGAGCATAGCTTTACTGCTGTAATTACAAACATTTTTAATTAGACAAGAGGAACAAATGGGAAGCATGTCCTGCCTATGCCTGCCAGCAGACACGGAGACAAACCATGTGGGAATGTCTGGGGAAATGCTGGTTGGGTATTTTGTTGTTGTTTGCTTAGGGTTTTTGTTGTTGCTGTTTGTTTTGGTTTGTTCCGCTTTGTTTTGTTTCTTAATTAGTTCTTTTCTGTATCACTTCTCTGATGCCTTACAGGTCTAGGTGTATTACAGGATGGGTAATGCTGCATAAAAATGGTCACAGACAATTCCCTAAATGTCCATCTCACTGAGTAGAATCAGAGGATAAATTACATTTCTAGCTCTTGGAATTTAATGGTTGGATTGTATCAAGGCTAGTAGTTGGCTCAGATGCTGAAGCGTGAGGCTTCTTACACTTTATTTGGGGTAGGGCAATGTAGCTGTGGATGTCCTTACTATCCCTGGTACCTTCTTTTCTTTGACTCCTGCTTCCCTGCCTTCCTTGTCTTGTTTCTGGTGGAGGCTGGCATGGCTTTTCATCAGATCCAGACTGTTTCAGGGCCTCTAATCCTTTACTCCATGCCATTCCCCACACTTTATCTTGGATATCCTTGTATCCTTGATTCCTGGAAGCTTGCAGAGCTGCAACCACTTGCGTATGTGTTGGCATTCTGAGCACAGAGACTCTCCTCCACCACTGGCAAGCATTTATTCACATGAGCAACGCCCTGGCTCTGAATCAGCCACACTTGAACACACAATGTTTACTGTTCTGTCAGCATCCTTCTGTGAGCCACACATTGTGTCACATATTTTCCTGAAAAATAGATAAGCTGCACAAAAGACTCTTTCGCCAAGGCCAAAGCCTAAATAAGCCAAAGACAATGGTTCTGTACTATAAAAGTAATTTAAAATAGTAAAGTCTTTCATACAGTATTAAAAGATTGTTTAAAATGACTGAGCATGATGGTAACTAGTCACTAGTGGGGTTCTGCAGGGCTCCATTTTAGGGACCATTCTCTTTGATGTTTTCATTAATGACTTGGAGGCAGGACTCGAAGGTGTGCTGAGTTAGTTTGTGGATGACACTATACTGGGAGGAGCTGTTGACTCCCTTGAGGGTAGATAGATCTTGCAGAGAGATCTTGCTGAATTAGAGGGCTTGGCAATCACCATCTGCATGAAGTTTAACAAGTGCAAGTGGTAGATTCTGCAGCTGGAATGGGGCAGCCCTGGCTGTATGTACAGATCTGGGAATGAGAGGCTGGAGAGCAGCCCTGCCCTACCAAAAGGGATCTGGGGGTTCTGGCTGACAAGTTGAATCTGAGACAGCAGCATGCCCTGGCAGCCAAAATGGCCAGCTGTACCCTTGGTGCACCAAGCATGGCACTGCCAGCTGGTCAAGGGAATGGATTGTTCCACTCTGCTCTGCATTGGTGCGGCCTCATCTCAAGCACTGTGTGCAGTTTTGGCCACCATAATATCAGAAGGACATAAAACTATTAGAGAGCGTCCAAAGGAGGGCTACAAAGACAGCGAAAGGTCTAGAGGGGAAGGCGTATGAGGAATGGCTGAGGTCCCTTGGTTTGCTCAGCCCAGAGCAGAGCAGGCTGAGGGGAGGCCTCATGGCGGCCGGCAGCTCCCTCACGAGGGGAGCGGAGGGGCAGGCACTGAGCTCTGCTCTCTGGGGACAGCGACAGGACCCAAGGGAATGGCATGGAGCTGGGACAGGGGAGGGTCAGGCTGGGTTTTAGGAAAAGGTTCTGCACCCAGAGGATGGTTGGGCACTGGAACAGGCTCCCCAGGGCCGTGGTCACAGCACTGAGCTGCAGGAGTTCAAGACGTGTTTGGACAATGCTCTCAGACATAGGGTTTTGGGTAGTCCTGTGTGGAGGCAGGAGCTGGACTCCATGATCCTTGTGGGTCCCTTCCAACTCGGTATAGTTTATGAATCTATAAAAAAAAAAATAAATACAAATTTTGTCAAAATTTGAAATTTAGCATCACCGTGATCCAAAGTGGAGTGGATATACTTATAGCATTGCATAAAACTACAGTCTGTAATAAAAGTATCCTCTAAAGAGACCAACTGACTGGTATTCTCTGTAAAATATAAGAAATCCATACATGAGCAGGCTGATTTGCAAAGTATCAATGCAAATATGTGCTAGATGCAGTCCAAATGGGGGAAGAAAAAGCCAGAAGAATGACGCCATTTGTGGAATTGAGGGTACGTAATTGAATGGGCAGATTCTGAATGTGCTTGGCACGTAAATAAGGGGAAGTTTGCCTAATTCTGCAGGGTTACCTCCATACGTGAGTGCCAAGCCAGGCTTCTGTTCCCACAGCGACCTTGCTGATGGAAGCTACCCCGTGCTTCTAGCAGTGGCTGCTGGAGGTGACGTTAAGAGTCTGATGTTCCCTAAAATATACAGCTGCTGCTCAGGACTGTAAAGTTGCTTTGTGGTCTCCTCTGGGTTTGGTGGAGATTTGATGCAGCTGGACTGCCAGAGAGGTCTTACAGTTACACCTGGCAGAAGGTCCCATGGGGGTGTAGCTGAGTACAGTGGAATTTGGACAAGTCTCAGCTTGAGTCTCGTCCTCCTAAAGACATGTTATCTAGTGAAAATGCAGAACTCTACTGACTTCAGCAGCAAGCAGAAATCTACCAGATGAAAGTAGCTCTTCATATCTGCAGATATCTCTTACAAGACTTTCTTCCTTTTGATCCATTTTTCTCTCCAAATAGAACATGTAGGGAGCAGACTGGTGCATGCGATGCTTTCCACTGTGCCCTTTGGAGACAAAAAGCCACATCAAGCAAGAGATTTATGAGTTCCTGGCAATAGATGCTTCGTATTCTGTTATTACATTTAAGATGATGAAAGAAGAACAACTAACTTTCATGACTATGAAAACAGAAGGAAAAGTGCCTGTGGATAGATCAAGCACATGCATCATTGGCTAGAAATTAAGGTGTTTGTAGCTTCAAATCCTGATTTGAAAAGTTCAAGATAGAAGAAAAATATCTGAGTAAAAGATGTGAAGCTGTTTGTAAGATTTTAACTCAGATACACCCAGGAGAATAAATCCACAGGTAACATTATGATTCATTAACTACCCCTAATTAGGCTCCTAAATTTAAGTAGACAGAATCTCCCCTGGAGGGTTTCAAGGCACCCACCTTTCACTGTTGTGACTATATAGGGAACTTAGGAATGTAGCTTCTTTAAGGAGGACTTCTTTAGGGCACACATTTGTTGAATGCCCAAATGAGGTGAACTAGTTCTTTTGATAAAGATCATTGCATTTTTGGAAATAGGAGAAAACAAGGGGGGAGGTGTCCTGCAAGTCGTGCAAGAGAAGGGAGAAACTGGGAGGGAGCAGTGCCTGTGCTTGTTTCTGTCCAAGGAGAATCTTACTCAGATATGCCCTGTGGTACCTTTATCTCCTAAAACTTCTCACATATATCACAGACACATCAGACACCCAGTGGACAGCAGGAGAATCCACTGGGAGAAACAATGAGACTGAGAGATTTTTTTTGTTGTTGTGTGGGCTTTGTTTCTGGACCAGAAATGCTTCCACTTCTGAAGTCACTTCTCTGATTGCAGCTGCGTGAGAAAAGGATGAACATCTTTTCTGTGCAAAGCAAACAAGATAAGAGGTTGTCTGCCTTGTATTTATACCCTTATTGCACAACCTTTCTGTAGTGAGCTGCTGTCAGAAGATGCAGCAAGGTGGTCTTTTGCCAAGACCACTCAGGAATGGTCTTGGCAGAGATCTCCAAAGGTTTAAATGAGCTGTGCCAGGCATCCCAGCTTGTACCGTTTCTCACCAGCCCAAAAATCCCTAGAAAAGAGATGGATTTCTGCTTTGGGCAGTGTCTGAAGGGAGGGGCAGGGGAGGAGGGCCCTGGTGCAGGCTTTGGGCTTGGAGAAGTGTACGTGTGTTGGTTATGGCAGGGCTATTTTCCCAGACAGTCTCACTTGATTTCCACGTGGTGCTTGGAAGTGGACTTACTGTAATTGGCATGAGTCATTTCCTTGTTATCGGTGGTTTGGAACCTCCAAGCACAGAGAGCATGCCTGCAGTAGGCCGAGTAACTCCCTTTTTCTCTGGGATGTTGCCTTCAGTTTCAGGATGACAGCCCATACCAGTGCTGGCTGAAAAATCTCCCTTTTTAAAATGAATGAAGGGAGGGAAAGGTCTTGAGTACTTATGTTTGTTAAATATCTGCTCCTTTTTTGGGGGGGGCGGGGGGGGGGGTGGGGTGGGGACTGATGATTCTAAACAGCAATAGGTTGATCAAATTCCAACTTATAGGCTTATGTTTTGTTGCACAAAGTCCCTTTGCATCCTCCTTGGTTACTTTGCACTTTTTGTGTAAACTGTACCATACTTTAAATGTGATACAGGCTGCCCAAAGGTATAATATGGCTTTGCAGCCAAGGCATGGAGCTGATGTCCAGTGCACTCAGCCTTTTATATGGGAGTGCCCAGGCCATGGAGACATTTCAAAACTGCAGGATCTGATGGTCTACCATCTGGTATTATAGCTATACCTGACAAAAAGCAATAGCTCCCCTACCAGATGAAGGGGGAATGTCTGATTATGGGGCAGGATTTAAAGGTAGGCTTTGGATTTCTGATGTGACAGAGGAGACTGTGAAAGAATGAGAACTCTTGCCACATGATGCTAACTGAAAGTCACTTGAAAGGGCTACGAGGGGCCACAGACAGCTGGAAGAAATTTCAGCCTGCACCTTGGCCATGCCTGAGACCCTTGGGAAGGAGCCAGAGGGTTAGGCTGTGCATTAATTTACTTTTGTTGATCAAATTAACATTTTAATCTCCCATGTTCCACTCTGCATGGTGGTGTTATGGTTGTCACCAGGTTCAGACTGTTTTCACATACATGGCTTTTCCTTTTTGCTCTGATTATATTGTGATGCAGTCAAAATCCACTATTTTAATATAAATTGTTGACTGATTGGTTAGTGAATTCAGTTTTTACAGTACATAAAAACACTTTTAGTTTTGCAATTTTAGAGAGGCATGTACCTTACATATGTGCTAAGGAATCGCTTTCTTTTAGTAGTTCAGAAACATGAATGATCCCATTTCTGGACAGATGCTGTTTACTTTCAAGTCTCAAACAACAATCCCTTAGAGCTGCCAGCTCTAAAAACCTACAATAGTTTGTACTGGGTGTTTTGTTTACTCACAGTATTTTATTTTTTATTTTTATAAATATGTTGAGCGTGAACAGTTACTGGCCCCAACCTG
The DNA here is from genome assembly GCA_011076525.1 of Nettapus auritus. Classification (NCBI taxonomy): domain Eukaryota; kingdom Metazoa; phylum Chordata; class Aves; order Anseriformes; family Anatidae; genus Nettapus; species Nettapus auritus. Next base: position 111,969,002 of record CM021767.1, read on the forward strand.
CCCGGATAAAAGGTTTGCTTGTAATTTTCATTGGTGAGGGAATCATGTTTTGTTCAAACTGCACAATGCTTCAGTCATTCAGTGCTTTAATTTTACTGAGCTCATGGACTGCAAATGCACAAGTGAGTATATAGTGGAGGGCTGGAGAATGACAAAACCCCCGTCTGTATGTTTTTAAGAGTGAGCTTTCACTGATCTCCCCCCAAGTGACTGATCTGTGTATATACTGGAGGTCAGGGAGTGGAAGTCTTTAAACATGACCAGATCAGGCATCAGGAAACACCAAATGATGAAATTAGTGGAGCGGGGATGGTTTGAGTGTGAGGCTGGACTACAGAGAGTCCAAATTAGTTTCCTTTCTTTGGCACAGATTCCCTCTGTGAAATTGGACAAATTATTTTGATATTTAAACACTTTCAAAACTGTCCCTAAGCCAGTTCCCCATCTGTAAAATTTGGGGACTGTAACAGTAAAATGTTTTGTTTAGGGGAATAATATATGCGCTTCAATTGAAACACTCAGCAGTGTATTGGAGTAGAGTTCCTGAGAAAGAGCCATATTCCTCTTCACAATAATCCCGTGTGGCAAGGAGCCGAACCCCCAGAACTGGAGTGTTTAAAACTAGACAGATCAACATAGTAGACAAAATACAGCAAACTGTCCTGATTAACAAAGAGGCGAGGTGTTGGCTGGCATTTTCCATCTCTTAGCACTGCAATTCATAATTTTGCAGCTTGTAGGCATAGCAACTCTGTTTCCTGGCCACACAAGAGAGTGCTTGTGTGAAAATCCCAGCAGAAGGAGGCTCCACTATGTACAAATAAGGATGCTGTCAGCAGCAGCAGCACGTGCCTCTTCACACTGCCCTGCCAGTTGCTTGTACTCAAGCCTGATGGGTCTGCTGTACCAGCCAGAGCACGCTTTGGCTGTGATTTTCATTTGCTGCTGTTTCTGCAGGGGGAAGGTGGCAGGTAGTGGTGGTGAGGATGAGTTGTGGGATTAGTACCACTAATTCATTGTAAATGGATAATGCAAGTCTTGGTTTGGGAACTGGAATAAATTATTGCCAGCACGATGTTGATTCAGACAGATGAGCAGTCTTCCAGTAGGAACAGTGGGAGCAAGAAGCTGGAACTGCTTTTAAAACAGACACAGAGGGATGATATAAAGATTTTAAGCCCTGCTCAGCTGCCTGGCCCACATTATCTGAAAATTTCATCATTTGGATAAATGCCCACGTCTCAACGCTGACTGCTACCCCTTGAAAGACTGAAAGTCCCCAGAAGTCCCCCAAGCATCTCCTCTCTTCCAACTCATCCCAACTCATTTCTCATCCATATTTCAAGGTACAGGGCTCCTGACTATCAGACGTGTTAGCATTTTGATTGAGGGCCTTATTTTGTTCCCACTTGTCCTCGTATTTCACTTGTTCTGCTGACTGAGTTGTGTTAACTTCTCTGCTTGATTGAATGGAGCAGGCCGAGTGCCAGCCCTTCCCTGCCAGGATTTCTGTGCTTAATGCTGAGATAAGGCTAAAATCCCAGGTACTTTTTTTCTGGTGGGTTTAATTACAAATAACTTTCCTTGACACCTTGCTTCAGTTCATGCCATGCTTAATGTCAGATGTTTTCCTCTCTGGAGAATTTAAGGAGGGTATTTCAAAGGAACCAGATGTTTAATCTTTCTTGTGGAGTTGGCTGCCACACAGAAGCTAACTGGAAATTGTGAGGTGTTTTGCACTTGAAAAAGCCTTTCCATTTTACTTTCTAAATCAAGCTATCTAAGCTGTGTATGGGTTTAGTGTCGTATAAACTAGAAAAAGAACAGACTTGCTGTGTGCTGTCACTCTGTTTACTTTTTGCCAAGATAGTCTCGTCCTGGCAAAATGTCCTCAAGATGTTTGTGGAGTCCACAGAGAAAAATGGTACCTTCAAATGAAAAAGTCCTAAGTTCATCTGCTGTAGACATCCTGTTTTGCACTAAGCTGCTTCTAGGTCTTTAAAGGGGTTTAGTAGCTGAGATGAAGACAAAGACTGCCTAGGATTTTTAAAAGTACCAAAGCACATGCTAATCAGATATATTAAACGTCGGCTGGCTTTTGGGAATCTCTTTACATAGCCACCTGCATTTTTAGACACCAAATGTCCACTTGGTATTACTCTTTATGCCTTACTTTCTCAGCCATCCCCAAAGGATAAAAGCACAACCATAGCCCATTAAGGTTCTGTGACACTTTGTGAGTGAATCCCTCTGAATTCTTCTCCATCTCCACCCTTCCTTAGGATGCTGTTGACTGGTTGCTGTGTGATTTATGATGCTTTGTTTTACTCTGTTTCTTCTCCCAGTCCCATAGGTAGCATTTATAGTGGCTGTGGCACAACTGCCAAGGTGGGAAAGCTGTAGTTCAATTTCCTAAGTGTGCTTAAGAAAAGATTTATTTATTTGTTTATTTTCCCATTTGGCTCGAAGTAGCTGGTGGTGCCACCTGTTCAAAGAAAGATGCAGCTCCACCCAGCCTGTGTTCTGTCCCCAGAGACAGACATGAATACTGGGAGCTGAAAGGAGATGTTTATGATTAAAAGGCAGACTGAAATGTGAAAGACTAGCTCAAAATATACTAAAAATGTGTCTCTGTGTTCCTTTTGCTTCATTTTCTTCATCAGACATATATCAACAGGTTACCTGGGATTTTATTTCTGGAGGATGCTGAGCCCTCTGAATATCAGGTTTCCTTTTGGTGTCTCAAATTAGTCACCCAAAATTGTGAATTCTCCCTGGCTGTGTGGATGGTCTCTGTTCTAGCCACCTCCGTCCCAGGCTTTCTGATATTCCTCTGGCACAGGTATCCCCCTCTGTTCTGTTTAGTTCTTAGCAGGCGATATGTTTCATTTGCTGCCTTCCCATCAGAAGACAGTTGCCAATTCTGGTTTCGCTAGAAACTGCTATGCCAGCTTTTTGCTATTCAGGAGCTGTAGGTTTTTTATGTCTGTTTCCTGACCTAGCATGACTCTACTAATAATGTGAGAACTTCAATGCTGATATCTTGGCAGCCTAATACAGGTCAGTCAGTAAATATAGTTACATTTCTCTTTGCCTCAGCAAAGACAGTAAGTCAAACACAATGTAAACAAGGCGGTTGGCTTGCTTCCCCCACCAGTAATATTTGTAGTTATGCAGGCAAATTTAGTGGGCATGATTAAATCTCATGCTCCAGCTTGGCAGCTGATTAGCTGCAGGGGGCAGGCAGGAATTTCCTTTCTGTTCCAGGGCTGCACGCTTTCCAAGTCCTCCTCCAAGCCTGTGCCAAGGATCTCAAAGTGCTTTACTTCTTTAATTACGCTACATCACACCCCTGTGAAGGGCGGATATGAGAGAACGATCTGCAACAGAGCAGTGGGGAAACTGAGGCACCAGGAGGTGGCAGCCAGCTTGGGACAGGAGAGGCGATGGCCGTTGGAGGAAGGAGAGCTGAGCATCCCAGCAGCCCTCCCTTGAGGTTTCTGTGGGTCTAATGAACAATGAACTTGTACCTCATTCTCAGCAGTCTGGGTCTTTAACACAGTAAAGTCATGGCTCTCTGAAGGGACAAAGTGGTGCTTTGATGTATGTATTAGAGTCCAGTCACTGAAGGAGAACATATATTTATCCTCTGGAAATTTTAAATTTATTTATTTTGTCTTTCATTGCTCTACTCTGATTTCTGAGCTGAATGACCTGCCTATGTGTTTTTTCTCTTTGTATGTAAAGGCACTTTGCTTGGAAATAGCCTCAGGCGTTGGCCAGGGCTAAGGCAGAGAACTGGTTCAGCTCCACAAGTGACATGCTTCAGTGTCTCCACAGGGCTTGATCAGTGAATTTACAGTGTGGATTCACTTTCAGTGGGTGTACGCTGGTGTAGTCACACCAGCTTTGATTGCTTTGCTTGGAGGTACGCCTGAAGAGCTGGCCTTGCAACATCAAGGAGGGGAACATAGTCTTCTTACTAAGGCACACTTTGGTCCAAAGAAGAGGCCAAAGATGCTCAGACACAGCTCTTGTAGACACATTAACCTACCTTGCCTGCGTATTGGATGAAACATGGAGCCAAAGGGATTAGCTGAGCCTTCACCCTCTTCCTCAAGGTGGCAGGAATAGAGAAGGGGTCCTTCCCAGCTTAGCTGAAGCCTAAAGCCCAATGATGAGTATTTTCAACCCCACAGGGTGGGGAGGATTTCTTATGGGCAGGGTTTCTTATTCTGTGGTGGATGTTTTAGGCTTTATGCATTTTTGTGGACAGCATCCTCCAAAGGTTGGTTTTGGGAATCCAAAGTGGACAGAAATACCTGCTATGCTGTCCTGAGCCAGCAACCTGATGGCTGAGGAGAAGCAGGGATTCAGGCATACCCAACAGTCCCTCCCCTTTGCTACGGGCTCCCTGCCCAACCCTACACCATGGTAGGAATGGGGCTGTCCGGCTGAAGGACTCCAAACCACAGGGCTGAGACCAAAGACCAGCTTACCAGACATTTCAGTGCCTTAGATGATTGTCTAAATAAGTTGTTTGAATCTGACCCTTCGTCTAGTCTTAACCCTTAATTATAAGTAAACAATATCTTATTCACTTTATAGTTTCTAGCATTTTCTCATTGAATGTCTCTATGCTGGCATTTGGAGAGCATTCATCAAGTGGTAAATGAGTGTCTGTTTGGTCTGCACATGGTATAATTAAGTATCAGCTGAGCCCATAGCATAATGTGATAATTCTCATCCTGACCAGCTGAAATAACTCACTCTAACAACTGTGCCTTTCTTACTCCTTTCTTTCAGTTCCCAGGAAGCTTCTGCATGAAACCCAGCCAGGACCAACCAATTACCAAGGATTTCAGAAGCCACATTTTCCACTGCGGCCAAGGGTGTTTGATCCCGATGTTATAGGGGACGGCGTGTTCCTTTCTGATGTCTCTCCTTCCAACATAGGACGTGCTCTCCCAGGTAGCTATGGCTATTGCAATGCTTGTTCAAACTTAACTGGTGTGGTAACTGTTCCCTTCCATCTCTCCTTACAGAGGCTATATACCTTACCTGGGTTTGTATATTGTACCCTATGTCAAAATAGGTACATATATGTCTATATGTCAAAGTCACAAAGAGAGGTTTCGAGGCATGACCACCTACTGACTAAAGTGAACTGTGAAACTCACTGGGTTTCTTGAAGTAGCAGTAATGGTTATGCATGTCAAAACTCATCACAGAAATACTTTGCAGACCTGTCTAACACAGTGGCAAATCGAAACCAGGACAGACATAGCAGGAGATCTGCCTCAGAGGGGACAGAGAAGTATTCAGCTGCGCTTTGAAATATGATGCTATTTTCATAAAATGCAAAGTGAAGAGATGCGAATGGAGTCAAATCTTTGCTATCTAGGGACAGGTGAGTAGGAGGAAGGGATGGTGTATGAATAAAGGAAAAGCACAGGTGAGCATTTACTGGGTTAGGCAGTGTTTTTGCATTTTGTTTCCCAACATGCTGGAGACAGTGATGACATTACTTCTGAAATTCCCACCCTGTGTTCCCAGAGATTCAGCTTTAGGGAGTGTATGGACAGAGCTACCCTGTCGTTGTCTGCACTCTTAAAGTTAACCCACAGCCTGGATAATCGGTCTGCAGGTAACTAAAAGTCAGCAATAACAGATTTATCAGTTTGGAGGATCTACTGAAAAATCATAAAGGAGAAGAATTTTAGGTCAGCCTGAAATAAATTTTGTGATCCTGGTGATTCTTTTGAACAAGAAGAAAAAAAAAAAAAAAAAAAGCTGAACTCATTTTCATTCATCTAAACATTTCACTTCTACAAATGACACCTTTTTAGTTAGCTTTCATATTGTTTGTTCTTGCATTTTGAAAATACACACAACTTTTCAAACAAAGATGTCACTTTTAAATTAAAAGCTGGAAGATTGTTTCAAAAATAGCAAAAAAAATATTTGGACATTTCTGCAATCTCCCTTCCCGTTTTATTTCTTCTATTAAAACTATTTGCTAAAGTCTGTCTGATATCATGAATAATCTCTGCTATGCTAAACTGTGTCACTAGCCAAATTTACTGCTAGATGTAATAATTTTATTCAACTTTGGTGTAAAGTCCCAGGGAAACTGGTTGAGTGAGTGGGAACATCTGGGAAAGGGTAAACATGGTGAAGAGAAAACCAGTGAGGGATTAGGTGAAGACAAAGTCTACAAAGCTAGCAAAGAAAAAGAGGTTCCTTTTAGTACAATCCTGGATTAAATGACACAGGGAACTGTGTAGCATAGCAACACATGACCCTTATGAAATTATTATTATTATTTTTTTCCCCTCCTGCGTAACCCCAGTCATTTTCTGTCTTCCCTGTCTGTGCTTGTACAGTCCTGCAGATGACAAAACCAGTTCTGTGGTTTTGTGGTGTTCTTTGCCAGAGTGTAGTGTATGCAGATGAGTATTAATTTAAAAACTTGTTTGATTACATCTGTTCTTTGGATGTGTCAGAAGAAAAAAAAAAAGAAAAAAAAAAAAAAAAAAAAAATTGATTGTAAAGGGATTTTAGATTAAGTAGTTCAGAGCTAGACCTCAGTATGTCAACATCCTGGGCAGGATTCTGCTGCTTCCACAAACGTGTCATTTGAGATGACCTGAGATGTTCACCTGGCTTATGGATGCTGCTCTATAAGGGTGAGAGTTTTCCCTACAGCACTTCTCATATCTGGCAGCTCTGTGTGGATGTCCTGCTGACCCTGAAGTTTCTTAGATATCTGTGTATGAGCAAATACACCAAGCTTTAAGTATCAGCCATGACGAGAGCTGAATCACTCTTAAGATCTGTCAACTAACAGCAGGATTCACTTGCCTCAGTCTAGCTACGTAGTGCTATGTAATATGCTTTGAAGTGTCCAGGACGTCTTCAGGAGGGTAGTGGTTCAGTTTGTGGACATGAAAAATTTACCCTTCTTTCCATGGATTTCTTTGCAGGAACATTAGTTGAAAAAAACTCAGCCAGTTGTTGGATTGACTCGGCAAGGAGAATAAAAAGAAAGATTAGAGATCATGTTAATATTTCTGGTGCTTACATCTGAATTAAAATATTTTCTAAGGCTTTCCTGTTAATATCCTGCTGGCCATGCCTTTGCCCCTGTGTGCCCCAGTTCCTCCATTGTACAACTGGTCTGCAGTAATCACTGTTCTCCCAGAGAAAGAGGCTCTTTGGATATTTTTCTCTTTTGCATCTGCCACCCAGGCACCCACATTTGAAAGCTTTGCTCGGGGGCCAGTCATTAACACCTTGCTAGCTTGTAAAGTGTGGCTTTCCCAAGGCCATGCAGCTTTTCAGTGGCAGAGATACAACCGTGCCCACATTCCTCGGGGCTGATCCCTTACAGCAACACCTGGACATCCATCCCCGCTGCTTCTCCTGTGAGGCAGATTAGAACTTGACGTTGCTGCATGCATGTTCGTGCACTCAGTGCCTCTCCATCCAGAATTACCTGTTCTCTTTGACAGACCTCAACCTCTGTTACTGCTTTCTCTGGGCTGTGCCGCTTCCCAGCGCACACAGCGGGAGGTTGAAGGTGATGTCTCATTTTGGCAGGTTTTCAGGGAACGGAGACAGATCAGGTGAGCACAGACCATCTCACATTGTGGCTGCAGTCAGAGTGCCTTTGGCTGCATGGCACTGGTGTTATTGTTGGAGATGGAGCTGGCAGTTTCCTGAATTTAATAGCTGCAGGTAAATGGGAGCCAGGTGCAAGTCTATGATTTTACCTTGCACTGCTTGGAACCAGACACATGGGGAAAGGAGCCTGGAAATCTGTAACAGCTACCGTTAAACAGCCACGTGGGTGATGGAGCTGGGTCCTGTGCACTGACTTTTTTTGTGTTTAAAACAATTAGTGTTTTATAACTAGTGGGGGTGTCTGCCAGCTGATCAAGGTGCAGGGAGTACTAAGTAGTGAGCTGATAAGGTCTGAAAGGGTCGCTTTGAGCCTCCTGGAATTAGCTGTATTCTTAGCTCCAGTCTTCAACAAATAAAATCAAATCATTAACCCATGTTCACTCACCTATCCAAAGGGGAAATGATGTCTGGGTGAAACACAATGCAAGCAGGCTTCTGAAGGAAGTCATAAACTCAGATCTGCCCTTCCCCGAGAAGGCTGGAGAGAAAGTGCGTCTGTTTGCCAGGTGTGGATGGATTGCTGCAGCGTGACACCGGCAGAGGGTTGCCAACTCTGCCGGTGTTTTCCAAGCCAGTGTGCCGGCTTCTAACAAGCTTAGCTGATAAAGGCCCCTTTGATTTACATAAGAGAAAAGAAACCTGATTATATATTTGCTGTAACGTAGGTGGGTGTGTTTAAGTGGTGACATGAAAGAACAGGAGATGGGGGAGAGAAGATGCTGTCTGGATGCAGACAGGGCATGGGCTCGACTGAAGGTAACTGCAAAGGTTTAGTTGTCCCCCAAAAGAGGAGCATATTTGGGTGGCTTGCTGCTGAGCAGCTCCACATCTCTGAATGCAGATGCTGACCTTGTGAGGATAGGGCAGGACAGCGCTGGTGCACTTGCCTGGTTCCTCATTCCCTTTCTGTTTCAAAAGCAGAGAAGAAGAAAGGGAGATCGGCCACATTCTACCCTCTGGACAACACCCCCTTCCTGCTTCCTGTGGATGAGACACAACCGCCAGTGTTCACCAGCAGCATGGAGCCTGTGGGTGTTAGCACAGAGATGGCACTGCTCAGCAACATCCTAGCAGCGTACGCCTTCATCACAGGTAGGTCTGGTGGCTGCCACCTCCCTGGGCTCTTTGTAGACCCTCAAACGAGCCTGTGTTTCACAGCCACCTAGGGCTAAATCCGCCTCTTTGAACTGTTGGTATTTTTCATTCATCTCTCAGCAAATTCTCCCTTGAAAGACCTGACGAGGGCAGCTCTAGCTGACAGTATACAACAGGGTTTATTGTGCTCTGCTCTCCCCTGGATTTGCTCTCATCTGAAGTTGAATACAGTGTAATCTTACATGCTGTATTATTCCTAATGCTCCATTTTCCTGGAGATCAAAGCCTGGCACATTAGGAAGGCAAGCTTGTTGTCCTGTAATTTGGAAAATAAGCAGCACTCAGATCATTACCCCGCTTAAGAGAATTTGGCTTATCTTCAGTAGAAGTGTGAAGATGAAGTAGCTTGAGAGTCTGCTTAATTGTATATTTAAATGTAGTTTAGAGCAAGATTTCCTTGGATCACAGTTTATCTTTCACCCACATGCAGCTTTCAAGTAGCAGAGGAACAGTCTGCCTTTAAGATTGGTGTTAAAAAGTTGCTCCTGAAATAGAGAGTGTGTGTTCTGTTCATTGCTTGGGGTCAGTACCACTGATAGCAAAAAGTCCAGCAGAGGCAGGAGATGTAGTGCAAATGTTTTCCATCTTGTGAGGTGCCTTGTCAAAGTAGGGGTTGACTACAGAGTTGGATAAGCCATCCCCCAAACAGGAGGAGCACTGGCTGGGTAGCATCAGATGCGCTAATTCAACACATTTTAGGGCAAACTCTGCTGCTTTCCACAGAAGAAAGGCCCTGTTTTTTTGTGTAACTAGCCTTCCAAAGCAGGACATGCTGTTTATAGTCACTTTTTCTTATGGGATTGCAGGTTGTTCTCCATTTCAATGAAATGTTTGTATGCACCTTGTTAGTAATACTAACGTGTTGCTCTTTCACTACACGCTGTTAATAATTCTGTGTACTGCAACCAGTCTGCTCACAGTTAGGCTGGGGCCTATATAACTAAAACTCTTGTATTCATGATCAACAATCATTCATGTCCTTTGTGCCATTCAGCTGTGCTGATTCACTAAATACTAATGCATTCTTGGTGCAACGCTCTTGCTCTTGCTGAGATACCACTATGCTGCTACAGACAAGTGTTTGGATTTGAAACAACTAACTCGTGCTTTGCATTTTGGAATCACTGAGTAGTTTAAGAAGGGTTTTTCTGCACATTTAGTGCAGATTCCTTCTAAAAGGACCGTGAATAGTGAATGCAAAGTTCTAACTTTCTACTCATTGAATGGTGGCATTGGGTCCTGGTTTTTCATGACATCTTGAGGAAGCAGGCAGATTAAGTGGAAGCAGTAATGCTCTTCATAAAAGATGGCTGAAAGGGATATATTTTCATTGCATGGACTTCTCTGAGGAAAGATTAGGAAAAGCAAACATTAAATGAATCTTCCATGTATCACACTTCTCCCCTCTTTTACCTACATCTGACATTTTTGACATGAAAAAATGCCTTCATTCCCAACTTTAATATAAAATAAAAGGCTGTTAACATTATTTTCCCCATCTGAACAGTAATGGGTAGCAGAAGGTTGTAGGATTTATGGTAGGGGGCAGTTGGTACTAGGATTCAGGACTGCTGACTATGCCCCAAGGACTTTGCTTCTGTTTACCACAGCAGAACTCTTTGACTCTGCATTCATTTTATGGGGCACAAGGCCTCGATTCATCCCCTTCCCAGGGTGTCACTCTTGGCAGGAGCCTCTAAAACTTACTCCAGCACAAGTAATAAATAATGACAGCTTTAACTGTCTTGTTGCTGTGGAACTTGCTTGTCCTCTCACAATGTGGTCTCCCTGTGATGTGTTTGGATTCACTGGATGTCAAATACATAGGCAAAACTGAGACCTCACAACTTTGGGTTTCAGTGATGAGCTGAGGAGCTTGTTGCTCATGTCTATCAGTGCACTTAACCATAACTGTTAGGTGAATTTTGATCTCAATGATATGGATGTTCAGTTTATCTCAAAAATAATTGATGGCTGCCCTATGGATTGAAACAGCAGATATCCCAAACCATCTTTATTTGCTACATGTAACTTAGCTCTTTGATTTTAGCAGGGAGGATAGAATTGGCATGGTTTATTTTGCTATATGTGAGAATGGAGAGGTTTTAGATTATATTTTCAAAGACAAGCTGTGTCTTTGTGTTTGCATAAAACTAAAGCACTGCAAAGCCACCCCCCTTCACCTTGCAGACGCTGAGTGGCAGAACACTTGGAAATTTTCATGCTTGCCTGAGTTTTGAGCCCTAAAATAAGCTTAAGCCACAGCAACTGTTGATGTTCATAGAGGAGCCACAAAAGTGTCTCAGGAGAGGCAGGGTGCCAGACAGCCAGGAAGACTTTGGTTCTACTTCACACAATTTCCACCACTCCTAACCACAGACTCTGTGCTGTAGGGAGACATTAATGCAAGAACCACTATGTTTCATGACACTAAAAATGTCCCTCAGGTACACTTGGCAAACTGAAATTGCTGTATTCAGGTTTTGCTTGTGCTGGTGAGTTGGCTCAAAACAGGACTTTGCAAGAGTAAACTGTAAAAAGGCAGAGGTGATACATAAAGAAAATTTTTGGTTTTGGTACAGAGGATGCTGTAAGCCCTCAGACCCACTCCAGGAAAAGGAAGTTACGGGCACTTGGTATTGCATGGGTCAAGAGTAAGGACAATCCACTCTATTATTTTCTTGCCTCCTGGCAGTGGGGTGTCTCTTGGCTTGGGAGAACACCAAAATCATGCGCTCACTGGTGTTCACTTTTTCTTCACAAGATGACAGGTTTTGTTGGGAAGCTGCAATGAAGAGCTGCAGGCTCTGTCATTTGCACCGTTGGTACATGCAGGGTCTTGCAATACACAGAGGGGAAAAGTACCAATGTTAGTGAAATCTGTGCCCATTTCTACCATCTTTTTGGCTGAAATTGTCATATAAAATTTGGGAACATTCCTATTGACAAACAAGGGGTAAAAAATCACAGCACAGCAGGAAGCAAAGGCTCTTTGCAGGAGTGTTGGTTTTCATTGCCAATTCTGTTTGCAGCTATCACCATGGTTAGGAGTATCACAGCCAGTTAGGTGTTAGTCTTGTCCCAGTTTCAAGAACCTTGAACGCAATTTTTCAGAAACAGGGAGAAAGAGTCAACAATGTCTATGACAAGTGAATTTACAAGCTGATCAGACAAATGAGTCTTGCCCAGAGTTCAGTCCTGCAAAAAGCGCAGGGATGCCCCTAATTTGAAAGCTGATTTTTGTTACAGAGTTAGGTTTTTAATTATATGCAATCCCTGCCTGTAAACCTCAGACCTGTTATTTGTCATGGACCTGATCCAAAACCTGTCTGTTTGGGAAGATTTCACCACTCTTGATGACAGCTGGAACTGCCTCTGCAGTCACAGTCTATCAGCAAGACCAGAACTGTCCCTCGTGATTATATAAATATTAAATGTCCCAATTGCATCAGAGCACTTCCAGTGCCTTCCTTTGGACAGGTGACTTACTCCAGTTTTGTTGCCGCATTCAGAATGAAGCAGTTAGAGGGAAACCTCCACAAATCCCTGTTTTATTCTTCTTCCATAAGCAGAGAGCTATGCTGCCAAGTTATTAACAAGGGGCTTCCAAAAAACAACCCGGGGGAGATCATTCCAACTTCTGGACTGCTTGGCCTGAGCCTTATTAATAAGGGGCCCCTGGAGAGCTTCCTCTGTTCTACCAAGGGATTTCAGCAGCCTGTGGGGCTAACTGTAAATTCCCTAGAAGATATTGCTCCTACTGTTCATCTGGCTATGCTTAATGCTGAACCTTTTACAGGGGCCCTCTGAAATTCTCCTCCCCACTGAGATTTCTGAATGTATGAAGCCATCACAGGAAGCTAGCAGCGTTAATGCCTAGATTGGTTTTTATTTATTGAAACAATTTATTATAATAGCAATAACAACCTTGGCCCAGGGCATTTCCTGGGGAATTAATGGCAGTCTGGGCTGATGCTCCCAGCAGATTGTTAGCCCTCAGGAAACAGGCTTCATAATTGCTGCTGGTTTGGTTGGAAAAACAAAATAAAATGTGTTTCTAATTTTTAGCCAGTTTGAGCACATAGAAAATGGTGGCTTTTGTATAAAGGGCTATGAAGAGCATATATCTTTTGTCTGCATTGATTAAGTTCAGGCTCGAATCAGTGATATTTTCATTAATGCTTTCAGTGCAGAAAGAGAAATACCAGGGAGAGGGGAAGGTAACGCCAACTAAAGAGATTGACAGCAACTGGGTCCTGCTAAAAGTTTAGGAGAAAAACATAGCTCTGAACTGTCATCCACAGCAGAGGAAGAAAAAGCTTCTCTGGTCAAAATCCATGTGTTAAAAGGTGTAGTAGGGTACACATATACACACACTTGAATACATACCAAAATTACGTTAACTCCTGCCACTGATATCCATACACTTTTAAAGAGTTTTTCAAATACAGTAAGTGTTTTTGAGGCATCAGTGTTGGCATGATGAATCTGAGCCTCTCCTGAGTTTTTGGAAGATGCTGAGAATACGTTTACTGTAAAAGTTTGCCCCTTTTTGGACTTTGCAAGGAGAACATGTACTGGGGGAGGTTCTCAAGATCACTAATCATCTGTCAACCCCCCAAGTCTCGGCTATTGCTGACTTGGCTGCTCCAACAGAGAAAAAGCAGAGCCCCTGTTTTTTAGCTTAAGTTGCTCTTTCTGCTGTGAAAAGAGAGATGTTGCTGTGCAAGTGGATTGTATGCATGATAAATGCCAAGACTGCAGTTGAACATAGGGCTACAGCTGAGTGAGGAAGTCCAGACAGTGTCTCAGATGTTGACAGAGTAGCTGTAGGAGCTCATAAATGCCAGTGGAGCCCAAAGATTCAATTACAGCCTCGCACTGCATGAAGGGCTATACACACAAGGACAAGCAGGAGATGAAAAATGGTTGCTTAAGTAGTAATTGAGGTGCAGTTTGCTCATGAGCTGGATACAGTAGCATGGAAAAAGGAGCGTGGAGAACGGAAAAGCAGGACGTGGACAAAAATGGGAGAAGGGAAACCACATGTGTCTGTCTCAGGCTCAAATCTATGTTTTTTTATGAGTTGCTTTAAAAGAGTGAGCAGTGGAACTAATGCAACCAAATCAAGCCCATGTGTGTGCAGGAATGTGGTGTGCAGGAAAGTGTGCCTGGCATCCTGTCAGCCAGAGACAGAGCAGAGGCAGGCTGGACCAAGTGTCTTCCAGGACAAACAGAGCACTCCTGCTCATTTGTTCTTCTCAGCCTGGGTGTCCTTGGAGCCCTCCTTACACCTACTTGCAAGGGAAGCTTTGCAATTGCTGTCCTGACTTATATTGCAGATGGAGGTAAAAGCGTTATCAGCAATGGTTCCACTTTTCCTGGGGTTGTCAAATGTCTGAAATTAAGACCACTTCTGTAGCGTTCACACTGTAGCAGATGGGCAATGGCTTTGCTACAGAACAAGCAGGGCTGCAGCTTTAATTTAATTTGAGTTCTGTCCCTTGAATTCAGGGTTGCCGTTAACTTCAATGGAGCCAACTTTTCACTTAGCCAGACTGCTACAAGAGCTGCCAGCACATCCTCTCATACCTTTCTGCTATACTCTCTTTTACCTTCAGCTTTTTGCTGGCTCACTCTTGTCAAAATATTTTAGCTTAAAACCTCTGGTTTTGGTCCCTTGCTTCTTGAACTATTGCTGCATTTCCTTCCTCTTCTGCATTGTTGAATGCATCTTTTGCAGTTCTCTTTTCCTTCTTTTGTAGTCTCTATTCAGTCTCTTTTCTCTCTCCACACCATCCATGTGAGCCCTTCTAGCAAGTCTCAAGTTTTATTCGCCAGTTTTCAGGCTATCATGACATTTTCCTCTTCCTTAGCTTGTCAGCCATCTTTGGATGCTTTTGGTAGAAGTGCAAAGTCATCTCGTTCCTGTAACTGTTCCATGAGCATCTCCATACACTGAACCATGCATTGCCTTGAACCACGCACAAGTCAGTGTCTAGGTTCTGACTACAGAATCAGAGAATAATTTAGGTTGGATGAGGCCTCCAGAGGTCACCTGGTCCAAGCCCCTGTTCAGAATGTAGTCAGCATTGAAGTTGGAGTGTGTTGCTTGTCCTGCTGAGTTTTGAGTATCTCCAAATGGTTTCCAGTTCGTCTTCTGCAAACTTTGCCTTAAGGAATTAACTTGGAGAAGGCAGTTTCTAAAAGCACAGTGTGGGGAGGTGAAGGTAGAGCTGAGCCTTATAGTTACTGAAATCTTCCAGGGTTGCATTGTCAGGCTTTCATCTGTGGGAACTGTTACAGCTCTGTGACTGAATTCAAAGGAGCAGGACTTCCTGAGGAGCTGACTCCATCCCTCAACTCAGGACTCCCAACAGACACAGAAGAGTAGAGCTGATCTTGACACTTCTGCTTGGTTCATCTTCACCCGTTCAGTCTATCTATAAACCCGGAATATGCTGAGATGATTCAGCCCAGGGGAATCGCAGCAACAACATTTATCATAATTACACTTCTAAGTAGTCCCACGAACCAAAAAAACCCTGTAGTAAGTAAACAAGATAACCTAGTTTAGAAGGCACTGTGGGTCCTTTGGAGTCTTGTTATATCACCTCTGAAATGCGGCCATGCAGGATTCATCCTGTTAGTGCACTGACTCCAACTATGCTTCTGCAGCACAGGTATACTTTTTGGTGGTCTGGGCAGAAAGCCAGCACACTTGCCTTAGATAAGCAAATGAAACCTATGAATAAGTAATACACATTTTTCCATGCTGTAAGGCTTGCCATTTCTGCTGGGCCACAGCACAGAGAGCGTATAAAGCTTTGTAATAATCTTTATTCCTTGTGTGAAGATAATGGATGTGACAGAGAGTTGCACTTAGCTGCTGCTGGGTGTGCAGCTCCCTGTGCTCAGCCCCACTCCCACAGCCACTGGAATTAGCATTTAATTCTGTGGGCTGCTCCTTCCCCTTCCAGATAACTCCATGACACAACTGCAGCTAACCCACATTCTGCATGTGGGCAAATGCCTTGGCAGCAAATCCACCATTTAAATTCCCCTCCCTAGCTTCCCTGGGGAGAGGTGGCAAAGGATGTTTGGAAGCGAAAGACCCATCAGAAACTTTGCCCCTCCGGAGACCATTGTTGGTATTTGCACAGAGGAGCAAATTGTGTGTTCTGTTCTTTTAAGGGTTGTTCTCAAGCTTTGTTTCCTTTCCCCTTCCAGAAAACCCTGAGCGGGCTGCTCTGTATTTTGTCTCTGGAGTGTGCATTGGACTTGTCTTGACACTGCTGGCCTTGGTGCTCAGGGTGTCCTGCCGAACGGACTGCAAACGCTCCTCCACCAAAAAACCTCCTCGGGAGCGGGAGAGCGACAGTGACAGCAGCGACAGCGACGACGATTCGGACACCACTTCCGACCTGTCAGCCCGCAGGCACCGCAGGTTCGAGAGGACTTTGAACATGAACGTCTTCACGTCGGCAGAGGAGCTGGAGCGAGCTCAGAGGCTGGAGGAGCGGGAGCGCATCATCCGGGAGATCTGGATGAACGGCCAGCCAGACATCCCAGGGACCAGGAGCCTCAACCGTTACTACTAGGTGGTGGGGAGCCCAACCATCCCGCACTGCTCCTCCACACCTGGTAGAGGAGAGAGAGGAGAGCAGTATCATCTGGTTGTGTCCCCTTTTCCTTCCAGGAGTATTGCCTGGAGCAGTGTGGATGGACAGCAATAAAGCTTTCCCCCTCTCCTTTTCCCTGACATATTGCTATCAGCCCTCTTCACGGACACTTTCTGGTTACACCAGAGGTGGTTGCCAACTTCGTTTCTTAGTAGCCGTCAGGAAGCCGGCAATTAGAGTCCTCCCATGTGGGGCATGGAGCTTGTCACGCCGCGGTACAAGTGCTCCCCTCTTGGCTGGGGAGAGGAGTCATCTAGGTTTTGGTTTTCATTTAGGATTTTGGGGTTTCTCTTTCCTGAGGACTTTGTGAGAATTGTGAACGAAACTACAAGTCTGGAAAGATGATTTGGAAAGGGAGGGGGTGGTACATCCCAACCGATTGTCTTGTGACTTCAGAAGGCATGAGATTAACCTAATTAAAACCCAACGGCAAATATGACTTGTTAAGAACTGGGGAATGGGGGGAGGGGGGGATTCTTCCATCGTGAAATCATCTCGGTGCTTGGATGTTTGCCATAGTGTATTCAGTTATTTATGGCTGTCTTTTCATCTTCCTTTTCAATGGGAGCATTTTTATTTTTATTTTTTACTGACACCTCAGGGATAAAATCCTATTATTTTTTTTTGAGTCTGTTCTCTCTGCTGGCCCCTGTCAAACACAACACAACCCACCTCCGACAGTGAAATTATGGTAATATAAGAGATGTGTCAGTGATTGGTGAGATGTTAACAACCTCAAAGAGGTTGAAAAGGGTTTTCTTTTTGTTTGTTTTGTTTTAAATATATATATATATATATATATTTGAAGATGCTGCACAGGAATGTGCCTTATTCTTTTTGTTGTTGTTAAACTACAGTTTTCCTATGGATAGCAATGCACAATGTTTTATATATTTTATTAAAAAAATAAAAAAGGAAAAGGTCTATGTTTACCAGAGGAAAATGGAGGCAGAAGAAGCCAAGTATAACAGCAGAATGGGTAATAAATGCTAAATAAACTCTGGTTTGCTTCAATGCATTTGAATTTGCATCCTCACTTTTGGCACTTTGGTTGCTCGAGGGAAATGGTTTGGAAGAGTAGCACACCTCTGCAGGCGATCAAGGCTGACGTCCTCTGCATGCAGGAACCTGGAGGCACTTTCTCCTTTGGCCTCAGTTCAAAGTCTGCTTCTGCAGAGCGCACAGGCAGGAGCAGCTGAGTTCCCCATTGAGATTGGTTCCCCATGAGACTGGTTCCCAATCGCCATCCCAAAGCCTACCTGAGCCAAAGGAAAAAGTACCAGAGGTTTCATGATGCTTTGAGCTTGTTCCCCAGTCCCAAATCATACCTGGGCTGTTAAATATTAAATGAACCGAAAAAATACATGGGGAAAAAAAAAAAAAAAAAAAAAAAAGTGAAATGTATTGTAGTACGAGACTGCTTTAACACACATGGCTTTACGGTTTGCTCCTCAGTTGCTTAGGCATGCTTGTGTCTTTGCAAAATACTGGCAATGCAAATAACAACCAAAGGCTCTGGATGCCCAGAGCTTTTCCCTAGCAGCAGGGAGAGATGGACATGGTGGACCTGTCCACAGGATAACTGGGGACATTAGAATAGGGCTGCTAGGTTTCCTCTGCTATGCCAAACAGTTGTGAGGTGGGACAGCCCCGCAGACCAAGGGCCTTAGAATCATAGGATATCCTGAGTTGGAAGGGACCCACAGGGATCGTGGAGTCCAGCTGCATTTGAAGTGCCCACAAGTGTTTTCTCCTGGTTCTTGGCTATTGAAAGGTAAGAACAAAGTTGAGTAACTGCAACAGGTCATGCCGGTAAAGTCAGTGATGAGTTTGGCCAGCAAGAAATGGCTTAACCACAGAGTGGTTCCTGTTCCTGGGCCTGTGCAGGTTCAAATGGAAAGATCTGTTATTGACCTGGGATGTAATTTTACAGCTGATATTTAGAAATAAAGCAGAAAGGAAAGTCCCAAACCCTGGCTGGGACACCAGGTACTGCGCTTTAGCTGGTATGTATAATTTGCTGTGTGTGCTGTGCTGGGAGAATCAAAATGACGGGATGAGGTCAGGAGATCAGTTTTGTTGGCCATTTGTTTTCTTCCACGATAAGATACAATCCCTCAACACTGGTGATTAGGGGACAGCAAATCTTTAGATTTAGAGTGCTGTTTCCTGAGAAGTAGATTGCAAAACTGGTTAAAATAAATGCTATAAGTGAATGGATTTAAATATATGGTTTTCCCAACTGAATTCTTTTGACCAGAGGAAAAAGCAAGTGTAGTAAGCCTGAGTGTACTTTATATGCAACTGAGGGATTCCAGTGTAAATCACAATAGAGTCCACGTTACAGACTGATGAACAATCCTCCCTAAGCACTGCTAGTGCTGCTGTAAATCTTCCAGCTGCAGCTTGCAAGGCAAAGCAGCAGGTTGAGCACGCCGCTGCTAGGAGCTGAGCGGACAAGCCCAGGTCAGCCTTGCCCAGTGTTTCAGGATGTAACAGAAGTAGGCTCTCCATCTTCCCAGCATGTGCAGTGTTTCCCTGTACCTTCTAGCTCCTCTTTTGTCTTAGGGCCATGCATTTCTAATAAGGTTTTGACTCAAGGAAAAGAAAACTACAGTCCTTTGAGCTACCCTAAGTAAAAGAGTTCAAGTCATTCTATAACTATTTCTGGACTTGACCCAAAACTGTTGCATAGTTTGGAGGAAAAAAAAAAAAATACAAAGAAAACAAAAACACAATCAAGATTCATGGGGCAGGAGCTGGTGGTTTGCCTTTAACTCTATAAAACAGAGGAAAAACATGCACTTGGAGTACAAAAAAGCTTGATTCCCTGTAGAACGGGGTCAAATCCATATTCCTCACCCCCAAAAAAAGAGTATGAAAAGAATATCCTTGTTTCCTCTCAAGCCTCTGTGTTGCACTTACCATGCCACGCAGAACATTTGAACGCTTCTGCAGCCAGAGATCAGAGAACAAATACTTTTTTATTAGGCTAATGTGAATTGCTCTTGCAGGAGGCTATGCACAGCTCTGGCCTCACTTTCATGGTTATTTAATTTTCTACATCAAAGTGAAATATTGTTACAAGAATAACATTATCCAAATTCCCCAAGATAAAGCAGTTGAAATCAACATTTCCTGTTTCATGAATGCATTTCTTAATCAGTGACCTTTTGGATAACAAGGCGCTGAGGTCGTTATGTGTGTGAATCTAGTCTTTATGCCTCAGTCTGCCTTTATAATTTTATAACAGAGAATAACAGAACCATCCTGGACTCTGAGTTACTTGAACAGTTGGCAAAGAAGGAAGCCATGTGGTACAGTATTTAAAGGAGAGGGACAGACAGGATTGCAGTTACTGTGTGATGTCTGCTGGGGTGGAGGTGACCCTCAGGAGGTGAAATACCTGCCCTATGTACTTTGACACTTTCAAGCTTCTACAAATTGCAGGTTACTTGCATTGGGAACCAGAGAGTCATTAAATTACAGATCAATAACTTGGACCATGTTAGCTTTGTAAATGAAAACGATGGGTTGGAAAATGGAGGGTGGTACTCCTGGGAGATGCTAAATGCATGGAAATGGGCGAGACTTTCCAAGAGCCAACCGCACGTTCGTTATCCTCCTTTCTGTTGGGAATGGTGGCCAGTTTCAGAAGTCACAGCCATGTATGGAGAGGCTGCAGAGAGGTGAGTTGCTCCCGTTAGACACCCGCTATGCTCTCCCAACTCCCTCTGCATTGCCCTTGACTTCTCAGGGCCATTTTCACCTCCTGCTATCATCTGCTCCATCAGCACTGACCTCTTTCTGCGACCTGTGTTCAATGTACCCTGAAAACCTTGGTAATATGGTGTTTGCTGCCTTTCCCATGTCCACCCTGGTGCTCATATCCTCCATGAATTCCAGCCAGTTAATGAGGCGTGCCTTTCCCTTCCAGAAACCACAATGCCACTACTTAACCCCTTGCCTGCCATCGTTCCCAGCACCCCAGGGGCTGCACAAATAAAGCAAATTCTCTTCGCTGTTGTGCTAACAGGATGCAAAGCATATGCTCACGCTGCTGTGGGGAATCTGAATTTCCTCTCGTGCTGCATGGACTCTCTTGAGTTTCTGGAGGCATCACAAACAATTAATCATCTTAGACTGGCCCAGAAATCCTTCTGCTCACAATTATTACTGAGGTCTCAATCATAATAGGTTTAATAATGTGATCTGAGATTCTAGCGTCCTTAGATACAGGAAAAAAAAAATAAATTAAAAATTAAAGCATTGTTTGCCTTCCCTTGTCCACTCATTAAAATTAGTACAGCTGTCCTCTTCATATAATTTCCTTGCCCTTATCTTTCTCTACTAGTCTACTTCTGTGGTTGTCTTAAGGACTGTCACAGTTCAATATAATTCACCAGAAAGGCAATAATGGTTTTGATTCATTACACAACAGCTCACATTTATGTTACAACAAATATGCCTGGTCTGAAGGTGCTCACTTACTCTGGTGGTTTAGAATTTAAGTAAATCAGTTGCTTTGGGGATTTCAAATTACCCATCACCGGATGCACCTGTTCCAGCAGTGGTCGTGTAATTGTCACCATTTGGAGTCCTGGGTCACCGGTACAGTGCCCTTGTGAGTTATATGTGGGATGAACCATGGCCACCTGAAAGCTGTTCAGCTGTGTGATGGGTGCTCTGGGAAGTGCCTTGTGGTGGTGTTTGCCTACTGGTTCCTTTGTGAGACTCTCCAGAAGACTGAAGGGCAGAAAGGAGAGTGGACTTGGCTTTGTCCTTCTAAAGGCTAGAAGTGTGAGTGCAGCTGACCCACGGTTTCCCTTGAGAAGTGTCTGCTTGCCGAGAGGAGGTGCATGACACATTCCTCAGTCAAATGCTTGGCAATGTGGCCAACACCACTCCAGAGGCAGATTTAATGGGCGGCATCACTTATTATTCCATCTGCACACGAGTGGGCAACTCAGGAAGGTACCCAGATGGAGAGGGAGTTGGACCAATGTGCCCCATGCTGAACCTCTGAGCACATCCCTCCACGGTTTGGGGATGGAGGACCCAAGCATGTTTTGTTTTCCCCTTTATACAACAACAGAGTCTAAATTAAAATGCTTTGCAAAAATTGTCATTTGGATAATTATTTTATTTCCAATAAATTAATTTAAAAGGTGAGTTCTCCAAAGAAAATGACACATTTTTTTTTATTTTTTTTTTTTATTATTTTTTTTTTTACCAGCCTTATCACTTTTCTAGAGGAAATCCTAATGAATGGAGGAGGTGTTACTTTATGATAATGTCCTATCTTGTTTTTTTGGAAGCATTTTTATTTGAGATGTCCAATCCTTCTTACATATCTACTTTGCTGAGTAACCTCTTACAGTCCTCCTCCTGGTTCCTCTGTAGGCTGCCCAGTTATGGTTAGGATTATAAATGGTGGCAGACCATTCCATGGTTGATCTTTTCTCCTCTCTTTGTCTTAGCTGCTGGGGCCAGTGCTACTCTTTCCCTATGCTGAGAGAAGGCCACATTTTTCATGACAGTGGGATGGATCTTGGCTTTCACTAGTTCATCAGTCCTCAGGACAAGGGGTAATGGTTTTAAACTAAAAGAGGGTAGATTTAGATTAGCTATTAGGAGGAAATTCTTCACTCTGAGGTTAGTGAGGCACTGGCACAGGCTGCCCAGAGAAACTGTGGATACCCCATCCCTGGCAGTGCACAAGGCTAGATGGCGCTTTGAGCAACATGGGCTGGTGGGAGGTGTCCCTACCCAGGGCAGGGGGGTTGGAACAAGATGATCTTTAAGGCCCCTTTCAACCCAACCCATTCTGTGATTCTGTGTTTTTCCCGTTGAACAACAAATGGCTGTGGAGTGGAAGGGAAAAAAAAACCTGGTTTTGGATTTTTTTTCCCTACTGGAGGACATATGGGCAAAGTTGAGTGACTGCAAAGCAAAGCAAATCCTCAGCCTGTGGCTGAGCTTGAACAGGCCAAACTCATTTTTGAGAGGGACCTATTTCTGCCAACAGTTTGCATCCTTTGCCAAATGCAAACATTGCCACTCCTGAGAACTACAAGAATTTCTCCTGAGTAATAAGCTTTTGCTTTTGGAACAAGTGCTTTCTGAGAACAGATAGTGACAGCAGATGGGAACAAAGTCAAGTTTGTTTGTTTACGCTAAGAGAAAACACCTTTCCCTTTCCATTATGACTTTATGAAAAAATACAAACTAGAAAGATGTGATGGAAACTGGCATTAAAAAAAAAAAAAAAAAAAAAAAAAGGCAAACAAACCTGAAATGGCATATCTAACTGAAAAGGCAGCTTTCTTTACAGTTTCTGGTGGGGCACCAACTTAGCTTGTTTATTTTCTGGTTGTGTTTGGACTCTGATGTTATTCTGTGTCATGAGTAAAATATAAGATCCCTGCGGCACTTTTCTGTGAAAGCGGTGCCATGCTGGAAAAACATCCTCTGGCTTTTAAAAAGGCAGCAATTTGTGCATTCCATTTCTTGCAAAGGTCTTTAACCCCCCCTTTAATGTGGGATAGTCCTCGCCTTGTTCTTGGGGTAAGGGTACGTTTGTTTAAATGAAAGAATCATTTAGAAGAGACAGAAGTTTTTCTCCTTCCTCCAGCTCCTGCGTTTTTTGGAGCCCCCAGACCACCCACTAACAGCAGAGCTCAGAGGCCTCCAAAGCTTTTTCTAAACTATGTTTTATAGGAATTGCTTTAGTTTCTGGAAATCGCAGTGTGATTTCCAAAGTAACAGGCCCAGCAGAAGCTGTGAGCGTTGCTGTTTCAGCCCATAGCTGTCCTAGGTGTCTGAGGCGATTACAGTACCAGTAAAGCATCTGTATATTTCTGGCATCTTCTGAAAGGATGATTTCAGGGAAAAAGTTCAAGAGGGCTCAAGCGAACCAGCGTGAGTCAGAACCAGTGACTTTGCTTCTGCTCACAGTGTGGGATTTTTCTCCTGGAACTGGAAGTGATCTGGCAATGACCAAGTTTGCTTCTGAGAACTGATCAAAAAACAGCCAAAAAAGCAATTGTTAGTGATATTGCCTGAAGATTAAGGAGCTCGTGTGTTTTTGTGCTTACAGAACAGTACTAACAGAGGTAGCATTTCCTGGGAAGAGAGGTTGAAGGCTGCCTGCCTAGACACTGGAACGTGCCACCCATAATCCTGGTGTACTTTTGATACTCTTCCTATTCTGTTTTGTATGCTACAGAAGTACTTCAGCAGGCTTCCCTATCCAGATCTGTGTTGGGGTTTACAGTACCAGTCATGTAGATTACTATAGCAGATTGTCTTGTGGACCAGAGGATGAACAACAACAGCAGAACAAGAAGGGTTGAGGGTGGTGAAGATGAAACTCTTCCCTTCTTGTTGGGGGTTGAGGTCCACCAGGGAAAGAAAGAGCTGCTGCTCCTTGGTGACCCTCCTGCCCCAGAAACAGCCCCTATGTCCCTTCCTGCCCCCCAAAATGGATGGTAGCCAGGAGAGCAAATCTTCTGCTCCTTCAGAGATTGGCCTCCTTCTTCCAGTCCTGCCTTCTGCCTCATGGCAAAACCATGACTTTCTCTGCATGGGGAGAAATCCCATCTCACAGGGAGGACGAGCGCTAACTGCAGCCAGTAAACAGTCAGCAGCATGGGAGAGATGAGGAGATATATCTGGGGATGTTATCTGGGGTTCCTGGTGTAGTGCTGAGGTGAGGAAAGACAGGAAGAGGAGAAGATGTAAAGAACAGGGTGTCTGTGAAACAGAGATCCTTGACTCCGAGCACCCTGCTCTCCAGATCCCTCTCCCCAGCATCAAGATCTTCCTAAAGCATTCCTGTCAGCTGGTTTGCCTGAAGGACCCAGGCCAGGAAACACTCTTCAGTAGGCTACATACTCCTTCTGGATGAGAGCTTGAGCCTTCCAAGATGTAGTTTTATTTGCAGAACAAGACCTGATTTCAGCAGTGAAAACTTTTCCTGGTGAGCGATAACTCTATCTTCCACAAGAGAAATATCTAATATTTTCTTGTAAACAGCATAGTGTGGCTGGTGCTGTACGGCCAGCTCAGTTCACTGGTGGGTTGTGATTTACAACAGGCATATTTATACGCTGGCTTTAAAATACACTCAGTTTTCCAGGATGGAAAAATGCCATTTGAACGTGAACTAATTATATTTACTTCTTTATTGTAAAGTACCATTCAAAAGCAAAAGCTGCAGTGACAGCAGTCGAAGCTTATGTCTCGAACACCCCCACAGACTTCTTGCAGGGAAAGTAGGAAGGAGTAAATAATTTCTGTCTGTGTCATTTTGATTTGGACTATTTCTATTTTATATCAAGCTATTAAGGCATAAGGACTAAACATATTTTTGATTGGTAATCTGAAATGTTTCAACTAGAAATTGCCCAATAGGGATGAGTTGAGAAACCCCATTGCAACTAACCCCTTTCCACAAATCTTACAAATCTTTTTTTTTTTTTTTTTTTTTTTTTTTTTTTTTTTTTAATATCGAAATGTTTTGGTGAAAACTTCTCAGCTACTTCTACTAACAACAGCCAATGAAGGTGAAGCTAAGTCAGACTAGACATAAAGCAGACTTTTTTAATAATGACAATAATTTGGGTTTGGAAAAAAATTAGCAAGTGGTGGATTCTACGTGACTGTAGAAAATTGTAATAAGGAGAGTGGGGTTCTGAATGACATTCTACATTCCAAATCAGAGAGGAATTCAGGGAAAGCCTCAACATATGTGACACTGAAGTAATGTTAGATAGTCAAAACAGCTCCTGCCAACTCTTTAACCCATGGCACTGAGAACTTCTCCTACAAACTGCTTTCAACTAAATTCAGGGGTGAGCTATTGCCTACAGAATGGCAACAGAGCAATGCAGCAATAGCACAAAGCTACTCAACACCACCTGCTAGGCAATGATCCTGCCCATGGGGGAAGACTTTGTCCCTGGGCAAACCGGGCCTTGAGCTGGCCCAATTAAGGGAAACTGATTTTTTATAGAAATAGTAACTGGAGATTTTCCTTTTACTGAAGTGGTTGAGGAGCCAAGCCCTGGGTCTTGGCATCATGTTTGCTTGCTCACTGGGGACCCTGATGTGCTTTGTGTCTCATCAGTCTGGTGGGTGCTTGCCAGGGTTTGCAGCCAGCATTTGCGCAGCACAGAGGGGAAAATGACATTTCAGATTTGAAGAATGTCTTGGGGCTGAGAGAGAGGAGGGAGGGAGGGAAGCTGGTGTGTGTGTGGCACTTTCTCTGCCATCAGTCATGTTTGCTAAGGCCTCTTGAGACTTTCTTCTCCCATGAAGACTAATGTTGTGGGAGAGGCAGGTTGTTAGCGAGCACACGTCCCCTCTCCACCAGTCTTTTGCAAAACCCCTCCAGGCTGTTGGGATCCAGCACTCAGAAACTAAGCAAAAGCCAAAACAATGAATGACAGCCACCTTTAGGTCCTTCTAGGAACAATATTGTCATTAATAACCCTTTAATAACGTTCCAGTTTCACGAGTACAGTGGGTTATGATGAGGTACTTCTATGCAGATACTGCTCCCTCGGGCCTACTTTCCAGGCCTTGTGTGACAACGCCCTGTGGTGTGAAACAACTCCTCCACCCTCTTTGCGGGCTCATGGAATCTGGGGTGCTTTTCAGAGAGCACATCCAAAGTGTTTGTGAGGATAAAGGGGTGCTGTTTGATTAGCATGCTGTAGTGGGTGAAAAAGCAAAACCCAAGATATATCGGGACAGCAACCTGAGTTTGTACGTGGCACCATGCAATAGTATTGTGGCTAGTGTTTGACCATCATGTGATAAATCTGACCATCTCTGGCTTTCTGCCTTGTTTAGCAAACAAGACATCCTTAAAAATATGCACAAAAAGAGTGTGAGATCTGCACTGGTTCTTGGATGCAGGGAATGCAGCTTCTGAGATTGATAATGTTCCTGATGTTAAGCCCCCCTGAGATTTATAGATGAAAGAAGTCTTTCTCCCAGTTTTACTCTGGTGAAAAAGCATTGTCTACAGCTCAGGGAGGAAGAAATCCGTAATGATTTCAAGAAGATATAAACAGGGTCCCCTTGTGATGAGTGTAAGCTATTTTTTCAATGTATTGTTGATGTGGAAAAATGACTTTTTTTTTTTTTTAATTTATTTATTTCTGTGCAGAGATCTGAATCTATTGCTGATCCTATGGGACAAACAGAAGCACAGGTGCAGTCATATAAAATAAAACTACTTAGGGCAAAACTAAAATGCTAATAGGGCTTCCATTTGTATGTATGAAATATTGATGAACTCAAGGTCTGGGGAAGAGACTTGCATTGATTAGCTCTGTTCAGGGCACTAAATATTCCTTTAGAGTAATTCCTCTCAAAACCAAGTATCTCTTCTGAGAGAGAAACCTTTGAAATGTGATTTATAATTGCAAACTGCTGAAGACAAGGTTGCCTTGGATGGGAATTTTTAATCCCTCAGCCTCAATTCTGTATGCCTTATGGTTCCAATGTCATATTTTATCTTTGGGTTTATTCATAGCAGTAAAATATTTCCTTGCTGACCTATCAGTATATTCATTTTGTTTCAAAGAACATTATCCTTTGTTGCCTTATGACTGCAAGAGACAAAATAACTTAATGGTGATATGTGTTTTGAGCAATCATTGGGTATGTGGCAAATGCTTCATAAACATGACACAGTGCAGAGTGCAGCTAAGCACTGTGCCTTGAACTAATGAGCATCCACAATTTTGTGGACTGCAAATTATTTTCT
Source organism: Nettapus auritus (assembly GCA_011076525.1). Classification (NCBI taxonomy): domain Eukaryota; kingdom Metazoa; phylum Chordata; class Aves; order Anseriformes; family Anatidae; genus Nettapus; species Nettapus auritus. The sequence continues at coordinate 111,996,305 of CM021767.1, forward strand.
GGTTTATTCTGGGAAGATGTCTCTGAGAATTAAAAAAGTTTCTGTTGCCTCTCATCTCCAAAGTCCTCACCTTGATCACCTCTGTAGAAGTTACTGTCTTTTTGCATATGAATCTTTCTTACACTTACTGTTAGCCTGATAGTAGTTCTTTTCTGAAAGAGCGCTAAAGTGATTATTAAATTTAAAGTTGTGGGGGTCAGAAGGGCACAACCCAGCTCTTGCTATAGCTGCTCAAATCTTTTATTCACAAAACTGAGAAACCTTTTCAAGATCACTCCTGGTTGCTATCACAGAGAGTACTTTGTTGCCCTATGCAGAAAGGAAAACTTCAGTCAGAAAACTGGGAGCAGCTGAAGTTGCACATGTATGTACACACAAACACACACACATGAACACAGGCCTCCTATATCCTGATGATTAGATACTTCTTTGGAAAATGGCCAGCAGCAATAACATCTTAATTTTACTTCATGGGCATGCACCTCAAAGAATTTGTGATTTTTATTTTTTATTTTTTATTTTTATTTCTATGTAAACTGTACTTAAGAATTTTGTAGTGCTGAAAATGTGCAAAGTTTGATAAGAAGTAGTTTAGCTTCAGAACTCAAGAACAACAGTTATTTTGGGTAGGGGAGTTCTGGTGGTGCAGGACTGTGTGTGTCAGCATCCTGCTGGGCAGCAGTGAGCACCAACTCTCCTCTCATACAGACTGAGCAGTATTTGGCCACAGAAAGCTGTGGCTTTTGGGAACGTGACCCTGTGTCACAGAAAATAAAAGTTTATCCAAATCAGGGCCTGACTGCTCATCTCTGTGAGATGCCTACATTTAGCATCACAGTCTTTCCAATGACTCTTTTGTCATTGATCAGTGAATTGTCATTGTTGTTTGCTCATGAATTTCAGGCTTAACCCTCCTAACACACATGCTGGTGTATGCAAACACTTCTTCATTCAGGTAAAGCAGATGTGTATGCAATAGATCTTCCTTTTGAATACCGAATACTTAGGAGAACAGATGGTAAAGGGGCTGATTTTCACTTCATGCTGCTTTTTTACATCACAATATTAATGGCTGATGTTTCATTTCTTTTGTGAATGTACCCACAAGAGGTGAAAAAGGTTCCTGCAATGTATGTTAATAAAAAAATGAATTATTGGTATGCTATGAGATGCAACTTCACTGGTTTCATAGACTTTTGCTGTTTGATGTTGTTTTAGAGAGAAGGGAGCCCATAAATAAATCAATAAAATTAGCTAAAACTTCCTTGCAATTAATGAATCCTCAGGACTGAAGAGAGTGATATTTTGGTTTGCTGAAGAGAAGCCCATGTTTGTGTCTGAAGCAGATCTGGTCTTCTCACGGATACCTCGTACAGAATAACAGTGTGGGTCTACTAGACCTACTTGTGGCTTTGCAAAGAGAAAGCAGAAAGCTGGGACTTGACGAGCACCCCATCAGTGTGTGGGTGGTGCTCTCTAACTACACCAGCCTTTGGGAGCAGCTGCTGTAGCACAGCTGTAGCTCGATCCTCATCAGATCTTTTTATTGGTGGCAAGAGAGAGAACCAGTGCTAAACAGGAGAGCAGAGTATTCCAGGGTTGGTATTCAGTGCTTAAAATAACAGTTATGCTCTATATTCTCCTTTGTGGTGTCCTGTTAAAGATGCAAGATGAGTACAGATGATATCCAAGACTCAGCAGTTGTGATTCTGGGATCAATTCATTTGGGAAATGATTGCTGGGTTGTGGAAGTGGCTGAAATACATCCTCCTAGTCTCACCCTAGAGGAGCAAGCTGATCTCCAGATGTCATCACTATGTTCCTGTACCACATCTGGGCTCTGTCTGCCCACGACTGCTGTCAGCTCGGTATCACTGGCTTCTTACAATGAAGCTTGAAGTTGGGCAGGCTGCATTCCAGTAATGGGCTGCTGAAAAATTAATCCACTCTGACAAATTAACAAAAAGAATCTTTGGATCCTTCCCAGATCTACTCTGGAAACACCATTTGAACTAAGTAATGTCAGCTCTCTGGTGTTAGTCATAACCAGAAAAACATGGCATGGCCATCATTACGCAGGCTGGCTTCCTGAGAGTTTTCTCATAAAACCTGTTCCAGCTCTTCCAAAGGCAAAGCCATGTATACAACTTAGTGCTTATTTCCTTGTGTGGAGCAAGCAATTTATAATGTTCATCCTGAGCTTTGTGGGGAAAAAATTTAGAGGAAGAAGTGTAAAAACAGAACTAAGCAATCATGGACACTATTTAAGAGATCAGTGCTTTTGTTTAGGCTGAAAGAAGTGAAGTGTTCTGAATAATAACCTTGAAAATGAGTTGGTGCAGGGAAATTAATTTAAATGGTCTACTCTGACTTTATACCTCGCCAGAGTGTTTCATAATCAAGCTTCTGCTTGGAGCAATGTGTTGGAAAGTTTTCATTGTTTTTTCCGCTCTGCTCTTGTGAAGAGTCTAGAAGATGTGTGCAAGATGTGTTTTAGGTATTACAATGCCTAAACCTCAGCTATCATGTAATGTAGGCAATCTCACTGTCCTGAGTAGAAGTCCAGGTCTCTAATAGAGTACCCAGCTGCAGCACTCCCTCTTCGTCTCCTACTTGCTACCTAAGAACAAAGGCAAGGTGCTACCAAACACTACTTGCTGTCACGAGGCCACTGTGTGAGGTGGCCTTAGAGTTGTGGATAATGGATACACCACTCCCAAAAGAGCAGAATGAGGCTTTGAAAACAAAATTCCCATCTTGTAGATAGGAATGCTAGCCAAAATTATCTAGTGCTGTGGGCTGGATTGTATAGAAGGCCCAATATGGTAGTTATGTTCAGAAAATATATTGACTTGGGTGACACTGATAAAGTAAGGAAATGCATTGTTAAAGATGTTGGGTTTTAGGCAAGAACTGAGACTTCAGGCATCTTGGCAGTATCAGGACATAGGTGGTTGTGAATGTGCATTTTGGGAGAACCATAGGCAATATATAGTCTTTGGATATTTCGTCCAAGGAGTAACTGAAGCTCAGCAGAGTGTTGTGAAGGATGTCTCATTGTTAGACGTGGCATACCTGTGGGTGGGACTCCTCTGCCCTAAATTAGACCAACAATAATACATTTAATTGTGAGTTAGTCTTTGCTAGCTCCATAAAGATACAGGAGTCAGAACCTCTGGAAGGTGAATCAGCTCATCCTGAGAAAGATATATGAGAAACAAACAAACAAACAAACAAAAAAAACAGATTAATTGTTTTTTTTGGGGACTTTTCTAGGCATCATCAAAATCCTTTGCTTAATTCCCACAAGGTGTTGGAGCAAGTCCCTACTTCTTGTCCTGGGGGCCCCAGAGCTGAATGTAATACCCCAGAGGGGGGTGGCATATATCCATGCTCATACCTTTGATAATCAGACTTTCCCTCACACAACTTCCAGGTCTATATCCTAAACTAATGGGGTGTGATAACCTTCTTTTCTCATGCATCCATGTATGTTCATAACCTGAGCTCTAAGTATACCAGAAAAAATGGTGTAGCATAGCTGATTTACACCATAAGGCAAGGACACTGTTTGAGCTCTCAGGGGACACTCATGCCTTTTCCCATTCTTTTTAACCCATCACCTTGGCCTCAATGGCCTGTGGGATCTCACAGAATCACATCTGGAACAATGTGTTTCTCATATGCTTCATGGTGGCATCAAGAATTACGTATATCTCTGTTGGATGTATGGTTTTCTGAGCCTTCAACATCTGGTTTGCCCTGATTGCAACTACTGGAAGGCAATGTATGTCTCAAAGGTTTGGCTTAGGACGAGCGAGAGGGTGTGTGGGGGGGGTGATGAATGGACATTCAGAGACAGCCCTGGTGGATCCTGAGGACTGTAGCAGAGTTAAATGTTCTAATTAAGAACCCAGTTCCAGGTCTAGAAGCTCTTTACATCAAATTCTGTAGCCTGTTACCCCAGAGGACAGTGAATCCAATGCCTTTGGCAAATGCAACATTTACATTAATATTTTAGTAAATAAAAGGGAGAAAAAACTTCATAATTTTTTCACTGAATCATCAGGCTGGAGTACCGACACAGAGTTTTGATATAAGTCCTGTGATTTATTTTGAGTAAATGAAACTACATTTCTGTTTAGATTTGGTTTTCCCTTTACCTCACCTTCCAGGGGCTTTTGGAGCAAGACACCATCACTTAGTGTTAAGGGAATCTTGCTTCTGCAGGAAAGGCTCAGAGTCTGCTCTCTTCTCAAGACTTATTTTGTATTCTTTTCTGCTTTTAGTTTAAAAAATGTGTTGTTATCTAATTACAAAAAAAAAAAAAAAAAAAAAAAAAGCAGTAAAACATAAGCAGTAAAGCCAAAAAATAATGAAAGCACAAGTGTCTGGACGAGAGAGCAGAGCTTGTGTCTGCATTGAGGAGCAGCTTAAGGTTAGACATCTGCCTTGTAATAGGTGGCATCTGGACAAAATGCCAGTTTTCACCAGCAAGCCTCTAGAAATGCAAAGATGCAGAGCATAAATTTTTTAAGGTCTCGTATAAATCAAGCATGTTATTTCCAGGTGCTTTCAGTCCTAAAAACAGATCTTTCCCCTTCCCTTGGGAAAGAAACAAAACAAGACAAAATAAAGCCCCAGAACATTCCTGTACAGATTAAAAAAAATCATAGATTGACTATTTCTGATGAGCTCTGGCACTGCAAATTCACAGCACATTTTATCTAATGGACAGAAAATATTTCAGCTTTGGGGGAGGACTTCTTGGTTCACAATGTCAGTTTCTTCCGAGCTAATGGAGTGGCTAATCCTTCTCTCAGTACAATAGGTGTGCGTTGCAATCTATGGTGTAAAATGAGACTATTAATATTATTTTTCTGACAGATTCTTTCTTTGTGGCAAACAGGGAGGTGAACCACCTGGCATGGCTTCCCTGCAGCACTGACTGCCTCTCAGCAACATCAC
>CM021767.1:112008343-112034935 GCA_011076525.1 Nettapus auritus
TCCTTTCCTCTCCTTTCCTCTCCTTTCCTCTCCTTTCCTCTCCTTTCTCTTTCTCTTTCTCTTTCTCTTTCTCTTTCTCTTTCTCTTTCCTTGTTATTTTTCATGGCAAATCAAGGAGGTTCTCTGTGCCTGCAATGATAAATGCAGAAAACCTTGGAGTATTTTACAGATATATATAGACTGTTCTATTAAAGAGTGCCAGGGGCTGGGCATTGGAACTTGATTGTCCAATACTTTTTCTTCATGTGGACCCCTATTTTTATTTATTTATTTATTTATTTATTTATTTTTTCACGATTCCTATGTATTGAGAGGCATTGACATATATCACAGATGATTCCTAATAAGAAGTCTGGGTGCCTTTGTCCACTTTTTTTCATTAAATGAGAGTTGAGAAGCATGGCTGTGGTCATATTTAGCCAGTTAAGGCAATATTTCTAATTAGTTCACCAATACAAATGTCAGCTGCCTCTCACAAAAGAAAAATGCATTATATAGTCAGCTGATGCCATAGGATTTGAAATGGTGGTAGGTTGAAATATCAGGCTGTGCCAGGCATTATAGAACTATTGATTTAGCTCTGCTTTTACTTTTAGTCTCTAGTTCTAAGTTAGAGCATAGATAGGAATAACAGTAAAAAGTTAATTAACCATTGCTTTTATTCTGATGTAATATTATTGAAATATATAGATCAGAATCTTTCAAATAACATTGGTCTTAAGTGTTGGATCAGACAAATTATTGCTTCTTCATACACTGCTCAAAACAATGCATGTAGGAAGCTGCTAATAAAATTAAGACATCTTTTATTTAAATGCCTTATATATTAGCTGATTTTCTAGACTTTTTTATAGCCAATGGAGAAAAGTAAGTGCTTTTAGACTCCTTCCTTATAATCTAGATGTCCAAGACAGGTTATATGAGTCACAAACCTTTAAGTGAATATTTATGAGGGGAAAAAAACAAAAAACAAAAAAAAACAACGTTAAAAAATTAGACTGGAACTGCCATCTAGACCAGCCCTCTGCTCAAAGCAAGACTAGCTGCAATGTTAGAATAAGCAACCTGATCTGGTGGAAGGGTTGGACTAGACAGTGTTTAAAGTTCCTCCCAACCCAAATATTTCTCTATGATCTCTTTGATTTAATGATCTCTATGAACTGCTTCTCTCTGGTTAAGAAAGGCAAATGATTTACTCAGATGTGGATGATTATATTCCATGTGTCCACAGATAGGCACTGGAGCCTTTTACTTTCTTTTTCCATACAATCTTTTTTTCTGTATGTTTGCTGAGTGTTCAGATTGCAACTTCTTCTGACAGCTGTTAGGAACATCTGTAGTACAATTTCAACATATAAAACTAAGAGAAAAACTATGATGCTTAATGAAGGAAAACTAAATATCAGACCACCAGAAACAGACACCAAGATAAACTATTTCCATAGTTATTGCCAAAGAAAACCTTTTCTCTAGAGAAGTCACATTAAGACCTTTAACAAATTCAGCTGGCATGTAAAATGATATCATTTGTATAAAAATGTGTACCTTCACTAGGTCTGAAGTACAAGTGCAGAGGGACAGTTCTCATTGACTTGATGGTTGGGATTCAGTTTGAAATTTAAACTGGATTTATACAGTTTGAAGTTTAGCACCTAAATTTAGTTTCTTATATAAAAGTTCCTATAGGCTCTCTAGGTATCTTAGCTGTGCTGTGGTCAGTGGTTAGCTAGCCAGTGGAGTCAGCAAGGCCTAGAGAGATTTGGGTAACCATGGGCTGGGGCCGTGGTGCAGATGTCTAACGCAGATTTATTGTGTGTTTTAGGCTGCCCTAAGTGTACCAGATCTGCCCCTGTCTCTTGTCACAGAGTGAGTGATCCTGTAGGTCGTGACTTGTGTCGCATCTGCCAAGCTTGTATTGGTTGGTGTCTTGCATACCCTTGCTTTTGGGTGCCTTCAGATGCCCCTCAAGGTGTCTATAATATCCAATGGTATTCATTTCCACCTCTCTGCCAGGTTTCTTAGGCAGCATCTTCCATAAGTACTGTCTCCTCTCTGAAAAATGGAAGAACACATTATCTGAATTATCCACAATCCTTGTGCAAGGATTCTCCCCTGAGAGCATCACAGCTAAGAGGGCCTGTCATAACAACACAGCTGAAGTCCTCAGGGGCTATCTACTGTTTCCTGGGAATTTTTAAAAAGTGAAATGCTTAGTGAAAGTGTACTTGCAATGAAATACAACAGATCTGGCTGCCATTGCTGACTTTGTCACTGACCTGGGTGGTGTGGGTTCACTTGAGAGTTTTGTGTCTCTATTCGCGTATAAATTAAAATGAGATGTTACAATTTCTAAAGGCTTTGTGCTTGAGTGACAGTGGTGTACAAGAGCTGAGCAAAATTATTTAATACTTAAAACAATGAAGGCACATTTTGATTCAAATTGTTGCTGGATCTTTTGAGTCCCAAAGAAAGAAATACTGGGGAGGTGAAATAAAATTATGTTACAAAAGTTTTAGGAAAAGAATAATTAGAAAATCCTCAAAGAAGCAGGAGAGCAGAGATGGCTATATTAATCCAAGTAAATTATTTGTGCATTCAAGTAAAAAAAATAAAATAAAATAAAATAAAAATAAAAGCTGATGTTGCTTTTCTGATACAGAAATAATGTATTTATTTATTACAATACTGTAAACAATTGGTTAGAGAAATGGCATTCCAGTGGTAACTCCTTGTGACAACAGTTATGATTGTCCAAAACTCAGCCTGTAATTTCACAAATCTGGATCATGAAGACCAGGTATGTATTTTAGTCTGGTAAGTTCATAATGTATAGATCATATCTGATCTTTTGGTAACTTGTCATGAGTAATTCCTTGACTACAGGGCTCTCAGATAAGATGGGATAGTATTTAATAAAATGTAACTAAATAATATCATAAATCTGAGATTCCACATAATAAAATGCAAGGCTGCATTAAGGCAAGGCATAATAAAATAAGAGGCTGAGGGAACTGAGGTTTAGTCTGGAGAAAAGAAGGCTGAGGGGAGACCTCATGTCTCTCTACAAGTACCTGAGAGGAGGCTGCAGTGAGGAGGGTGTCAGTCTCTTTTCTCAGGTGACAAGTGATAGGATGCAAGAAATTGCTTTCAAGTTGTGCCAGGGAGGTTTAGACTGGACATTAGGAAGAATTTCTTCATGCAGAGGGTGGGCAAATATTGGAATGGACTGCCCAAGGAAACGAAGTCCCCATCCCTGGAGGTATTTAAGAAACATGTGGACATAGCAGTTAGGGACATCTATAATGACACAACATTGTCTGTGCCTGAATTTCACAGCTTTGCTGCAAATTAAGACAGCTGCAAGTTGTAACACAATAGAAAAGCAGCTGGAGTGGTGTTACTCAAAAGGAAAGATTGTTGCCTGAGAGCAAGAGACTGAGAATGTGTTGCTTATTTATTCATGCAAGACTTGAGTGATATCCAGAACTATTAGGAGATGATAAGGAATTGTTGTTTTTAAATCAGTTTCCTGGCCTAAAATATAATTCTTAATAATAATGAGAAATGGCAAGCATAGCTTCTCAAGTAGGATGGTGGCATGTTTTTATAATGTCAAAAAGATGGTAAATAGCAAGATGGAAATAAATTAATATGAAGTATAAACAGAGGTAAAATAAGGTCCTTGGTAAAATATGGAAGTTTTTTCCACAGACAAAAAAGTGATGGCTGTGGCAATTTTGTCTTATTTTCAACAAAGCGTCTCAGCACACTTATAATCGTAAACATATAAAGAATCCTACTGAAATTGGTGCATATTCCTCAGAATTTAATATTAGACAACCATTTAAGAGTTTTGGATGAAAGAAAATTTCCAGATTATGGATAGATATATCACAACTATAAAGTGGAAATCACTTGGACAGGATGAGGGAAAAATACCTAAAGAATGCATTGTGCAATGGAATATAGTGGAATATCTGAATAAGGAAAGCAAATTTCATAACTGTCATAAAATTTGAGGCTGTTTATGAAATTCTGAAAAAAAAAAAAAAAAAAAAAAAAAAGGACATTTGAAATGCATTCATTTTCTTTCTTTAATTGCATACCAGGAAGCGAGTTTTGCTGAAAATGAGCCAGCTATTGACGTGTTCCTTCAGCAAGCTGTGACAGCTTTACAACTTTATTTTCTTTTACAGCACAACATATAAAAAGAAAGAAGATACACTGAGTCCTCTCCACTACTTGCCAGAGACTCCAAGGTAAATATTCACTTTTGAGTAGGGGTCACAGCTATGATCTTGTGGGACTAGTAGAGATCACAGTCCATCTCAAGGGCATATCTATATTAGAAAATTAAAAGGCTTCCAGGCACAATCCTGAGCAGCAGAGTGTGATGGCCTATACTGCTCAATTGTTCAAATGGTTTCTGACTCACTTCTAGTCTGGGCTAAAAATTCATCTTTCAAAATTACTCCCAGATACAGACAGGAAACTGGGCTGATCTGGATCTCAGTCAAAATAGGTAGTTTGGTGATGACCTCCTGACAGTGGAATTAAGATAATTTAGTAGTGGTATGGTATTTCATAGTTCTGTTTAATATTGCGTGGTGAAGTTGTGTCATAATCAGAGTAAGGGACAGGCTTTGCTTAGTTTTTGAGGGCTTGAGGGAATATCCAGGAATGCAACTGATGAACAGCTGATCTGTTGAGTGGGACTTAACTCACTGAAATTTAGTAGAGAGACCTCACTTAAATTCAACTAATTGAGGGCTGAACTCCTAAGATTTGGATATATTGGTTGCATTGGGCTTAGGTGGCAGGGGGGCTGCCGGGGTGGTGTCTGTGAGCAGAGCCCAGCAGCTGACCTATGTCAGATCAGAGGCAGTTCCAGACAGCTCCAAAAGGGACCCACCTCTGGCCAGAGTCGAGCCATGAATTATGCTGTTTGGGCCTCTGGGAGAGCAGAGTTAAGGAACGGAAAACAATGCTGTGCAACAGCAGCTGGGGGAGAGGAGTGAGAAAATAAGAACCAGCCGTGCAGCTCCCAAGGCAAGAAGGAGGGCAGAGGTGCTCCAGGCACACCTGGTGTAGGCACCAATAGTCTATACCTACATGTGAGCAGCTGTGCTAGAGACTTGTCTTAGCTGCCCACACAGCAGTTCTGAGGGCAAGAGGAGAGTCTCCAGATGGGATCCAGTTTTCTGCAGGTCTTTTCACATATCTGTCAGACCTATGGACATGTCTTGGAAATCCTTGCATGTCTCAGATGGCACTAGACAGCTGCTAAGTTTAAGTGTCTGAGATGAGATTTGCCCTGACAACAAAAGGAGTTTAGACACTTCCAACAAGAGTAAACACCTAACTATAGACACCTTCACAGAGGTGTCAGACTTGATTCCCACCCTAGCTAGACTGTTTTTTCCTTCATCTGCAGCTTCTCCAAAATGAGCAACTGCCTTGAACTTAGCAGAGTGCTTAGGATTTAGTTGCATTGTTACAACAAATTCTCAAAGAGTTCCCCTGAGCTCCTGTGTCCAAATCTTCATGTCAATAGAAGCTAATTCATTTGCAAGAACTCAGGAAAGGAAGTTTCAAAAGCAGTTTTTTTTTTTTTTTTTTTTTTTTTTTTTTTTTTTTTTTTTTTTTTTTAGCATCTGTGATGAATGTGAAATCTTCAGGAGCAGATTTTCAGTTGTTTCAAGTGTCTAGAAAGCTTGAACTGTCTGGAGTTATGTGTTTTTTTTTTTTTTTTCCAGCAGCTCATCCCCTCTGGGGATTAGAAAATTTGAAGTTACATGGCAATGTTTCTGAAAAAAGTTCAGATTTCACTCCTTGACTTTGGTTGCTTGTAACAGTCACCCATCTCTGATTGCACTGATCTGGTCCTGCCTCTTGTAATACTTATTTCCTCATTTAAAACTTGATGAAATTTTCTATGACAATTCCTACTTTAGAATTACAGCATTACCATCCTGTAAATGGAACTAGGTCACGGAGCTTGTCAATTTTTAAGCGTGTTAAGACACCGAGGGATTAATGTATTAAATAAATGCCTTACAAACTAGACATACAAGTGCACAATAAATTACAATAAACTTACACTAAAATACAATTTGCTTAAAATGTGCTTCTTAAAATACATGTAGATTTGAAAAGAAACAAATTTATTTATTTATTTATTTATTTTTTTTCTTGAGGTAGCCCATTCAATTGCAAAAGGAATTATTTACTTCAAAGTCTCTATCAAATATACTTTACCTATGGGCATAAGCAGTGAGATTTTCACACTACTGAGGCCAGTTACATTTCTAAGGGAATAAAGATGCAGAAGGCTACACTTTTCTGTCAACTGGAATTTGCAGTTAAGTTCTTTGATTTTGTTCTGTCACTGTGCTTCTCCATGTTAAGGAGAAGCAGAAAGAATTATCAGAATACAAGAGTGGTGTGAAGAATACAGGTGAATGTAAACCTGCTCCACCATTGCTTCAGATTCCTCAATCCTTCAGCACTCTGTAAAACAAAAGGTGTGATACAAAGCAGGAAGGTAACCTAGAAATAAGAATGCAGATGCCCTAGTGTAATCATGTTACTTTTTTGAGGAATTTTTGTATTGGCCTTTGTTCATTATCACATCAGTTGTTAGGAGCACAACTCGACACAAGAATAAATTCTTAGCGCAAAGGCTGAAATTGGCATTTTGTCCCATCCTATGCTGCTTCCTCCATGTGCATCATATCTACGTAATAAAGATTGCATTTGAATGGCTGTTTTTATCTGTGTAACTTCCACAGGTGAAATCATATATTCTTCTTTGGAATGTGTATATAAAACCTGAGTTATGAACTCCCCTTTCTTCTTGATTTCCTGTGCAACCCTCTACCCGTGTGTATTGGGGGTTTTCTGCATCCCCTGGGGATGCAAGGAGCGTATTTTCATTTCAAGAAGAAGTCTGATAAGTGCCTTCCTCTCATTCATGGAATTCTACCTCCATTTAAGTCAATATTATAGAGTAGAAAATGCGAATCAGCCTTTGTTGTTCTTTTCATAGAATCATTAAGGTTGGAAAAGACCTTCAAGATCATCTGGTCCAACCATCACCCTACTACCAATGTCACCCACTAGTGACTTCTTAGTCCCTTTTTTTTTTTTTTTTTTTTTTTTTTTTTTTAGCATCAGGGGAATGGAAAACAGGAAAACAGCAACCTTCTGCTGGAATTAATGTAAAGGCCTATTCCAAAAACTCTTCCAAAAAACTATTCCAAAAATTATTCCAGGTGACAGCATAGAAGCCACAAATTTGTATCATTTTGGTGACGAATCTAGAGACAGCAATGGTTATTGGTGCCCTAACCCTTTATTTCGGGGTGTGTGTTTATGCATGGGTGACTTGGCATGAGGGAGCATTAGAGCCTGGCTTTGGCTTTGGTTAGTAGAAAAGCCCTGTATTGCAGGAAACATTTTGCACTTGGCATTTAACTTTACCTTTTTACTGTTCAAAGAAGTTTTTAGCTGCTTTCACTGTACCACTGAGACATATTGCTAATAAAAATGCTTTTTAACTTTCCTGTTGATGCCTTATAGAAAGACACAATTTCTAACAGGTTCATTGTGCTGTGAAAATTATAACATTGTGAAAGACATGATGAGCAAGGCCTCCTTTGCTGCTTGCTTTATTTTGCTTCCTTTCTCTTGGTCTGCTCCTATTCTCACTGACCTCAGGCCATTTAGATGGTTTTGCAACTTCACCTCTCTGGTATAAGCACTTTCTTCTTCTTCGTTTGTTTGTTTTGATGTTTGTCTGTTTTATTTTTGTCTTTTAAAGGAACTACCTAAAACTCACAATATTTTTCAGATCATTTTTGGGTGTCTGAAGATGAGGATGGAAAAACACTAACATTTATTTACCCAGATTGGTGTTTAGTTCAGTTGGATGAAATTATTAGAAAGCTCATGGTGTATTAATATATCTGCAGTGACATATCATGTTCCCTATTCTGCACAGGCACTATATGAGCAAGCTTCAATTTGCTCCTTAAAAAGGCTTTCTAGGTACAGTTTGATAGGACCATAGGACATCTGGTATTCCCCTGATGGATTTGAATCTTCATTGGCCATGCTGAGTTCAAAGCTGACTAACCTCACTTTGCTTGCAAAATGAACAAAAGATATAAACTGTTACATGTGCAGGCTGTATGGAAAGAAGATTTATAAAACCTTGAGTGTTTATAAACATTACGATTAATCTAACCCAACTTCAGATACCTAAAAGTCAGCTGGTCCAAGCTAGGCTGCCTCTATAGCATGTGGAAAGAGGTTATTAATATCATATAAAGTGAGGATATAAGCTACATGTTGAAAACCTCAGTATGGAAGGTTACTTGCTGAGACTAGGTATTTAAATTTGAGACCAGTGAAAGTAAATTAGAATCTCATGCAAAATCACTATTTCATAGCTGACCTATGGTTACTTGCCAGAAGAGCATGCTTGGAAATCTCCTATAAAATGGGAAATATAAGGCAGGGAGTTCAGAAGAAGCCAGACAATCAGAAAGAAGGAAACTGAGGTTATAAACAGGATAGCTGAGTTTTTATGATCTGCATACATATAACCTGAGTTTGCAGAAACAGACTGTGAATATGAAAGAATCCCATTTTTCTTCTGTGCTCTTCTGACATGTTAATAACTGGTCCCTTTTGGAGCTGTTATTTACTTTGATGGAGGTTATCACTCTTTCAGTAGAGAAGAAATGATTATATGCCTCCCCTCATATGTTATTATGGCTTATTAATACCTATCCACATGCATAAGGCTGAAATCTGTGAACAGGACTCTGAAGATAAAGCTAACCCCCAAATTAGTCAACCCCTAATACAGTGAGATGAGCACAGCTTTGTTTCTCCACTGGTGAGCTCATGAAGCTCACTTCTGCCTTATAGGACCTCGTTCTAGTCTAAAATTTCCCTGGAGCAAGGACAAGCTGAAGTATATCAGAATTTGGGGAAAAAAAAAAAAAAAAACAACACACACACACAAAAAACAAACAAACAAAAAAAACCCCCACAACTTTAAGCAGGAAAGGAAAGACTGTGCTAAAAGCTCTTGCAGAACCATCTGGAGAATCTCAGAAAGGCTGAGGTTGAAAGACACCTCTGGAGGTCATCTGGTCCAAACCCCCTACTCAGTCAAGGCCACCTACAGCTGGTTGCTTGGGATCATATCCAGATGGCTTTTGAAGATTTGGCTTACTTTGCAAAATAATTTGAAGATCTATCAGATAATGGTCCCCATTCTGCTCCAGCAGAACATAAGATCTTTGTCATTGATTTCAAGTAGAGCAAATTTATACTGTGATGTTTAAACACTTTGAAGATGAAAAATGCTGCTGTGCAGCTCAGCATTTATTTTCACTTTGGAGCATAGACCGTGGGAATTGTTCACAGTCTGTCCAAAGCCAACATCCTGTCTCTGACAATTGCTCAGAGTCAATTCTGAAGTTAGCAAGTTTGGCTGTATTCAGCCATGCTTTACATTCATCTCAACTCCTTATAGCTAGAGCTGAGGTACTGAAGCATGATCTTTCATATTCCAAATTTTTTGCATCAAAGCGGGTGAATTCCAATCATCTCCAGACTCACTGGCCTGGCCGGTGGAGATGACTTGACCTGACGTGTTGATGGACTGATGGATTGATCAAAAAAACACGGTTTTCTTTTCTTTTATAACCTCCAGCACTATTCATTACCTCATACAGTCAGCCAGAACCTTGCTCTGAACATACCTCATATTTGCCTCCTTCCCCTTGTTGAGGATAAAAGAATTACCCTTATCACCCTCTAGAAGTTCAGTTCTGACCTGTGTATTATTATTATTACTGTTTATTATTACATATACTACAACAATTCCCATCCTGACTATACACATTACTGATAAAAAGCATCCTACTCCTGCATGGTAGGTAAAGCTAAAAGCCTAGAGATTTATGGTGAACTGAGACTCTGCACGGCATAGCAAAGTCTGGCAAACTCCAAAGTGATTTCCATATACACGCAAGAGAAACTCATTTTAGACAGTGTGTATCTGTTATTTTCAGAAACTGAGTTAGAAAGAGATTACTTATCTAGGCAGCATTGACTTTGAGGAGTTCAAAGCAAATTCAAGAAGGGATGTTAGAATTAAATGTGCAGTTCTCAGAGGTAACAGAATGGATTTAAGGTTTAGGCAGGAAGTAAAAGCTTTTAAATGAAAGGGTCATGAATTTAGTTTTTGTGAATAACAAGGCATCAAGCCAAGTAACACAGAAGCATTTCTCTGCATTTCTTAAAATGACATTGCAGAATTGTTAATCCAATAAATATATAGCCTAATTCATTGACCTTCCAGGTCCTTACCTACTGATCTAGGAAGTCAAATGTTGTTCCTTGCATTTGTGGAATGGAATGAGTGTGTGCTAAGTTCAGGCCAGAAGTATGAGATCTCTGCTGGTGAGACTTACATTAGGATATTAAGATAATAAGCTGACCTGACAGCTCCCAAATAAGGTAGCTATTTTGATCCTACATCTATCAATTATACCTAATACTAACAATTCAGTGGAATTTTGAGCCCATGGCAGGCTCCAACATGAGCTAAAGTGATAGCAGTGTATTTTCATATAAATTACATTCTCTTTTTGTTTTCTGATTTAGAAGTGAACTTAATGTTGCTGATCAGGGCCAAACTGAAGATACAAAGATAGTGATTCACTGTTGAGTACAAAGTCTTATGTGCAAAAAGCTGTGATAGTGAAAGATAAAGATTCCATCACCATACTTTGGCCATGACCATTAAATTGTCACTGAAACATCTCTGTTGTAGAATCAGCCCCTTAGACCTGACAACTGACAAAGATAAGAATTATATCATTTTCTTCTAAATAACATAGTCTTTTATAGTGGCATGGGAATTGTGTTGCCCAGTTGTCCCTGGTAGCACCTCACCAGTATTAATTTACATATATTATTATGGTCTCATTAAGGGCTTAGACAGCTAGGGAGGAGGAACATGCAGGATTTTCTGTGAAATAACTCACTCAAACACATTCACCTGCTTACAGTTTTATAAACAGGGGAAGATACCTTTGAAGCATCTAGAGGGGAATTTCATCTGCCTGAGTTACGTGCTTTAACTCAGTCACATAGATTACCACTATGGAGATGTCAAAGTCAGCCAAGGCTTATATCATCTAGCTTGCTATGCTCAATGAGTCGCAGCTCTTTGAAGTTCAGACTTTCATACTCTCAGTGCTGCACCATGCACACTCTCTTTCTGCCCATGACTTCTAGCACCTTGCTAATGTAGATGATTAGGATGTGCTTACTACTTGACAGATTTCACTGAGGTCAAATTACTTGGAATGTAACAGATCTGGAAAGTGGAAGTGAAAATTAGTATATCCAAAGTATGTGTGTTTGTGGGTTAGTGTAGTTGTTTGACTTACTTATCAAGTCAGCCTTTCTCAGATTTTTCAGTTCAAGTAATGACAATATTAACATACAGGTTACTATTCTAATTCTCATTCTTATTCTCAATATATCATTTTCTTGAAGCTTATACTTTGGCTAAGATATATTAGCATCTTAAAACATGCATTCAGTTGGGGAAGATGAAAGGTTTTCCTTGCTCATACAAGTGTTATTTTTAATTTGTCTCTCACCTTTCCTCAAAAATCTCACCTTCTTCTGCTGATCTGTTCCAGTGAAGCTGCCAACAAATGCCAATCAACAGCTAAATGGAAACAGTGCATGTTGTGAAGAAATAGCTAAAATGGAATGAGTGGGAAGCTCCAGGCCCACTCACTTAAGTGATCTTTCATGAGGATTTCAGTTTTGCTCTACAGTGCATGGACTCAAATCTGCCTTCTGGCCTCTATTTTTTATTGGACATGACAAGTTGATTGGCCAGGTTGTACACTGAACAGCCTTAGAAGCAATACCACAGCTGTGATTTATATATTCTGATAAAGTACAGTTTTGATCTGTTATTGGTGCAAGCAATAAATTCTTTCTTTGGAAATCTGTTCCTCCTGTACAAGTTAAATCAGATCTAAAAATTGGAATTGCAATATTTGGTTTTGTTGGCAACAAAACCACTAAAAATATAATGAATGAATGAAAGGTCAAACTGAAAAGTTCAGTAAACTGAAAAAAAAAGATAAATTGGATGAGGTCTGATAACATTTTGTTTAATTTGTAGCAAAAGTTTCATTTGAACTTAGCATGACTTTGGGTTTTGTTGGTTTGAAAACATCAATGAGATTTAAACTAAATATAAAGCAGAAATGTTTTGCATTGAAAAAACAAACAAACAAAAAAATCATTTGAAGTACCTTGATGTTTTCAGACAACTTTGTTTTGCTATGAGTAGTAGACAGTCCCAGTGGTGGTAGGTGGCACTCTGAGTTTCACAGCTCACAGGACAGGCTAGTTTGGGTACCACAAAACCTAAAGCTGGCAGAGAGGAACAGGCTGAGACTGGAAACTGATAGTCTGGGAGAAGGTCACACTTCTAAATGTAACTGAATCCTCTAACACCTAATGGGTCTTTGCAGTTAAACAAGGGACCTGTTAGTGCAGTTCTTCTACTCAAATGCATTCTTCTCCTGACTATTACTTACCATATTTAGACTATTACTTACCAAATTTATTACCTTCATCAGGGAAAAGCTAGAAGTGTCCCACAGGAAACCTTTCAGAACCCATAGTTTCTGTTATGGGAAAATTTATAGCTCAATAACAGAGGGCTCTAAAAATTGACTACTAAGAGAACCACACAGGCACCAGTTAATATATATTTGTAATGTCCTTCATGAATCCATGCACAGTAATCACAAACAAGAGAGTTCATTTTAAAAGTATGGTTTATATGCATAATAACTTAGAATTAACACAGAACTAGCAGACAGGTACGATCAATGTTAAAAAAAAAAAGAAAAAAAGATGCAACATATTTCATGTTAAACACCATTTCTGGCAGAAGCCTATGTTAAAAGCATCTTATAATAACCTTTCAGTGCTGTGATATCTCAGCAATCTTTGGCAGTATGGCAGTACAGAAAATGGGAACTCTCTGCTAACACTAAATCAATGTGTTGCTTAATGGTTCATATTAACATCTCCATCAGGAAGTAATGGACCCGTAGTATTTCCTGTAATTGCTATATATAGTTATTTTCTGTATTAAGCATTGTATTTGTCCCCATTAGTCCAGAAATGTTCCCTGCTTCCAAAAGTAATGCTACAGAACTTACATGCAAGCTCTGCAGAAAACCTACCAGTTCAAACCCAGACAGACAACGGAGATCAAAAGTTGTTTTCATTCAGGCAAGCTTTGAATTGCCACTTCTCAGAGGAGAAAAGGCTAGTGTGATTTTTATTTATTTCAGGCTGCATCCTTTGATCAGACATCTTCCTTGAATTTACTCTAATACATGCTGTCATATGGAAGTTGAGAACACTTTACCCGCTGAAACCAGAGCACAGTTTGGCTTCTGATTTATTATTGCTTTTCAGCACCCTAGACTGTGACCTCTGGGGCTATTGTGCAGGTCCTGCAAATGTAAAGCACCCCCCATTCCTCCAGAAAAAAGGGCAGTGAGAGAAGATCTTGCATTTATTTTTTTTTACAGGCAAAATAGCTGGAGAGACTTTTTTTTTGGAAGTGAGTTGGTTTATGTGCCCTTTGGAAGCTGTCCACTGCAGTGCTGATGTCAACCCTGAATTGCAAAGAAGAGAATCATATTAGAGTTTTCTTGAGTCACCGTGTGTATTGACATGAGTTATCTGTTAATATTGTTGTTATTGCTGCCTGGCCTAATGATTGTGCTGCCCATCTCCAATGCTGGCCAAAATATTACATCAAGGGAATTCTGTTTTACCTCTTTGGACAATAAAAGGTGCTGCTAATCATTTTCTGAGTCAGTTGATTCAATTTTATCACCATTTTTGGTTTTGTTTTGCTTGTGCTGATATTTCTGAAGCATTTCATTGATTCCAGAAAAAAAAAACAAAAAAAAAAAACTGTTTGAAATTAGTATTTTGTTTTGTTTTGTTTTGTTTTGTTTTTTAGTGAAAATCATACTGTGACTCTGAATTCAAAATGAATTTACAAAAGTTAGGGCAGTTTTTGTTTAAGTTAGTATCATTCTTGATGGCTATTTGCTAAAAGGATTTTTTAAAATTTATTTGAATAGTTGATTCATTATTTTGTTTTAAAAATTCTTTGTCATTACAAAAACTTATATTCTTTATCTATTTCTTGCTGTAGGCAATGTAGAATTTTTAATTTTCACAGAATCACAAAATCACAGAAAGTCTAGGTTGCAAGAGACCTACAAGATCACCAAGTCCAACCGCTGACTTAACACTAACAAATCATCCCCTAAGCCATAACCCTAAGCTCTACATCTAAACGTCTTTTAAAGACCTCCAGGGATGGTGACTCCACCACTTCCCTGGGCAGCCCGTTCCAATGTCTAACAACCCTATCGGTAAAGAAGTTCTTCCTAAGATCCAACCTAAAACTCCCCTGGTGCAACTTAAGCCCATTCCCCCTCGTCCTGTCACCAGGCACATGGGAGAACAGACCAACCCCCACCTCGCTACAGCCTCCTTTCAGGTACCTGTAGAGTGCGATAAGGTCACCCCTGAGCCTCCTTTTCTCCAGGCTGAACAATCCCAGCTCCCTCAGCCGCTCCTCATAAGACTTGTTCTCCAGGCTCCTCACCAGCTTTGTCGCTCTTCTCTGGACTGGCTCAAGCACCTCCATGTCCTTCTGGTAGTGAGGGGCCCAAAACTGAACACAGTACTCGAGGTGCGGCCTCACCAGAGCCGAGTACAGGGGGACAATCACATCCCTGGACCTGCTGGCCACGCTGTTTCTTATGCAAGCCAGGATGCTGTTGGCCTTCTTGGCCACCTGAGCACACTGCTGGCTCATATTCAGCTGACTGTCAACCACAACTCCCAGGTCCTTCTCTGACAGGCAGCTTTCTATCCACACATCTCCCAGCCTGTAGCTCTGTTTGGGGTTGTTGTGCCCCAGCTGCAGAACCCGGCACTTGGCCTTGTTGAACTTCATACCGTTGGCCTCGGCCCATCGGTGCAGCCTATCCAGATCATCTTGCAGAGCCTGCCTACCCTCGAGCAGGTCGACACACACACCTACCTTGGTGTCGTCTGCAAACTTACTGAGGGTGCACTCGATCCCCTCATCCAGATCATCGATGAAGATGTTAAAGAGGACTGGTCCCAGTACTGAGCCCTGGGGGACTCCACTAGTGACTGGCCTCCAACTGGATTTGACTCCATTCACTAAGACTCTCTGGGCCCGGCCATCCAGCCAGTTCTCAACCCAACGAAGCGTTTCTTACAGGATAACCACTGTTTTGGGTGTACATAACTGTTTTTAAAAGACTACACAGTTTAACGTCATCACTGCCTAAAAAATGCAAATGAAAGTGCTTTTAACAGTTTTTTTTTTTTTTTTTTTTTAAGCCTGCTATTTATTCTATTTTTTGAGTTCAGTGAAGAAACTGTTCCCATTGAACTAATTTTTCTATATTAGAGCTGCGGCTGTACATCCTAAAATTGATTTTTCTTCTCTCTTCTGGTTTATTGTGATTTTTTTGTATGACTGTCAACTGTGAGATGCCTGCTGAGGCCACAGCCCCACATTGCTGGATGCTGTACAAATGCTCAATGTAAGGCAACCATTGTTCTGAAAATCTGATCTCAGTCTTCCAGGCAAGATCTGGTCCTTGTTTTATGGCTCAGGTACTGAGACATTCTAGTGAATAATGACAAATTTCATGTGGGAGTTGTAGGAAGAGAAATACCTCCCTGTAGGAGGTATTTACCTACAAATGGGGGCACACCAGTCCTGGTGTGCCAGGGGATCCTCCTGCTGTGACCAGCCCCTAAACCACATAGCAGAAACTGTAGATTTTTGGGCACCAAAAATAGTGCTTTTAATTAGTGCAGCAGCACACTTCCCTTCACAGTTTATCACATCAGGGTAATAGTTAATCATGCACTCTTCATCTGCCTGCAGGTGTGGTTGCAGACCTGGGACATTCAGTCTCCTTTAAGGCTTCATCAGATCATGCTGGCTTTGCTTCCTCATCATTTGCTCTCCTGTCTCGGGCTCATAGCTCTGAAAACACATTATTCTAGTTCCAGTTTAAACAAGGACTTCAGGCTTTTCGGCCTGAGCAGCTCATATACAGATCTGTGGCAGGCTTACCTGGCATTTGCCTGAACACTGAAAGTTTAGAAAACAGATAATGTTATTTAAAAGGGGCTCTGTCATTCACTGGAGCCCTGTTGCCTCTCTCACTCACCCTCTCCTGACCTCTTGCTCCAGGTTCATATTAATTCCTCCTCAGTGCAGAGGACAGAGGGTGTAAGAAGAACAAGATCCTTCTTCCATGGGTAGGCCTCGGGGGTCCTCTCCTGCAGTGGTGGGCAAGCAGGACAGAAGAAATTAGTGACTAGGAAGAAATTCTTTACTCAGAGGGCAGTGAGACCCTGGCACAGGCTGCCCTGAGGGTGCCCCATCCCTGGCAGTCCCCAAGGCCAGGCTGGATGGGGCTGGGGGCAGCCTGGGCTGGTGGAAGGTGTCCAGGCCCATGGCAGGGGGCTGGAACTGGATGGGCTTTAAGGTCTCCTCCAACCCAAACCATACTATGACTCTATGATTCCATGATTCTGTGACAGGACTGCTCTTATGCCTTAGAAATTGTACTTCCTGCGCTGTAAGGCTTTCCAGGGCCAGGTTAGTCCTGGATAAACAGGCATGAAGTCATGGCCTTATAGGTTTTGTATCAAGATGATTTCTCTGCTTGCTTCTGCTATTATGATAGCTTAGAACAAGGCAGTGATGAAGAACCGAGAACTCTCTGTGATAAGTGGTTGCATTATCACATACATTACATGTATCACCTGCATTAGAACATGTTGAAACTTATATTTGCTATTAATTTAAATGATTACATTCACATGCTATGTGATATATAAAGGCATTAGTGTTATGTAATACTCTCTTAAATTCTCATGAAGCATCGTTAGTTTTATGTGTCTCCTTCCCAGACACTTTAACTATTCCATGGCCTAGCACTTCCCTCAATACATTTCTAAAGTCCAGCACATTTCTAGAGGCAAGCTGGATGACCACTGCAAACACCTGCACTCCACATATTCGCTGGGAAGTTAAGAACAAGCTGTCACTACTACAACCATGTTGACTTATTTCAGTATAAGGAAAGGGCACTGCCTCCTTGATTAGACCAGGTAGCATGTTGAGGAGTAAATCTCAGAATCACAGAATATTTGGGGTTGGAAGGGACCTCTAAAGCTCATGTGGTCCAGCTCCTTGCTCAAGCAGGGTGACCAGTACCATGCCCAGGCAGCTTTTGAAGATCTCCAAGGAGGGAGACTTTACAGCCTCAGCCTTTCTCTGGCTGAGAAAACTATTAACCCCCCTGGGAGCAGGGACAGGTGGCAGCAATTATTATTTTACCTGTTACACGTGAGATCAGGTAGTATATATGTACTTATGCTTTGGGGCTTGCTATGAAAAGCCCCTAGCACAGCTTTTGATGAAGCATGCCAGGGAGGGTTAGCAATCCAGCTGTGGCATCCTGGAGCTCAGGGAGGTTAATTTACCCTTCTTCTCAGCAGGCTAAATTAAACCTAGTCAAGCTCTGTATGGCTAAACCTCTTTTTGTGTCTTGAGTATTTCTAATTTGTTTTGAAGCCTTTAGTAACAGGCGTTCCTCAAGTTGCTTGATTCAATTTGCTTTCATTGGCATCTGATATCCACCAGGCGTGAGATACCCACCTGTGTTTGTCAAATCAGTGCCTTTATTGCCTGCATGTGAGACAGGGATCAGAAATGCTATCTTTGTTTTCTCTTAGGCAGGATATCTGAATTGCTTTGTTTTTCTTGCTTTCTTCATGGTTATCCTGCTTTGAAAGTGAACATTTCAGTAGTGCCAGCAGAAATTTCTGCAGGATGCCTGACATTTTTCTTGAGGCTGGAGATCTGAACTTATGCAGTGTTTGGATGGGATAGCTGGATATTTCTGCATAGAATCTATAGCTCTGATGATTCCTTGGCTTCCTGCTTTTTAATCCCTTTGGATGTTTGAGTGTAAGATTTGCTAAGCAGGAGGGAAAGGAGGTGATTGATCACCTTGTGTGTTTGCTGCCTTTCTCCTTTTTATGAGTACTTCTTTAGTACTGCTGAAAGCAGAATGGAAATGGAAGCATGTGGCATTTTGGGAAGTGAATGTTTTACTCCTGACCCGCAAGTTAGTGACAACGCTTTAATTTCATGGAGGCCTTAATATTCTGGTGATCCAGAAGAAGATAGTAACCTGTTTAGTGGGGTTAGGATTTAACTTGCAGGCCAGGCAGTTCTGCTGGTTGTGTAGACAATAAATTTGTAATGATGGTTGCAGGCAGAGCTGAAAAGTACTCTCTGGAGAACTCAGGACTTGGAGCAACTGCACTTAAAAAAGCTTTTCAGGCTTGCTCAGTCAGGAAGCACATAATGGTCTGCAAGCTGGTTCTGAGATGTCCACGCATACTGACAAGGATGGATGATGGAATGAATGATCCTGGATATGGCACCTCTTTTGCCTGTTTTTGCTCTGGAAACCTAACCTTGGGGTAGCAAAACTCTTCTGTTGCAAGATGTAACTGGGTATCTACAAAGCAAATTATGCAACAAGTCCAGTAATTACATCTAGGAGGGAGTATAATTTCATACTACTATATTACTAAGTCCTTCATTTCCACTATCATAGACTCTCTGTGGTATTAAATCCTAGGGATTGTATTCCACACCATACTAATGCTGCTGGATTTTTTATTGCTTCCTCTAGGGATTCCAAGTCTCTACTGTGAAATACTTGTGGTGCTCTTGAAATTGTTGCTCCAGGACAGCTTCCTCCTGACATTTGGGACAGAATAGCAAAGCAGCTGATTCAGCTCTTAGAAATAGCCCAGAAGTTCACTTTCAAAGCAGGTATTGCTGATCCAGTGATATTGTGCATGTATCATTGACTTCCAGAGGAACAGAGCAGAAGGTTACTCCACTAAATTTGGCATAAATAATGCAAAGAGAATATTATTTTCCTGCATGTTACAGAGCTACAGAGCAGCTGGTTGCGTCTCTCCTTCTCAGCAAATTCTGAACGCAGGATTTTCTTGGGTTTGTGTGGTGATTAACACTGGTAGGCAGCTCAGCACCACATAGCTGCTTGCTCACTCCCCCTCAGTGGGATGGTGGAGAGAACTGGAAAAATAGTGTGAGAACTTATGGGTTGATGTAAAGACAGTTTACTAAGGAAAGCAAAAGCTACATGTGCAAGCAAAACAAGGGATTCACTGGCTGCTTCCCTTTGGCAGGCAGGTGCTCAGCCACCTCCAGGACAGCAAGGCTTTGGGGAAACGGGGGATTGGCACAGGAGAGCCTTTGGGCATTAAGGTCTGAATTTTAAAAGGTATTTTAGTACACTTAGATGTCAGCTGGAATTCTTGAAAGCCTTAGGGGACCTTCTTTCCAAGTTCTGTAGGTCGGATTTTTCTGCATAATTACAATATCTATCTGACCAAATGCCTACAACCTCTTAATGACAAGAGGAGAGAATTAGGTGCTTTTAGAGAAAGATTCATCTGTGTGCAGAATAGATGAGGTGAGAAATGGATCGGAAATAGATGAGGTGAGAAGTGGACTCATTCTGTAATGACATGCATTTCTCTCTGCTGACTGCAAAGAAAGCTTTCTTGACTAGATTAGGTATAGACACTTCTAAAGTAGGTATCTAAAGTTATGGATCTGACAGTATGCATTGAAATGAATTCAGATATGAGGCCCTTGGTGAGTTGAGGCCATCTTTGGACTAAAGCAAGCAGGGAGTTACTGTCAAATGGACATGATTACAGGACAGTACGCTGCTTCTGCATCTTCTTTCCATAGGCAATTTCAGTATGCTCTCTCACTTTAGTGAGTGAGTCCTGACAACTCCCACCTCGTGTGTATTAAGGCTCCCATTCCAGATGGGGCACTGAGAAGTGCAGCAATGGTATTTCCATACCATACGGGATAAGAATACACCTATTCTCCTAGGAGTACCCTGAATGACTTCTGATGAGCTTACATAGAACTGGATGTTCTTAAAGACATAACTGAATTTCAGTGAGATAGAATTAAAAACAGTCCCCCTCAGCTCCCCCTGCCATAGCTTTCTATGTGAAAAATGGGAATAGTTTCACTGTTGATAGCCTTTACATTTATACTCGTGTATCGTAAATTCTTAAGAACGGGTATTATCTCTTGCCACTTGTCTGTACAAGGGCATAATCTCAGCTAGACCCTGTGGGTTTTAGAGCAATTCAAGTAATGTAGTATGTGATTTATATATAAGGAAGCAGCTCATCTGATCCTGTTCTAGAATTAAAAAAGGCCATGTACTCTGTACTCTGTCCACCATAATAATGACTGTAAAAATTCCCAAATGTACCTTAGAAAAAGGTCAGATTTATGAGAGTGTCTGGTTTCAGTTCTCACAGATGCTCCAACAATAACTCAATACCACTTTTTTTTCTGCACCCCACCAAACTTTAACAGACCTTGTTGTGTTGGAATGGCAAACAATTTCTGAGATATATAGCCCTAGGCTAGTTATTCCAGAGAGTATGCTTTTTATAAACTTTTTTAAATTCAGAATTCTAGATTTTCGGTATTGCTAGCTTGTAGCCAAAGAACATAATATATCTTTTAAAGTATTATCATAAAGAATATGTGGTATTAATTTCAGAGACATGGGACCTCTGCATACTGATGTGCAGAGATTCAAAAGAAGTTAATCAAAATCAAAAGTAAATCAAAAAATCAATTATAAGGGTTAATTGATTCAAAGGCAGACACGTACAAATAAATATGATTTTAGAATGAAGCAATAGATCCTTAAGTGTGTCTTAACAAAGTGCCAGGAAGAGAACATCACAAGTGACTGAGAGGCAGCCTTGGGCACCAGGTGAGAAGTCAGCAGTGTCATGGTGAGGCTCTGCCCAGTTACCAGCAGCAGAAGCTGGCTTTAGCCCTCCCTTGCTCTTCTCACAGTTGCATGTTTGCTCTGGCAGTGGCACTGTGTCCCATGGGAGCTGCATGTCACCTCTTCTGGCTGGGAGGTTGCAGTCGAGCCGCTGCCAATGGGGAGGTGATGAGGAGCAGTCCTTGTGCTGGCAGTGTCTGGCATTAAATCCTGTTGGATTTATCTAACCCAGTTAGGACTTACCATCAAAGCAGCCCTTTTTGCTGGATGCTGTCTTGCTTGGTGGGCATCTGGAAGACTTCCCAAGCTGGGTTTTAACCCTCTGTGCCTGATGGCAGGTTCAAATAGGCCATAAAGAGATTGCAAATGAATTTTGGAGGTCTCCCCTAACCCTGAATTTACATCCTTCCCTCCTTGTGTATTGGGAAAGAGATACTGTGGGCATACCTGTGACAGGATGAAACTTGGCAGTGTCACTCCAACAATTGGCTGTAATGTGGTTGAAGTGCAAAAATTATCAGTCTTGAGGGGATGAATGCAACTCTAGGTTCAATTTTAGTGACATGACTCTAAATACATGCAGGAATATTAAAGTACTTGAGTTTGGATGCAGAGAGAAAGGCTGGGCTCAGTTGTGTTTTCCAAGGTTGTGTGTTTGTCCCATTGGTGGTGTTTTCAGTCCCAATTTTCTCACTTGCATACTTTTTTTTTTTTTTTTTTTTTTTTTTTTTTTTTTTTTTTTTTTTTGATAATGACACCATCATATGTCTTTGCAAGGAATTTGTCTGGCACCGCTGGGCTGCCTCAGCTCACAGCATCTCAGCTGAGGCCCTGCAAAGTTTAGCTTGGATTTAAACAAAGTTTATGACAGCTTAGCAAAGTAACACTGAGGTTTGGAACTTACAAAGCTGGAAGACACTCTTAGGAGGCAGCTGGACTCATGAGGGATTTGAGGGTCAAAGTACACTTGCAAAATATGTTGGAAATTGGGTGGATCAGCAGGAGCTCTTTTGTTTTTGTGTAACCAGTTATCACATTATCCTAAATATAAACCTTGCCCTTTTGACTCTGCAAACACACGGTGTGTTGAAAAGCTAGCTTTATTTTCTTGTTTAATTACCTGTCTCAGCTTAGCAGGAACTATGGAATTCCACAAACTAATGCAAATACATAAAAAAAAAACTAATTAGGTAAGACTCCTATGCTTAAAAACAAAACAATCAGTCAATCAAAGAAAACAATAAGAATACCACAACCCAAACCACACACACACCACAAAACCCCCCAGCCTTTATGTTGTCATATGCCCATGGCACCAAATATCCATTTGGGTTTCTGCTACGATGATAGCTTTGTATTAGCAGTAGATGCAGATTGGCAGACAAAAAAGAAAGGATTGCAAATATGCCTTTAATTGATGAAATAGCTAATCTGGAAATTAGAATTCTGTCTCTCTGCAATTTTTAGTCACACATGGTAAGTTTCCAGCTCTTGAATTACATTTTGCAGATTTTCTGCTGTGTGTAATTTAGTATGGGTCTCTATGCACCTGCCTCACAGCCTCGTCCTCCCCACAATGAGTGACAAATGCTGAATCAAAGTGGGAAAGGAAAAAAACTCCGCAGCTAAAATGGGCTGAATTACCATCTGGATCAGAAAGCATTGCTCCTCAGTAGCCCCACGGGATTCAAATGGGCTGGCTCAGCCTCTGCTGATACCAATTTTATCATGCTGGTTCAAATCACTGAAGAAATTAAAAATGAGACATATTCTCAGCTGGTGTAAATCAATATAATTCCAGAGACTTTAATAAAACCATGCAGATTTACACTAACTGCCCTACAGATAGTTCAGATAGAAAAGTTTATGATGTTCATCTAGTCTGACAACACAGGCCATAGACTTTCATTTAGGATATCCTGTGATGAATCCAATAGGTTTTGGATGAAGTAGAGCATGTCTTTTAGTAAGACAAATAAGGCTAGAAGATTTAAGAAACAGTAGAAACTTCTCTAAATCCAAGACCTGCCATTATTTTCTGTGAGCTGAGGTCCCAGAATCTAACCTAAGGAGAACCTAACTGAGAAAACTGGTCTTTCTGTTAACCGTAATTGGCATTACCATAAAAAAAAAAGCTGGTATTTCCAGTTTGAAATTTCCTATGGCTGAGATCTAGCTCTTGGACATGACTAGGTCTTCATCAATACTATTACAAAGCCCTATTATACTTCGCCTTGCACAGGGTATTTTTATTCCTGATGAAGACATTCCCTTTCCTTTTTCTTCATTAATATGCTACAGTGAGCCTCTGAAGCCACAGAATACTGCTGTCTGCTTGAACCATCACGAGTCAACCCATTTCCAAGTGGGGAAGATGAGCTTTAGGGGTTGTTTCAAAACTCTGCACTTGGCTGTGGACAGCCCCCACTTCCCAGTGAGAAACCATGCTGGGGCAAGCACTAGTGGTGGAGCGGGAGCTGTGGAACAAAGTTTGTCTTTTTTTTCCTCATATTTCATTAAATTTTAAAGGATCCTGGGCTGGCTACTGGTTGGGTCAAGATGAGAGCTAAAACTTTCTTTAGACACAGCATCAGTTTAAGGGGATAATATCCTTATCAGTTCAAGGTGGCTATTGCCTGTGTAGATTCAGGGTGGATATATGTCCTGGTTTCAGTTCGGACAGTTTTCCTCCTAGTAGCTGGTGGAATGCTGTGTTTTGGATTAGGATGGGAAGAATGCTGATAACATGCCGATGTTTTGGTTGTTGCAGAGCAGTGCTTGTACCAAGCCAAGGACTTTTCAGCTCCTCGCTCTGTCCTGCCAGCAGGCAGGCTCGGGGTGCAGCAAGAGCTGGGAGGGGACAGACCCAGGACAGCTGATCCAAACTGGCCAAAGGAGTATTCCATACCATCTGACGTCATGCTAAACAATATATAGGGGTGGCTAGCCGGGGTGGGGGGGCCGGCTGCTCGGGATAGACTGAGCATCGGTCAGCGGGTGGTGAGCAATTGCATTGTGCATCACTTGTTTCATACACATTTATTATTATTATTATTATTATTTCCTATCTTAATAAACTGTCTCTATCTCAACTCTCGTTTCACTTTTCCGTTTCTCTCCCCCATCCCAGAGAGGGAGGGGGGAGGGTGAGCGAACGGCTGTGTGGTGTTTAGGTGCCGGCCGGGTTAAACCACAACAGTGTTGTACATCTTTGTGGACTTTATATGATGGGATGTGCCTACTGCTGAGGACAGTCCTGAGACCTGCACAATATCTCCAGCCTGGTGGCTGGCTCTCCAGGCCAGTGGTGAGGGGATTGATGGGGTCACTGCCCTTGAAGGTGTTAACAGTGAGCAGTAGTAGAGAGCAGTCAATGGAACACTCATAACATCTTTATTTTTGACAGGTGCTATGTCTATTGTGTTCATTATCCACTGAGTGGGGTCAGCAGTTGCCTGGGATTTAATAAGGGCATATTGATGGTTGTGCTATAGCAGACATTCAGAGAGGAATACCCTCAGCATGTAAGGAGCAATAAAGGTGACCAAAACTGGCAAATACAGAGATGAGAAAGCACCTGAGCACCTGACAGGTGTCTCTTTCCCTCTGCTGAGAGCAAATCTGATGCCCTACCTTGCTTCTCTTTGCTGTGTCACCAGAAGATATATCTGTGTGAGAAGGTGATGCTGAGCAAGTCTATCCCTTGCTTCTAGGTGCTAAGGGTAATGAGAGCTCTAGTGATGGCAATGGTAATGGTAATGGTGATGGTAAGAAATGTGCAGAGCTATTTGGATATTAGGGCTGCGAGCAGACCCACAGTTTATGGAAGCTGGCATAGTCTCTGTTGTTGGAGAGCTCTGCATTGATTTCAGTGGAAACCTGCCAGCCTCTATCACTCAGGGTCTGGCTCTGATCCTCCCTGTCCTCTACCTCTTGAGTGGTGCCACTTCACACCTGCTTTATATAGGCATCAAAGACTGGCTGAGGGTGCAGGGCAGTGCACAGCCTGTGCCAAGCTATTAATTTGTTTATTTATATTATTTTAATTTTTTGTCTTTCAGAATGGTCAGATTATGAAAAGTGTGATCTGATCAACTGCATACAGCTAATACCTGTGCCAACAGACAGGGCTGAATGATAAATCAGACACCAGTGTAACCAAGATATATTGGGAGCGAGCCTGATGGAGGAGAGATTCATTTAATTGGCTGCTTTGCTCCAGCTTTGCCTCAAGCTACCCATGTTACCATCTGCTCTACGTGCATCATCATCAGGAGCAGCTGATGCAGAGCAGACCAGACACATTCACAAGTCCCAGTTCCTACAGATGAAGTGTTTGCTGTTCCAGGCTGTGCTCTGGGCTCTCCACGATGAGGATGGCACAGCTGGGCATGGAGCCTGACCACATGGCACTGCACGCTGAGGCCCAGAGAGACCCTCTGCTCTGTCTAGTTTTTGTTAATGTGGATGTTAGGTGCTGGAACATGTGAGTACAGCTCATATGTATCTCCTTTATTCCCAGTTCTTGCCCATTAATAGATCATAGAATCAAAGAATCACAAAATCATAGAATATCCCGAGCTGTGGAAAGGTACCATGCACAAGAGATTATTGATTGCTCTACTCTTGTAGAGGTGACAGTGAAATCACAAATACATAGTGACTTTTACACATGGATTTCTTATAGCCAAGTACATTTTAATGGACTCCCATAGTCTGTTCTGAACTGTCAGCTGCACTGATGTTTTCATGACTGAAAGGTAATTCTTTGTTTTAGTTCTAGCCATTCACACAGTTTTTTGCTGGGTTTGAAGCGATTCTAGCAGAAATACACTTTTCTGTCATGTACGGTCTTCCAAACCGTATTACATGACCGTGTAATTATCATAAACACAGAATATGCTAAAATTCCTATGGAGAACAGTGTGAAAATTCCTTCTTTGCTGTATTAGACTTTGGACCAGAACTTCAGTAGTGTACTAATAGTAGTACAGTACTGAAGTTCTGGTATAGTACTGGTAGTTCTAGTACTAGTACAATACTAGTACTAGTTCAGTACTAGTACTTTCCCAAACTAATCTCTTGCAGAAAGGGGAAGTGTGGGTACAAGCCTTATGGACAAGAATGGACCTCCTAGCCTACTCACTCTTTTGATTTTATTTTATTTTTTTATTTTTTTTTAGCAGTGTAAACATAGCAACAGGATCTACTACTACAGCAAAACCATGCATGTGAATCCTCCAAATGACTAGGTGTTGGAGGGCTATTATTATTCTGAGTTGTTTCCTGAGAGTAAATCTATTCTGTGATTCTATTTACTTTAATTTCCTTTGTATTATCTTTCCTTGTTCTATTTCTGTGGCTTTTGCACTTGCATTATGTGACACCTAAAGTATAGTTTTCTTTGCTGATCAATCATTTTTATTATCCTCTGAAGTTTCTTTTTCTCTTTTTCTTTTTCTTTTTCTTTTTCTTTTTCTTTTTCTTTTTCTTT
>CM021767.1:112035035-112073802 GCA_011076525.1 Nettapus auritus
TCTTTTTTCTTTTTCTTTTTTCTTTTTTCTTTTTTCTTTTTTCTTTTCTTTTTTTCTTTTTTTCTTTTTTTTTCTTTTTTTCTTTTTTCTTTTTTCTTTTTCTTTCTTTTCTAGGATTCTATGATAAGCTTAAAATATCTTTCCCAGTTATCTGGACTAAAGGTAAAGCAACACTAGCCACCATAGCTGTAATGACTAATAATCATTTTATTATTAAATAATTCTATTAATAATTGTATTTGAATCCAGGAATAAGTAAAGTCTATGACTACCATTAATTCTCCAAACTTTCCTTGTGAAGTTCTCCTATAATAACTCCATTTCTAGTTACCCACAGGGATCTCAATCTCTGTGCTAAACTCTGTCTTCCCCAAATATTTGACCCAAGAATATTCTGTTTTTGACCAAATCTTGTCTCTACAGTCTGTTTCATTACTGTATACCATTCTCCCACTGCTATCGTCATCATTCCTATCCTCTGAAGGTGTTTACGTGAGTGTCAGTATTTCACCAGGACAGATTTGTTACATTTTGCTACATTCCTTATTTCAGGCACATTTCTGAAATTGGTTTCACATCTTGTAGTACTCTAGTTAGTCTGATGACACTGCTCTTGCCCAAGACAAGGATGTATCTTCAAGGTTTCTGGTGCTTGGCTCTGACATGGCCCTGGCTGAGTTTTAGGGCAGAGATGAGAAGTGATGCTGGATAGCTGGAGGCAATGTTGAAATCAATTCCCCTTGCACTTGATAGGTTTACAGATCCTGTTACTGGAGATACTCTTTTATCTCTAGAGCACTTTTGGAAAGAGTCTGATGTTTTCCCTTGCACCTCCTTTTCTTTAGGCCATTAACTTACATTCTCTGAGGCTTAAGTCATGGTGTTTGAAAAGATTTCTGCTTTTAGCCCCCAGCTGCTCATCTCTGCTAGGTGTTGCCATACTCTAAGCACTGTGTGCCGTTACTTCCTGTCCTAACGTCCAGTTGAGCCAGGCTCATAATGTCCTCTGATTAAATCCTTTGCACTAGCTGTAACAGATTTGGAGGCTCTCACCTGGTAACCTTAGCCTGCAGACCACTGGAGACAGTAGCCTTCAACCCTGTGTGCTGAAAAATGACTGAAGCCTATAGGCTGCAACTTCCTTATCTATACAACTAGACCTGGGAGCATCTAGTTTTCCTTACTCTTCTACACCCTCAGATTAAAATTAACAATTGGAAATGGATGATGTGACCACTCATAATCACAAACCCCTCGTCCAAACTCTTTGTGACTTAAATTGTTCTGCATTTACCTTTTTCTAACATAAAAAATAGACTTCTCACATGCTAACACACTATGTTCTTTTAGCATTAACACACATCTAATTTGGGGAAAGGAAATTATTGTTTAGATTTACATACTCTTGTACCTTCTGGATTTGGCAGTCTGCCAGGGAGCAGGTGCATTATCTGACAAATGCCTCACTGCCTTGCCTCCTCTGTATCCCTTTAGGTTGTATTTTTAATGGATTGATGTATGGCTGAAATGCAGGTTCTTGAAAATTTGATCTTTTTCTGTTACTGGTGTGAAAAAAAAATGCAGGAGGATAATGTTGGATAAGATGGAGCATTTAGCAGATACATCTGTAGATATGGAACATTCCTCATCTTTAGTGACTTTACCCCATAACTGCATCATGCATTAGAAAGATTTTTAAGCAAAGGCTATGCAGGGAAAATGAATTGTTAAATGAGACATGTTAAACACTCTTCTATGCATGGCAGAAGGATAGAGTTCTGCATATCAATGTTTTCAATTGGCTGGAAAAAGGGGATGGGAGGGAAGGTAGTTGACTGGTAGAATTGGTGAGGTGTAAGGGAGAAAAGAGAAGAAACACTATTATTTTCAAGCAAAATTAGGAAAGGTGATAGAGGATTTAAAATCTGATTTTTGTTCTTTATTCACTTGTTTGACCAAAATTATTATTATTATTATTATTTTTCCATTGGCTCCTCTTACCCTGTTGTCTTCATTTCTTCCAGAGGAGTTCACAGTTTCAGCTGTCTCCTGCTCTGTCCATTGTCCTAATTGTTTTCTTCTGTGTAGTGAATCATTCATGTGGTGACTCCTCCTCTCCCACTGAATTTTTTTGCTTCTTCTCCTTGGATACAAATGCACAGGTTAGAAAATCAGGCCAAGGCATTTGCTAGGTCCCTGTACCACTGATTTTTCATGCTACTTAACTGCTAGCACATGCCCATGTGTCTGATAGAGGTCAGACATTTTGCTCCTGTTTTATTTAGCAGCAGAAACAAAGGTTATGTCAGTAAGCCTGTGAAAAGGGCCATTGTTGGTTTTGTGATAAGGGTGACCCTACATTATCTCTTTTTTTTTTTTTTTTTCCCTCTTATACGTGAATGGACAGGTTTTATGGCTATATGGTTCTGCAATTCCCACCAATTGGTTGGACCTGAGTGCTTCGATGCTTTCAACTACTGCCCCAGTGACTTCTGCTCTAAACAGCAGTCAGGTGAAAGGATAGGCCGATGCTTTTAGCAGTTGCTTAAGGTCATCTAACAATTCTGTTTTTCTAGTTGAGGGTTTGATTAAGCCATCATTCTCATGTATGGCTGTTTGAATCATTAAAGAGTTATTTTTTGGCAAGGCTTAGGAAGAGGTAAATCCATGACACTGTGCATTGTAGTGCCAGACCTACAACCAGTGTCCGTCGGTGACTCAAGGCCAGGTTGAGGGCTGATCCTTGTTAAATGTCAGGGCAAATCAACATGATTTGTGATTCTGTGACGAGCAAGCAGAGGTACTGCTTCCCCGTTGTGAGGTGCCCTTTCCCATGTGATGCCCCTGCCTTTCTCCTGAGGGTCTGCTTCAGCCACGTGAACATTGCAGCTGGGAGACTTGGGGCTGGGTGGCCACATGATGCTTGGAGCTAAGCCATTTATATGGATCTGAAATCAGCATTACAACATGGGAGATCTTCCAGCAGTGATTTATCTTGAATCTGGTGAGCTGTTCTGTTCTGTTACCACAACCATTTGTAAGGGGATTTAAACTGCATGTTGAATGGGGAGTGCAATCTGACAGAGCAGAGGTTTAGAGACAGTTCCTTTGCTTGTTATAAGCTACCTCTGTGCTGTTTCATCTGGAGAAAAAAAAAAAAAAAAAAAAGAGCATAAAAGAGTTAAAGCAGCTTGAAGGCCTTATTCCTGGTTACAAAAGGAGTTACACAACAAGTTAGTGGTGCTGAGAGGAAGCAGCTGGACTCCGGTGTGCTCCTTGTCCATGCTAAATATCGAGAGATGAGGAGAAATGACATGGAGCTGCCTGCTATGGAAATAAAAGTGGTTCTCAGGAAGTGGAACCATATTTTCCCACTATTAATAAAAGAGGGCCCGCTCTCTGGCCTGGAGACCAACTGGCATAGTCTGGTAGGGGACCGCATAGCTCCCTGACATCAAGAAAAGCAGATTTAATACGGAGCTAAACTCCTGCTTCTCCTTTGCTGATAAATTCAGTTTGTTTCCTGCTGTTCAGCTGGAACAAATTCTTCTATCTCCCCTGCCCAGATATCAAACACAGGAAACAGCTGAAACCCTGGCAGGGCATTTTTATTCTCAGTGTATAAAGAAATGCCTTTTTTTGTGTGTGTGTGTCAGTTAAACTCTTTTAAGACTGTCTGTTTTTCTGGCAAATACCTTTTCATCTGATAATTTCTCCTAGTTTAATGAGCTGTGCAAAAAAATCAGCTATTTATGATGAGTTTTCACAGTCTCTTGGACTTGGTTTTGCTGTCATCAACAGCAACAGAATTGGAGAAGCAATTGCATAATGCTTTTGTTTTAGCTGCTTGCACCTGATTAATCAATTAATATTTACAGTGGACAACTAACTCTCATGAGATTCAGTTGTGACAGAATTACAGCTGTTGAAAGCACAGCTGCTGTCATTTATTTGTTTGCCTTCAACTGCAAAGATTTTCTTGTAACAAAGAAAAGGAAATAATGAGAAGAGAAGGCTAAATATAAACCTAAATACTGACGTGTCTGTATGTTGCACTGAAGATATGTGGAAACATCTCCTTGTGAATTTGCTCTGTGTTCACACCGGTAGAGTTGCCTCAGATCTCTGCTGCTCTCTGTACACAGCTTGTTAGGGCTGCGTGGTTCAGATTCAAAGCATTGCTCCGTCGCTATGCAGGCATACAAAGTGAAACTCCACATCCTTATAGCATCCACAGCTTATGTCCCTGACTCAGAGCCACTTCAGACTGAAAGAGAATTAAGAAGGTAAGACTGCAGAACAAGGTGGTTGACATGGCTGGAAAATATGCTTATATGCCTGAACAAGGTTGGGTTAATCAGCTTAGGTAACATAGCTGACAGAGATACTACCCCTGAACACATGCCAGGCTGGACACTGCAAAAAGAAAGGAAACTGAACTAGAGGCTGGGTATTCACTGGCACTTTGCTCTTCTCAGACCCAGGCTCTATGATTCTTTTAAATCAGGAAAATATTTACCATTTCCATTGAAAGTTTCAGGAGAAAAAACAATTATTAGAAAATGCTCTGTCAAAAAAGAAAAAAAGATGTAGTTACACTTATCAGTCTGTCAGTTTTCCATCCTGAAACAAGCTGATATTCAGAATGATGTAATTCATACACTGGAAGCAATTCTAATCTCTTGGTGCCAAATCTTCTCAGATGAAAGAAATCGCCATCAGACTGTAAATTTCTTTAAAAGGGCAACCTGCTCTCAGTAAAATAAACAGTGGATTTTTACAAATGAGCGCTATATTTTTCTGAACAAGCAGCCTGCAATGAAGTCACTGAACACATCTGCAGACAAAATCTGGAAAATCCCAGTGGAATAATTTTACAATGAAGACTTCTTGACTAAGCTGCAGAGTTCTGTCTAGGTTTAGTAGGAACTGAGAAGCTAAGGCCAGACTCAGTCATGTGAATCACTGCTGATTTCACAGAATCACAGAATCATCTAGGTTGGAAGAGACCTCCAAGATGACCGAGTCCAACTGCTGACCTAACACTAACAAGGCCTCCACTAAACCATATCCCTAAGCTCTACATCTAAACGTCTTTTAAAGACCTACAGGGATGATGACTCAACCACTTCCCCGGGCAGCATATTCCAGTGCCTAACAACCCTTTCTGTAAAGAAGTTTTTCCTAATATCCAACCTAAACCTCACCTGGCGCAACTTTAGCCCATTCCCCCTCGTCCTGTCACCAGGTACGTGGGAGAACAGTCCATCTGCCACCTCACTACAGCCTCCTTTCAGGTACCTGTAGAGTGCGATAAGGTCACCCCTGAGCCTCCTGTTTTACAGGCTGAACAATCCCAGCTCCCTCAGCCGCTCCTCGTAAGACTTGTTCTCCAGACCCTTCACCAGCTTCGTCGCTCTTCTCTGGACTCGCTCGAGCACCTCCATGTCCTTCTTGTAGTGAGGGGCCCAAAACCAAACACAGTACTTGAGGTGCGGCCTCACCAGAGCCAACTACAGGGGGACAATCACATCCCTGGACCTCCTGGCCACACTGTTTCTTATGCAAGCCAGGATGCTGTTGGCCTTCTTGGCCACCCGAGCACACTGCACACTCATATCCCAGCCTGTAGTGCTGCTTTGGGGTTGTTGTGCCCTATGTGCAGGATCCAGCACTTGGCCTTGTTGAACTTCATACAGTTGGTCTCAGCCCATCAGTCCAGCCTATCCAGATCGTCCTGCAGAGCCTTCCTACCCTCGAGCAGATCGACACACACACCTAACTTGGTGTCATCTGCAAACTTACTGAGGGTGCATTTCCTGCTATATTAAGTGAAATTCATAACACAGATGAAAATGTTATTCCTTCTGTATGTTGTCTGTTTCTCTACTTGTTTCTGTCATTTTAAATCAGGTGTGACTGTACTGAGGTCACAAAGCATTTGGACAATGCTCTCAAACACATTGTCTGATGTTTTGGGTGGTCCTTCAGAGACCCAGGAGTTGGACTCGAATGACCATGTGGGTCCCTTCCAATTTGGGATATTCTGTGATTCTATGATTCTGTGAAGGTCATAGGAATTACATTGCATGTTTGAGAAAAGATTTAGTAATTACCTCTTTGAGAGCTACAGACACTTGTCTTGCAAAGTTGTATGATGAAGCTAGGTTGTGCTGCAGTCCTCACCAGATCCTACAGCAGGCTTCTAAAAATGAGTTGAAAATAATGAATAAGGGCATCAATTCCACTCAAATGAGGCTCATAGGTGAGGAGAAATTTCCTTCAGCAAGCCTAAGAATCTCATTTTTATATTATTAGATAATCTCAGAAGAAGCTCTTCCAAGATTTTGAGGCACAGTCTGATGATTATTAGCTCAATTCAGTGACACAATTACTACAGGCCATTTAACACGAATGTATCCCCAGTTGCTATCCATTATATTAGTAGCTTTGATAATGTCATTGCGTATATCTGAGAGCATTGTACATCATAAAAAAGAAATAAAAAGAAAAAAAAAGAAATAAAAAGAAAAAAAAGATTATATGTTAATATCACAGCTCAGCCATATATTTATAATACAAAGCCCATGACAACATCTTACCACTCAAATTTTTAGGAAAAGGCTACACTGCATGCCAGCGGAAGGCTACTAAAATCAGATGCTGGGCCAAAATATGATTCTTTTTTTCATTACCATTGGCACTGTTATTCACACATAAAATTGTCCTCTCCTTATGGATTAGATTCATCTCACCTACCTTACTCACCTAAAAATTCATTGCTTAAGTCTTAGCTAATCACCTTAGACTCTGTAGAGTCAGTGGAAAAAAATATGTATCTCCAGAAGGTAGTTTTTCTCACTGTGAAATAGATGTCTGGCATGGCACTGAGGATCTACCCCTTCACATACAAATAACTAGGTGAATTTTCTCATCTATGCTTAATTGAATTTTTTTATTTTTATTTTTATTATTATTTTTTTTCTTTCCTTAAAGCATATTTACCATCTAGACCAATCACAGAGTGACTGGAAGCCATGGAAGTCCGATTCCCAAAGAAAGGGCATTCAGCAAAGGAGGCACCAGGAAGGTGCAAAAGGGTCTGGGGACCTAATGCTAATTTAGCATAGTTGTCTTTCAATGTTAAATGTTAACCAGTGTGCTTCTGGCAGTAGGAAAGGGAGAAATATACCTTGAACCTGCAATCTCTCTTTGGGATTGTAACAACAGTAGTTCCTTGTTATACAGAAGTCACTTTAAATTTTAAAACGAATATATTAATAGAGACCTGGAAATGGTCTTTACTGAGGACTTCACCTTGTTTAACTTGAAAAGAAGTACAAGCTAGCTGTTTGTGAAATGGTTTGCAGAGCTGGATACCTAATTTCTCTTATCATAAATGGTAGTAAAGGTGATTGCTCTCTCTAAATACAAAAAGGGAGGTAAGGGTGAAAGCCTGTAATATAATTGGATCTCTCTAAAAGGGCTTTTAGAGATGAGATCCAAGATCCTGTGTAATGGTAATGTAGTGGCACTCAGCAGCAGAAACAAGAAGGTCACTGGAAGCCTTTGCAACACTGCATGCCCATGGTGCCTGCCTGCCACTTTGGAGGTCAAGAGTCACAGCACCTAATGCACAAGCCTCCAGCCGTGTGCTTGTTGGGGCTGTGGTTCTCTAGAGATTCCCTCACATCTCCTACACCATCATCTCAATGCAGAATGGAGAATGGAAGAAAGGCTGATGCCCCCAAGATGCCAGTTGACCCAGCAGCCAACAGAGCAGGAAAGTGCCTTAATATTGCATGAGAAAAAAATTAAATGGGATTTTTCAGTGTTTACAGTAGACTTTGCAAGTCCCAGAGTTAATGAAATTGCCCAGTAACCCCAAGTCACTGCTAAGAAAGTGCTGAGGAAGCTCTTGAAGAAATCCCATTTCAATTTGCTTATTTAAGTTACTAGAAAAAACGACCTCCTTGTTATCTGATTTGTTGATGAGTTAAGACACTTTCTGGAATGATTACTTGCATAATTTACTTTACTGATACATTATTTATAAGTCCTCATTCAATTCCAGGCTCGGGGTTTGGAAGTAAGTCTTACATAATGGGTAGCTGGTGTCACTTTGTGTCAGAGGAACCAAAAATGTTTTTGACAATCCAGGGATTGTCACTAAAGCAGAAATATAATCAGAGGTAATCTTTCATTGCTGATTCATTACAAAATGCTCCCTTGCCATTAACTCATAGGAATCTCATAAATTATAATGTCCTTTATTGCTTGAAGAAGAGTTTCCTGAGGAGTATTGGTTCTCGACTAAACTGCTCCCTAAACTGAAATCCGATATCTATGACTGGAAGCAGTGCTTTCATGACTTTCTGAGAGCATAAGTAAAAGATCTATTCAAGTTCAATACAGAAACACAGATATGTGAGGACCCAAAACATCATTAGCTTCAAAACACGGATGCTTTATAAATTGCTCAGCAAGACACAATTAATTTAAAAATTCAGTGAGGCTTTGGCTTGTACCCAGGAGC
The DNA here is from genome assembly GCA_011076525.1 of Nettapus auritus. Taxonomy (NCBI): domain Eukaryota; kingdom Metazoa; phylum Chordata; class Aves; order Anseriformes; family Anatidae; genus Nettapus; species Nettapus auritus. The sequence continues at coordinate 112,043,572 of CM021767.1, forward strand.
TCAGCATTTCCTTTCCCTTCCTGGCAATGTATCTTAAAACATAGGTATACTGAGAAAAGTAAATATATATTGATGAGAGTATGTATATATTGAGAGTTTCCATTCATTCTGGTTGGGAGAAACCCTTTAGAGTCAAGCAGATAATAAATTTTGATAGAGAAAGGGAAGCAATCAGTTGCTTGAGGCAATAAATCCCTTTCTGTTGTTTTAAGAGTCTGATGCTAACTAGCAAAAAAAGACTGCTCAGCCCGTCCTGCTGTGAGCTGAAATATTTTTGTTTCTGCCTCGTTGTTCTCTTTAGCAGAGCAAGGAATAGTTTATTACTTCAAGTTTATTGCATGAGAGTTTATTACTTAATATGTCAAGGTTTGAACAAGATTGGCCATATTAATGTAAGAATCATCTAATCAGTGTTCCTGGTGAAGTGTGCTAGGCATTTTAGATGGAATAAAATCCCTGTCTATCATGATAAGATCCACTGCAGGAGAATTTGTTACTGACTTTAGACAAACGTAGAGTTTTGTTCCTAGCTGTGCAATTTTAATATGTTTAGAAATAAGGACACAGCTTTGAAATGGCTGTTTAACTACTTCCTTTCAACCCCCCCCCACCAAAAAACAAAAGAAAAGAAAAAAAAGGAATCACTGCTTTTCACTTAAAAATCCCTATATTTTCAGTTCCAGTACTCTCAGTGTAATGTTCTTAATTTACACTATTTGAACAAATATATGTTAAAGCTCCTATTAATGCCAATGTCTTCTGGTTTATTATTTTTTGAAACAAATACTTCATTCTTTTTGCCTGCTGAATTTTAAGGGACTAGTAGGCACTACGATGACATTTTAAAAATGCTTCCCCACACCCTTCAGAGCTTTACATTCTTTTCTGAAGAAAATGAAAAGTGCAGATTCCTTCAAATTCTCAAGTCTTTTTTTTTTTTTGAAAATATTTTTTCCTTTTTTCCTTTTTTCCCTTTTCCTTTTTCTTTTATGGGCACTCATACTGGAGATCAGAAACAAAACAAAAACAACTCTACATAAGCAGTCATCATTAGCCAGGTTCAAAGGAGCTGGCAGCAACTCAGCTCCCAAACTTTAATTACCGTCCCTTTACTGAATCCCCCTTGGAGTCTGAAGCACATCATTCCCCAGCCCTATTCATAATCACCCTTCCACACCATGGCCTAGTGGGAATTCATTAAGTGATGTACTTAATTATGTAATAGTATGTCTTCTGCCTGCCCTCCCTTTGCACTTGCAAGTGTGGTTGCTTATTGATGGCTGGCTTCATTCAGCTCAGTGCAGGCTGTCTTTGCAAGTGCATTGGAAAACAAACTGTGTGGCGCAAGCCCAGAAGTAAGCTAACACTCACTGTTACAGGTCAGTAGGTAACAAAGCAAGCAGACATGTCCTAGTCAGAAATATTCCCTCAGGTGAAGGCAGGCCATGAAGAGAAAATACGGAGTGAGACATGGGGTTGGTGCAGGCACTTTATTTGGAATAGCAGCTGTCATGGACAGTTAAGTGCACTGTTTCAGGTCCACCGTCTCCTGTCATTTAGATGACACACAAACTTGAGCCCAAGTACAGACCTAAGTAGAATCTGAGAACTGCTTGGCGGGCAGGAGCTTGTGCACATGCACAGGAGGATGGATGAACCACAACTACAACCAACAGCAGCTGCCCTGCATCTGGTTATTCCTGGTCACAGTGTAATCTCTGTGCCAACCTCCCACCAGGCTCATAGTACCATAAACAAGAAATCTGTAGGGCATGATTATATGCCATGCTTCCCAATCATGTTGTTGCAGAGGTGCGGACACAGAGGTTTCCAGAGGGGTCTTCACCTCCAGACTGTGCAGATAGAGACTAGGTGCACACCTAGGTATAGATAAGTGTAAGGGGAGTTGGCCTGGCTGGAGGTGGCCAAAAATTATTTTAACCGCTAGACATTCTGGCACAATGTTAGCTAGAAGAGGATTTGAAGAACATGATTTAAGGAACTGCAATCATATTTATGGGGAAATTGTCTTCTACGCTGATAACAGCAGCAAACAAACAAACAAACAAAAAAAAACCAACTAAACAAAAATGTGTAAAACTTGTAGTGCATGAGAGAAAACCACTGGACAATTTACAGCTCTGAGCACAATGTATAACCCATCCACACTGTGCTGTGGTCAGAGAATGGTGCCTGAGTAAAGAGTCTGCAGACAAATTGCAACAAGATACTACAGAATGGGGAGTCTCCTTATAAGAGCAATTCAGCATTAGAATTAGAGATCTGCCTTTCTACGTGGGTAGCATTCACATGTGGCAGCTAAAAACTTATCAGATGTAGGTCCCCAAGATGCTGATCCAGACTGCTTTGTCTTTGCAGTCTGGGTTTTGGTTGCTGCAAACATGCTGCTTAGAACAGTTGGGGAAATGTGATCCTTCCTCCTATAGGAGGATCCTTGCCTGTATCCCACACAGGCTCCTGCTTGTCCATTTTGCACATTGGACCTCTTCTCATCCATTCAGAGGGACAATAATTTTTCAGAGTACCTTGATCACAGCCCAGAATGCTGCAGATTTACCAAGGATGACAGTGCCAAACTCCTACTTTGCTAAGAGTTATGGATAACTGAAAGGCAGAAAGAGAATGAATTTGAGAACTATGGGATTTAAATTCAAGGACATCCATTAGCTGAGTCTGTCTCAGGTCACTTTTATAAACAGAGGATTAAAGATATGTATACACAAATTTTAAAGATTTTCTTTTTCTCGTGAGACATTTATGCATGGGTTTCTCCACTGGTTGTACAGGAAGAGAAGACACAAAGAATACACCCAAGGATTGAAGTGAAAACTTCTTTTAGACAGCTGGCTGGCTAGAGATTTTGTGGTTTTGGATTTTAGCAATAATTCAATTGCACTGTCTCAAGAGCTTGCTTAATGAAAGAAAAAATAATAAGAAAAAAGAAGGTGCTGCTCAAGTGACTTTGGTTCAATAGGAAGGGAAAAGAATACACTGGTGCACTGTTTGGTTTTTTTTTCCACAAACCTGCAATAATCCAGCCAAGTTTGCAGAGTTACATGGCGGTGTTTGTCAGTTGAATAACATAATTTTGACTCACAATGGAGGCTGAGAAGAAGCTATAAGCGCTGTTTTGGAATGTGTACATTCATACATTCAAATCCTTTGTCTTGGCCTTATCCCTCAGGATTGTAATCCTTCAGGTTTTACAAACATAACCAAAAAGGCACAGATACATCTTTCTGCACCAGTTTCTACCAGAAGCACATGAATTTTATGATGAGTAGAGAACATAATCTATAATCATTTATGATGCTTATAGAACAAATATTACACATACTTGCATTCAAATTGCAATGAAAGAGAACCAGAAAAAAAGCAAGGAGACACCTCAAAGGAAAAATAGAAAAATAAAAATACACCCACTCTCTCTGTGGTTTCAAATTAGAGCAGGACATCAGAGATGAAAGGTTCTGCTTTTCTTTTAATCTCACAGCACAGCTGTCTCCTCTATTGTTTACAATGTTTTGGTGTCACAGATGCAAGTTTCACCTTTCTCCAAAAGTTACATCCTTTTGACAGCAGTGATAAACAGTAGGAAGACAGTCAGACTTGCAGGGTCTTTGAAAATACCAGCTCCCTGGATCCAACACTCATTTCTTCAGGACAGCTCTAAAACATGCTCCAACTTTTCTTGCTCCCTGGGAAACAGAACAGCAAAAGAGCCTACCCTTCCCAGTCCTTCCAGCTGGATCTTTTCTGAGTATCACAGTTTCCAACCATGATGACTTTGGCTTGCTTATTTTGGTATAACAAATGCATTAACTGAAACAGTTTCTCCAGGAGGGATGCAGATGTCCCCTCTTTGCTTATGCCTGCAAGGGGAATGCAGGTCCCTCGGGAGTCTGACCAATAGCTCTCTCACCCTGTGTTTTTTTTAATTATTATTATTATTACAATTTTTAAAATTTCATTATTATTATTATTATTATTATTATTATCATTATTATTATTATTATAAGAAGACAATTCTCCCTTACCATGTACTGTGGCCACATTCCCCATGTGATCTGGTACATCAGTGGATTAGGAACAACACTAGAAAGTTAGTGAAACATCACTTCCTCATAGGCTGGATAAACTACACCAAGTGCATATTTAAAGAACATAACAAAAGCTTAGCTGTGTCAAAGTAAAATAAAAGGTTTCCTTTTCTTTGAGATTCTGATGAAAAACAAAACAAAACAAAACAAAAACCAGTTCATTGAAACTTTTTTCTATTTATGACTAGGGCAAAATTAATACCTGGAGGATACAGTAAATTTGTCTAGCCCTGAAGGTAACATATTTGATGAAAAGTAAATGAAGCCCACAAATCTTTGGTGATAAACTGGTTAATAATATATTGATCTCTGAAATGAGGGACAAAGTAAAAGTACCAATATATCTTTTGGGTGTACACAACTCTATTTTCAGGCATTTTGTTTATTTAGCCCAGACACATAAATCTGCATTACTGGGAAGAAAGTCAGCTACAGGGTAATAGTGGCTGCTGATCCAAAATTTGTTAGAGTGTGACTTAATCATGTAACTGGCACCAGTACATGAAGGAAAAACAAACCACAATAATTTTGTGAAACATATAAAGAATAACAGGTACCAATAAGGTTTAAACCAGTCCCCATTCTCCTTGCTTATGCAAACATAATTTCCATATATATAAATATAGGTGTAAAGATTAATTATCATTAGAAAGCTTAATTACCATAAGCAAGAATTAAGTTTGCCTTTCCAAAGTACAGCCTTGGTGAGCAAACTGGGATGTGAACCTCTTGCCAATGAAATTATGAACAAAAATAAATCATTGAAAGGCAAAAATCAGTCTCCTAAGTTTCACCTGAGTTACTTGATAGCTTAAGAAGTATGACTGATTTTGCAGTGGCTCCTGGTTTGCCAACATTATACTGATCTTTCCAGATCATGAAAAATCTGCACTGGCTAAAATTGAGATATAGTTGCTCATGCTGCCTTTTTTAATCTAGTTAATAATGATGTTACACTACAACAAACTCTATCAGGCACCTTCAAAGATAGTGCCAGCTGTAATCACAGAAAGCAGCACTCCAGAGGCTTACATGGCCTCAGTGACAGCTGCACAGGTTGGTTTGCTTTGGATCTGTTGAGTCAGTGCTAGACATTAGATTTTGGACAGGCCATAGAGGAGGAAAATATGTAGAGTACTGGTAGAACATAAACTATTGAGGATAAGACAGCAAATGAAAGTCACTACTGCCCAACTTCATTTTATTTACATAATTTAGTAATATAGAATTTGGGAGTTAAAAACAAAACAAACAAACAAACAAACAAAAACACACAAAAAATGGAAACTTGTCAGAAAAGGGAAAGAGAGAACAGGCTGCACAGGGAAAAAAAAATTGAAACTAGCTGCAAGAAGGTAGTACCTGTGTTGCAAGAATAAATACTACCTGCAGTAGTAGCACTTCTAATTTGCACTTTGATAAAGGATTCTTTACTTGACAGCTGTGCAATTCTCTCATGTAATCAATCACCTAGTATGTGGAGAGGAAACAGCAAAAATAAAGTATGTGCTTGTCTACTCTGATGCCAGCACCATGGCAAGGAAGCATTGAGAGTGCAGGCCACACCAAGACCCTTTGCTGCTCCCAGGCTACATTGTCAAAAGGCACCAGTAGACCGTTGTCTACTTTCAGGTCAGTCTGGCCACATTAAAATTATTTAAATATTTATTTTATAAACTAGAAATGGGCTGTGTAGGTAGAATAGTCATTTTCCCAAATTAACCCTCAGGCTAAACTTTGGAAATTTACTGAGTTACATTAAGTCTACATTAGTAATGAAACAGAGACAAATTCTGACTGCAGGCTTCAGCGTGTGTTTATCCATACAATTTGGTGGCTTTAGTATTGTCACTATGTCCAGACATTATTTGAAAGATATCATATTCCCTACAGATGATATGGATGAGGCCCTCCTTTATGGCAGAAGAAGATAGCCCAGAAGTATGCAGTTGTGCTGTTCTGTACTGCTCATCCCTTGGGGCAAGGAAAGAAGCCTGGCCAGGGTAATTTCCTGTTAGAGATGTAGCATTTGTGTCTGGCTTTGGAATTCAGAAGTGCTGTAAAAGTACTGAAAACACTGCAAAGTCTGAACAAATGAGTTTCTGTGGTTAGCAACGTATTTATAAAAAGCCCCACAAAAACAACATGGACTTTAAGAGCTGCTGGTAAAAAATGGAAACAATTGTTCTCTCCATGTTTGCAAAGTATTTCTATAAAGGGGAACATTTATTTTATCAGAAGTGTGTGTGGACTCTATTTTTCTGTGTTTCCTGTTACTACTGCAGAGATTTCTGTATTACAGAAGAGTTTTTCTAATTCCATGCCTGTTTGCTTGATCACAAAATGAAATAATAAACCTAATTTGACATCACTGTTTATTGCCATAAACATGAGAGGGATGCTGTCTACTACCATGACTTGCAATATGATATCTATTCTATATCTATATTACTTTACTCAGTCACCTGACACAAGAAGGCTATGAGTATGCAGGGTATGTTTGGTTCAACGTGAAAGACAGCTGAATTTTTAAATAACACTGGTACTCATATTCTGATGCTGCACACTCATGGAGTAGCAATAAGAGTCCTGTCGACTTCAAAGAGAATTCTCGGACTGTTGCCTCCTCTGACTCTTAACCTAGAAGTCCCATACTTCTGCCTCTGTTGAACTTAGCACCACAACTGCCATTTACATTCAAAGGTCCCAATAGCTTTTTCCTGACTTGTATTCATAGCTTGAAACATTTCTCCACTTCCCCACATATTTTTTTGTTGTTGTTGACAGCACATTTTTCTAAAGTTGTAAAACAAAACAATAGGGTGAAACTCATGCAAAAAAAATGTCATCAGTCTTCAGTAGGATGTTCTATTGATTTCAGATTAGCAAACATTGTTTTAGAAAGGCTGAACCTAGTCTGGCCTTAAGAAAACCAAACTGGAAAAAATGGGAGCAAGGAGTTTGCAAAACAATTTGCTCAGGCTGGTGAAACAGAGCAGCTAATTGAAAAATGCAGGTGTCTCTCATTTATGAACATTGCGTAAGATTCTTCTGTTTATCTTTACATCATTTTTCAGCTTGAGGGATGTGCCACACACAAAGAAGGCACAATCTTAGGTTTAAATGTTCATTTAAATGGGAAGAGAACAGGGATTTCTCCTTCAGAGGAGGGATGTACTGAACAGATCTGGTTGTCCTCCAGACAGATGAGCTTTGTCCAGGGTGCTAGCTGGCAAAACATTTAGGTATGAAGTATTCAGAAGGTCTTAAGTCTGTGGGCAAGAAAAATACAGTCATGATTTGAAAAGGGAGATGCCACCTGTCCCATAGGTATATGGAGAATGCAACAGAGAATTCATACAGTTCCCTAATAAACAAGGACATGGACACTTTGGTACCAAAGGTTCGTTCCTAATTATTACAAACCACTAAAAAACACCACTAGCAAGAATACTATGAATAATAAAGCAAATATGTATATATATAAATAGATAAAAACTATTATAGACACTACCAAGAAACAAGATATGTGAGTATATATGTAAGAGATTATATATTAAAGAGATATTAAATAACACCACTTGATAGTAGCAGCAATTAGAGGTACTAGAAAAGCAATTTGAGGTAGGAAAATCAGTAATATAGCAGCAGAGAGGATTTGAGGATAACTATAGGTCAGCAAATTTAATAATGCCATGACAGTGAATTGACTTACTACAACTAACAAATGGTAATATAACAGCAAATACCACAGCTACTCTTATTAAGACTATACTTATCACAACCCTATTTATCAAGAGCAAGGATACACTTATCACAACTATATGTATTAAGACTATATTTATATTTTTATATATTTATATATGTATATATATTCATAAAATCACTAGCACAAAACACATCAAATTGATCCCAGAAGAGAGTACCAAGTCATATGAGTTTAAAGGGTTTGAATGAAGAAACCAGCCTCAGGGAAAGACCAACCTCAAAGGGTCTAAAACCAACCTCAGAAAGAGACTGTCCAAAGTGATGGACAGTCTCACTTCAGAGTTGATCTTCATCGTGGGGTGTGGAGTGTTGCAGAAGTTAGGAGTCAGCGTTGCAGTGTCATGAAGTCAATGTTCCAGTGAAGCTTCAACCTGTGTGAGGAAAAGAAAAATAAAAGAGAAAAGGAAAAGGACAACATGCAGCACAAGTAATTTTTTCAGAGAGGAGCTCTATCTTGGGTAAAAAACAGGCCCTTTTTCTTTCCTTGAGACATAAGAGGGCATAGTACACCACCACACAGGGAACCAGTGGATGGTGTTCATTTTCCTGAGACAGACAAGATGTGAACACCCTGGAGATGTTCAACGCCAGGCTGTATGGGGCCTTGGCTAACTTGATCTAGTGAGTGGCGTCCCTGTCTATGGCAGGGGTTGGGGTTAGATGATCTTTAAGGTCCCTTCCAACCCGAACTATTCTATGATTCTGTGACTCCATGATTCTGTGATTCTAAGATTTTATGATTCTATGATGTTCCTTATTTTCCTTTATTTTCTTTAAACAAAAATCGTATTTCTTATCTTGATTCCAAATTTCTCAGGTGATATGTTGTCCCTCAGTTTCTTCTTTTATTTTCATTGATTATATCTTCAGGATGCCTGTTGTATGGGGCATCCACCCACACATCAAAGATGTCTGTCCTCCTAGGTCGAAGGCCAAAGTGCAAGGCCTGGTTCCCAGGCTCAGTTTTCATGCTGACAGAACTTTTCTCCTGTGTTTAACAGTCTGTGTTTAGCAGTCATTTTATGTCAGAACTTGTCTCATTACAGCTAGGTTGCCTCTGTAACTGCTTCCATCAAGTACCTCATTGATTTGCTGAAGAGTGGGAATTGCTGAGCTGGGCTCTTAACGGTGAGTGCATTACACGGTAAAGACAGCTCTTTTTTATGTATACATTCTGTGCACATTTGGGATTATATTTTCATTCAGCATCCTCATAATGTTTAAAATAGCACCGGGTGAGGCTAGACAGAATGGTGTACTTGGACGTGGGCACTCTGATGCCTTTATCTATAGATTTACATAATTTTGTGTGTGTACTCCCACAGTTGATTCCATGCATTCATCTTTTTTTCATGACATATTCCCATTACATGACCTCTTCCCAGTGTCACTGTGTGCCTCTCAGCACAGATTGGTTTGTTCTGAGGAATAAAATGGATATAAGAGCAGTCACCATCACCTTTTATGACCTGAACTCTTAATAACCATAAATAAAATTGATTAAGACTGTTTTGCACTATTAAGGCCCTGATGTTATCTCTGTCTGTTTTAAAGGAAGGTTTTGAATCATGCAAGTGGAAAGTACAATTTTCTTATGAACACAGGATTTTGTTATGAGAAACTTAGGCTTCCTTTTGATACAGAAACTGCTTTGGAGATCTTCCCAGGCCTTCTCTATTGCTGTAGGAGAAACTGTGGATTGTAATGCAGTGAGGGAAGAAGAGACTGCTACTTGAGAGAGTGCAATACACAGATCAGTCCTGGGTCATTTCCATCAACTAAAGAGAATACTGAGGCACTTTTTTGAAGTCACCTAAGGACAGACACGAGTATTTGCAAATGCCACAACTCATCTCACCTCTCTCCTCTCAGCATTGCCATGTACATTTTGAATATCATAGGCAATCTGTTGAACAGAAAATATTTGTACAAAGACAAATAACAAATGCGTCTGGAGGAACTCTTTTTACCTCCTTCTTCCCTCCTTAATATTTGAGGAGAAGAAAGAAGATGAATGAGCAACTGTGTTACTTGTCATGAAATATGTATTCAGTACAGGCTACAGGTTCACCTGCCCTGCAGTGGATGTGATCCTTTCAATGCACACCTATGCTACTCATGGGGAGGGTCTGAAGGTCTCCAGCTTTGTCCAGAGTTGAACTGACTAGTCATGCAACTACTGTTTCTGATAAGCCTGTGATGATATTGAAATTTTAAACCACTGAAAGTGTCAATGCAATTTATGCTTTCCTGCAAAGTGGACAACATTTCACATCCCGTCTGATTTCTAATATGTGTTCTAATATTTCCAGGCAGGATCACAAGAAAAAAAAATAAAATCCCATAGCATATGTCTGTAGCTAACATAGCTACATGGCCACAACCACACCTATCTGTTGTACCAAATGAGGTGTCTAAGAATCTGCTTGGCAGTGTGGATTCCCAGACACACTTAGACTAAGACTTCCCAGCAATCATGTTGCATTCCAGTGAATACAGATGCACATTTGTTCTAATGGGTGATCAATGATACCACCCCAATCAGTACAGCATTAATGGAGCATCTAGGAAATGAAAACGACCAATTAAAACTCACTGCTTTTTTGGTATGGAGAAAATGAGCTAATAATAATAATAATAATAATAATAATAATAGTCTAGCTTCCAAACACTGCACACTCACCTTGCAAACTCAAGCCTGGAAATAAAAAGTGAATAACTTGATGCACTTGCAACTATGTTGAAGAAATTTCATTAAGTGATCAAGACTTCAAAAATGTCACAGTTAAGAATGTCCATGAAGTTTGAATTTGCCTCTTGTGTGTCCATGTGTGGAAATGGTATATAATTTTATCAACACATTTTATTTGTTTACATGGGGCATGACTTGATTGGTTTACAACATAAGCATTACCTTCAAGAGATTTGGACTGTGAAGGAAGGTTAATATGATGCTTTCCTTACTTATTGCAGAAGATGAAAAAAAATGTAGTCATAGAGGCAGAGCAATATTCTGCTTCATTATTAGATTAAAAGCAAATCAGCATAATTCCTTTGAAGTCAAAGTAGCTGAATGTGTTTTACTTTATGACAACAGGATATATCCCATAGGAAATATACATTTTCTAAATCATCTCATAAGGGGTTCTCAAATCTCCATAATTTCAGTGGCTGACTGTAGACTTGGGAGTTTGAACTTCTGCCTGCCTTTCTGCAATACCCTCAACACCTTATTGTCCAGCTTCTGTCCCTCTGCAACGTCTTCCTCTTTTCCCATGTCAGCAGAAGGGTCAGGAACCCAGATGTATCTTGGTGTAAATCAACAAGGAGGGATCAGAGGGATTCAGAGGGATCTGGATAGGTTGGACTAATGGACCAAGGCCAACTGTATGAAGTTCAACTAAGCCAAGTGCTGGGTCCTGCTCTTGGGACAAAACAACCCCATGTGATGCTACAGGTTGGGGGGAAGAGTGGCTGGAAAGCTGCCCAATGTAAAGGGGGCTGACCCAGATCCCAAGCCCTGTTCTACCATCCCTGTCCCCCTTCCTTCCTGCCCTCCACATGGGCATGAGGAACATCTCCTGCAATGTGAGGACAGAAGGAGGAGAAGACATTATGTGGACAACCTCTGTAGTGACAGGGGTCCAGCTGCTCAACTTTCCCTCCTTTCAGTGCTTCCTGAAGAGGAAGATGCTTTTACTCTCCACCTCAAAGACTGCTTGGAGATACAGCCCCCCTCTTCCCTCTACCAAGTTCCTTCTCTCAGCATGGCCACAAAAGCCAACCTGGTACTACTACACTAAGTCAGTGGCTAGGAGGAGCCAAGGAGTGCAAGACGAGCCAAACTGCTTCAAAATGTTGCCTGGCAGGCTCCTTCAGGAGACAGAACAGTGTCTGGAACAATGTTTCTACTGGATGTTCTACCTGGGAGCAGGTGGAAACAGCGAAGTGGGATGGAAAGTGGTGCAAGGATATTCTGTTTTAGCACCTTTGATGTTCCTTTCACATCCCTTATATTTCACTGACTCCATCAGTGAACTAAAAAATACCTTGGCCAGTCTGGTACAAATCACATTTCTGGGATGCCCTGAACTGGCATGCATGAGTATGCCTGCATGCCTGGCCCTGAGAATGCTTCTGACAGGCTGTATCCTGACTACCAGGCTGCAGATCAGGTTCAACATCTCTCTGTTACCCTGGTTTCCATGGACTTCAATATGTAGATTACAGATGGCAGCCAAGCCACAATATTTTAAAAATTGTTCTAAAAATTGTTTAAAGGTTGTTCTCTGGACAATTGAAGGACAAGTATTGTATATGGCACTGAGGAAAATGCCTTCTTGATGCTGTAGCTATTGCTGTTAATGCCGTCAGACTCTCAAACATCACTGCTCTACTGGCAGTAAGAACCTCAGAAATGAGGCAGTGTTACCCTGTGCTTCTCTAGCCATGCTCACAGCAGGTGAACTGGGCAAATAATTCATATGTTGGACTCTTATGACTCCTATGTTCTCTTGTAAAGCACATGCAACCTCAAGATTTTGGATTTTTTAAATATTTAGTAAAAAGGTGGGTGCTTTTCAAAGGAATGGTTAGAATTGCATGTGTGACACTAAACTGATTTTCCTGACAAAACAATGGATGAATGAGCTTCCCTAACAAAAAGTTCTAAGTATACAGACACAGGTATGTATTTGCATACACAAAGAAAATGACTGATGGCCCACACACCAACTTTACTCTAGGGGGAAAAACAAGAAAACATTTTTTATTTTATTTTATTTTTTTCTGAAGCTTTCTATTAGAAGTATTTTTGAAATTATATATATATATATTCTTCCTTTGTGGGCACTAACCTTTTCCTTTTCCCATGCAGGCTGAAAAAGTGCAGAACATTTGTAATTGTTCAGTACCAGTTTCTTCAGAAGCATGATTTTCATTCAAAGCAGGAGTCTTAGAGGGGTGAATGACCAGGGATCACTGTTTAATTTTACACTCTGGACTGGTATTAGTATAAGCCGTATCAAATATAAATGGCAATAAATTTGAATAGCTTCTCTTCTCTTTCCAAACCCACATGTTCCCCAAGGAAGGATATATATATATAATTTTTTAGCTTGTGAACCCAATTAGAAATAGACACTGTGAATGTGTAAATGTGATGTCTTTTTACTGGATTCTACTCAAAATTTTATATGAGTTTGGGCTTTAAATTATGAATTTTCCTGATGTCCATAGTTATAATTTCTTTATGAAAAGGAAAAAGAATAAATCAAAAGACATGCCAGGAAGATGCATTGCATACTAGAAAATTAACAACATCTCAAAAATTTTTCTTATGAAGAAATGAATTATTCAAAAGTCATTTTATTGAGTTCAGGCTGTATTGGGCTGTACTTTCTCAATTCAGATTAGAAACCGCTGAGTTGTAATGCAATGATGTAAATCACTGTCTCATCCCCTGCACATACCTTGCATTCATTATGATGAGATGATGGCCTAACAGCTTTGTGAGCTATTATTGACATTTCACAGAGAAGTAAGGGACTTATATTTCCTAAGAACAAAGAAAGAAATGCCCAAGTTAGGGATATTTCTTATGGGCATGGTGTCTTCCTCTGTGTAAAATAACAGACCTTCCCAATGATAATCAGAGCCCCTCTCTTCATGGATGGTAGACAGAATTCAAAGGGGCTGGGGAAACAACATCTTTAACTTGATGATCTAAAGTTGTGTGGGCCTTACTGGTGTAAGAGCTGGTGTAGCAGAAATGCACCTTACTCTGGTGTGAATTTTTGTTTTAGTTCAAGAATTTATTTCCTTACAGAATAAGTTCATGGTTGTTAAGAGTGCAGTTCACTCTGAATAAATGCAATGACAGACTCGTGTTTTCTGTCTCTGGGTGCTTTTGTACTGCTGCTGCTCATCCAAGCTATGCAGCCTGTCAATCAGCACATTATTAATGTGCAAGCAGATGCACATTATTAATGCACAAGTGACATCACTATTAATGCTATATTTTTGTTTGCTTGTTTGTTTTTGCTTTTGCTATAATGGGTCAGTATAACTAAAACTAGAAGGGAATGATAAATCCTATCATTTCAAATGATTTAATTCCTCTATAGTCACTACTTTCCAAAAGATGGCTGCCATGAAGAAATCACTGTTTAACTGGACAACATACAACTCAAAAATGCCAGGACACATGGCTTGTTACTGAAGAGTAAGACAAAGAAGAAGCCAAAGGGTTATCTAATAACAGCCTACAACTATCTGAATGTCATCTTCCAATGTAATAAAGCCAAACTCCTCTTCTTTTGATGGATATCCATCCATCTTTTCTTGGGACAGGCAGATGTTTTCACATGACATGGGGGTTACAGTCAGTGGCTTGAGGTGTTTAAATTGCCCATTAGGAAAAAACACTTTTCCCCAAAAGATGGAGTAAGACATGGACAGATTGCTCAGACAAGTATTGATATCTTCATCTTTGAATGTTTTCAAGACCTGCTCTGACAAAGCCATATCTGATCTGATTAGACACCAGAATAAGGGGGCTTTTCTGACAATGAGAACAAGACTGAAGTAGGTGACAAGTGAATTAGGAAATAATTTTAAATAAAAAAATTCCTGGCGTGTTTCCTTGCATCTTAACTCTCAGATTTGTTTTCTAGCAAAGGATGGGATTATAGCCAACTTTTAAAAGTAATGTGCATTTTTACAGTTTTCCATATTTAAGAAGGAAATAGTCTTGTTTTCATCAAGAAAAAAATGAAAAGATTATTTCCTGGAGTTTTACGGTATTTAATGTGTTATAAATCGAAAGAATGTATTCTTTAGTCACTTACATTGCTGCACTTTGCATATTTTGCCAATACAATGTTGGGCGTGATGATTTAAGAGGCTTCCCACTAATTTACAATGGAAGAAATGTTTTTGAAATAATTCCCAACCTCTTGCCTAGACTCATATTGTGACTAGTGTCTCCCACTGTGTTACTTATACCTGAAACTTGTGTTGAAATACACTTTTGTGATGATTTCCCCTGCTTGTGTATTGGGATGGAGTTGGTTCTTTATATCACAGACACAGACAGTCAAATCCATCAGGATTTAAGCAGTCATGGGTGAAGTAGCATCTTTTGCTCAGTATGAAGCTGTGCCACTGTGGAGAGAGCTTTGAAGAAGCTTTGACCAACCCAGAGGGATGCTTCTTCACTGATAAAAGAAAATACAAAATTTGTCTGAGTACATCAGACTTCCTATCCATGCATAGCTACCTTTGGTAGCTGCTGAGGTTGACTGAAGCAGGACTGTGGAAACATCTCTCTTGCTGTCCGCTTATCACACAGGTGTGGAGGAGGCAGTGCAGTCAGGCACCCTTTGTTCTTCTTCTCCTACATTATTCATGGCTACAGTCCTATAAGCCTAAGATGAAGTGATGAAATTCTTGATTCTTCTGAATGTCTGTGTAGGAAGAAATCAGAGTCTTATATCTATTAACTATTATAATCAGTACTGCCATTAAGAATATTATACAAAGAAAACTCTTGATAGAAACTCTTCAGTTCTCTTAATAAAAATGATCATAATGGCTCAGATTTTTTATTTTTTATTTTATTTTTTGTCTTGTTTTAAACCAGATAACAAAGGTGATGCCCCTCTTGGTAGAACAATTACTTCCAGTTAATATTCTACTACCTTCTGGTTCCAATAAACACCCAACCCTGCATCCTACAACAGTAAAATCTGCTGTTCACAGATTCCCAACTTTGGATACAACAAATTGAGGGTGAGAGCCCTATCACATTTATGGTCTTCTCGAAGTACTCATAGACCACTTTGTTTTTCCTAGAAGCCTAGCCAAGTGTAAAATTTATTTTTTTTTTTTTTTTGCAAATCCCACATGCATTGGGATTGCCATGTTTGCCTGCAGGCAAACATGGAGGGCATGATCCTGTGAGGTGCTAGGAGGTTCAGCAGTCCTTGAAGTTGGAGCTTTACAAGTAAACGCAGTATGTTTCCACCTTCATCTCTTTCATGATGTCTGTGCCTTTGCTGGTTCCTGTTTCTAGAATGAAAATGTCCATTTAGTTTAGAGGGATGCCTCTGGCTTTACCTTGCTGCTAGCTTCTTCAAAATCATCAGTGACTTTTAATTCTCATTAAAAGTGAAAATTCAACAATTATGTTATTTTTGCCTATAGTTTTGTGCTGTGCTTGAAATGCCCTATTTTTTATTTTATTTATTTTTTTTAAGTTGGTATATTTACATCAACATCATGCTACTTCTACCTTACTCCTAGTTAAAAAACAGAGTGATTTAAGTAAAACAAAAACGCTGTTCACACTTATTTGATCCAGGATCATTCATGCTATTAACTTCCAACTCCAAGATTTAATTCCTCTTGGTTATTACTTTATGCACTTCTGCTGCAACCAACATTTTATTTAAGGTTCTCATGTTCCTTGAGGAATATCGATCTGCCACATCACTGTGTACTGCCCAAGTTGCCTTGAGCCACAGTGATTTCCACATGTTGCAGGACATACTCAGAGCATAAACAGCTCCTGTCAGTGGCTTGCTAATATGGCATCTATGCCAGGACAGATTTGATACTTTTCTATGAACTTTGACATTAGTGTAAAAAATCCTGTAACTTCAGGTTGCCTTAGACTGGAAAAACTTAAGCTGTGGAAGAACTACTTGCATTATTTATTTATATATTTATTCATTAGCATTTCTTAAACCTTTTGGATAGCCAAGGAGAAAAACTCTAGAAATGATTACACCTGCAAAGTTAAGATAGGCTGGCTATGTTAGAGAGTGGTGAGATTTTTTTATCAACCCACGAAAAACAAATCCCAGCAGTCTCTGCTGGGAAGGCAGTTGTACCAGTAGAAAAGTAACCTGGGGAGGCATGGAGGAATTAATATTTCACTTTTAATGTCCAAGATTGCTAAGGTGACAAAGATTTATATCTTTCATAATCTGGAATAAGGGCTGTGCCTCCCTCAGTCAGTGTTGATCTGTTCTTGCTTCTTCTGAACTGGTCCTGTCTGCCACACACCACACTGTTCTATGGTGGCTCCTGTTCCATTTTGTCTCCAGAATCAACAGTTAATCCCAAGAAAGGCTGAATTAAATGACCTGCATGCTTTGGAACACACAGCCATGTGTGCTCAGCTCTGGAGGGATATTTTTAATTTGTCTGTTTTGCTTTTTGAAAACATTTACCAAACTGAAAATATAATTTCCTCCTTCTGCAAGTTTTTGTTGCTTCACAATTCTTGTTGTATATGTAGCAAGACATGTAAGCTGCTCTGCTGACTTCAGGGGTAGTAACGATATATTAATACTGGCAAAAATATGTGTTTAGAGAAAAAGTCTTCAAAAAATCTTAGCTGGTGTAAACAAATGTAGCATATTGCCCCTTATGCCTCATGGCCCCTACTGCTTCAGTAGTTCATTGATACAACAGCAGATTTATCAAATTGCACCTGAGCTTGTAAGAAATCCATTTCTAAAACAACTATGAAAGAAAAAATATTTCTTATTTGTTCAGAAGTGCCTGTGTGCTTCTTCACATTGTGAAACTCTTTGGCAGTTACAAAATAAAAGTTGCAGCTTTATAATTAATTTCAAATTGACAGAAACATATTTTTACTTGACAGTTTTGTTACGCTCAATTTTTTAACAGTCCAATCTATTCTGTTTTTAAATATTTCTGATCAATATTATCTCATTATTTTATTTTAGAGTCCTCAGTTTTGATAGTTTCCAATGTCTGACTTGCCTAATCAATCAGATCTAACCACTGAAAAGAAAAAAAAATGCAACAGAAATGAGATCAGCTTCTGGAAAAATAATGATAGAAAATGACAAACCTAGAAAGGAAATAAAAATTCAATAGATAATGTAACAGAAGTGGAGTTCTAATAAGAAACAGTCCTTGTGAATATTTCAGAATAATCAGAATTAAATCCAAGCCAAAATCAGGAATGTCTATTGCTGAAGCAGGAGAAAAGGTTTGCTGAATTGAAGGCAACAGTTAATTTGTGAATCTTAATGCCTTGTTTAAACCATAGAAGATGCTGGCCACCGTGGTGGCAAGAAATACTTGTCTTTAATAGCAGTAATTGGTGTAGCAATGTGAAGGGGGCTTTGGCACTCAAAAAAGGATACTTTAGATATTTGCAAGCCAGCAGAGCTGGTGAGAACAGATAGCAACTGCCAGGTGATGATCCTGAGCTGGAAATGCTACGGGTGATGTTGGACTGTCAAACAAGTCTACTGGCAAAACAGGATGAGACAGAGATATGGAAGATGCTTGCAGTGGTTCCATAAACTGATGGAGAAGGTGATGCTGAGAATGGAAGCGAGGTGATAGGAGAGGTGAGATAGCAGAAAAGACGTGTTAATACAATTGTTGCTTCTTGTTTCAAGAAAGGGCCTAGATGTGGATATCCAGGGAAGAGCTCCTGGCTGGTGACTTGATTTAGTCTTAGGAAATTGTGTTAACCATCATGCTTCTGCTTAGGGCTTCACTCTTGACCCTTACCTTTCCTCCAACGTGCTGCAGCAGCATGGGTGCACAAGATGGGGCAACGTGGTACCAACCTGAGCCCAAAACCTGAGCTGTGAACAAAGAGAGGCAGTACCTAGAAACTTCCCTTAGCAGAAGCAGCAGAAAGTAGCAGAAAATGTGGGCAATCTTACACATTCTGGAACTTCCAGATCCATTTTAGGAAAGTCACTGTGCAGTCATGCAGATCCAAAGCACAGCACTCATCCTGCCTGTGGCTTTTTGAACGATCTGACATTTTCCAGATTGACACTGGTGTGCCAGAGTGGTTTGAAAACTGGAATTGTTTTATTACAGTATTACTTTCTGTACGTTATATCACACTTTCTTCTGGGTGAAACAAAATTAATTTTATTTTATTATTTTATTTTTTTTTAACTGAACTTTAAAAAAAATTACATGAGTTAGTCAAAAGTCTGTAATTGCTTTTGTTCAAGTACTTATGGATCTGCTGTGCTTTCTGTGGGTGGGCATTCTTTCCCAGCAAAGCTCAACCAAGACCTATTTCTGTGAGATGATGTGCTATTCTAGGCATTATTGTTTATTTATTATCCAGTGTCTTTTACTGGATCACTTAACACAAGATACTGTAGGTAGCAAAATATCTGTGAGTTTAAAAATTGAGCAAACAAATTAAGGAAAACAATTATTTTGAAAGACCTGAAATAAAATAAATAACCATTGGTTTAGGAACGAGCCTGAGTTGGAAATGGTGCTGGGAGGGCATACTGGGGATTAAAATATGCTAACCTTTTTGCATTGTCCTCAGGCAACCTAATTTGCATGGCTTGTGGTTTTGTTGTCTCTTAAGAGTAATATGCTTATATTTCATTTCTTTAAAAAAGTGCCACAAGAGGGTTGCAGTTGTATCTGGACCTCACTGCCCTCCATGGTACAAGTGATCAGTCTTAGGTTGAGCAAGCATGAAGTGCTCTTCATGTTGAAGCTGTAGGACACAAGCATCATCCTCTGATTTTTTTCTGCTTCCTTATGACCTTGATTCAATGTTAAATGTACCTCTGAGGGACTTTATTCAGAGTTTTCATTAAGTTCTGGGTCATAGAAGAGAATAACAAAAAGGTTCACAGAATAATTTAGGCTGGAAGGGACCTCTGCAGGTCTCCAGTCTGACCTCCTGATCAGAACAGATCTAACTTCAAAGTTAGATCGGATTGCTCGAGAATTTCCTTGCTTTCAAGTTTTGAATATCTCCAGGGACTCAGATTTCACGAACTCTGTTGGCACTTGTCCTAGTACTTTAGCACTTGAAATTTATTTTCCTCTTACGAAGTCAGAAATTTCACTGCTGTAACTTGTGTCTGTTGCTCCTTGCCCTTATACTGTCCACTTATAAGAACAGTTATGTTCCATCTTCTCTATATGTACCCTTTCTGTAGTGAAAGGAAGCACCAAGATCTTATCTCTAGGCTAAAACATACCCAGTTCACTCCAGTCCATCCCAGCAGTGCTTTTGGCATCTCATTAAAAGACAAAGTGTCCCCAGATGGGGTGAGCCAGCTCAATCCTGCTCACAGGAAACATTCAGCCTGATCACAGTGCCTGGAGGCAGAAGGTACAGCACAAGAGAAACATGCTGAAATATTAAACTGCAAAGGCAAACAGGGATGCTATGATCTAGCTGTCTGTGATTGCATATGGTGATATAATTCAGCTGTGAACTGAAAAGAAGGCAGGTAGATAAAGAGTGGAGGATGCCCTAGATGGTTTCTACAGTTTGGGTGAGGCAGAAAGTGACTTCTCATCGTTGAGTTGTATCAACTGTATGGTGTGTATGAATATTCTCAGTCTTAGTACTGCCAAATATTGTAGAAATTGAAATAGCATTGTGAAATAATCTTGCAAGAAATTCAACTGTTGGTTATAGCAAATCGAGCTTAATAAGATCTTCTGTTTTTCCTCCCCTCTCCACCCCCCCAACACCAAGAGCTTAGGTATTGAAAAGAGTCCATAAATTGAAACCTATAATGAAATGTATTAAGTGATGTTCTGAAATGTATGCACCTTGGCAAAACTTCCACCAGGAAAATTTTATCCTAAATAGGATGCAGCTTTTGCTAGGAAGAGAGAAATCATATTTTGTACCTTTCATGGGAGCTTAACATGTTGAGGGAAACCACATCTGCTGTCCATGCTCAGGACTACGTAGTGTTGAGTATGGGGTCTCTGAATTTGGGGTGACTAGATTACTGAACTGGTAAATCTGAAAGAACAGATCACTTTCTTTATCTTCATGAGATAAAGGGCTTTCATGCAAAAGGGCTCTCTTGTCTGTTGCAAGATGAATCCAAATAATGAAGGATATATAGTTTATGCAAAACAGAATAATTCTTCATTGACTGGCTCTGATACTATGCAATCCCAGGCTTCCAGTATCTCTCTACAAGATCTGGTGTAAAAAGTAAATAATTTCCAGTCACATATCAACAGTGTCCTCTAGTTATTTACCTTATTTATTTATTTACAGTTATTTTTCATGCATTTATATATTTTACAACAACAGAAAAACACTTTACTTTTTTGTTGTTTATTATTGGCATCTATTTTATTACTTGTGTCTCTTTTATTGTTGGTGTCTGTTTTACTATTTATTATTAAAGTGTCTGTTTTATTCCCTCAGAATTGGAAGAAGCCGCTTTTGTAAGGATGACAGAGAAGCTATAGGTCCTCTAGCAATGTATGAAAGTTTCACAGTCACATTTCATTTTCCCAGATTTACTTTACCTGAAGATACTCCAGCTTCCGGTGCTAAAGATATAGAATCTTTCCTAATTACTTAGCTTCATTTGCTTCTGCAGACAAATAGGAAACAACCAAACCATGCTGCTATATTTTAGGTCTGGTAGCAGCATTCAGCAAAATTTCAGTTCCAAGAATGACAAGAAACACCAAATTACAGTGGGCTTATGTTTATCTATACCTCCTGCTACTCCTCAGCTTTTCTGATTGTTCTTAGCTTTGGAAAAATGTAAGATCTTCAGCTATAATTAAATGTGAATTTTATAGAGAAAAGTAATTTCACTTGTAGGTCTTGCATTTCTGAAATCTGTTTCCCTTAGTGTGAGGGGAAAAAACAAACAAACAAAAAAACAAAACAAACAAACAAACAACAGAAAGATCAGTTTTAAGAATTGTTCAATAAAGCAGGATAAAAAAACATGTCTGAAATTGACATGCCTTGATCTGATGGTCTAGAGGTGACATCTTAATGAGTGAGGCTGTACTGGGAAGCAGGAAGAGACCCCAGTTAAATGAAATCTTGCATTATGTAAGCCCTGTGTGGGTAACTTTCCAGTGCAGTTCCTGTTCTTATTTATCACATTGCTTTAAAAATGACCTTTCCACCAGAAAATATATATTTTATATTGCTTATTAAATTTGGGACATTGGGCTGTATTCTGCAGTATTTTGAATCAAAACTGACAGATTACTGTGTGCATGCTACGATCCCCTATATCTGGTTTCTTATTTTTCAAAGAAGATTCCAAAGTGTTGAGGAAGCTGAGGATTTTGAAACCTGTTTAAAGAAAACATTTTTACCTCTGTTTTTCCTGAAACTGGGTCACATATAAGAATTCAGCTGCTACTAATTAATTTTTCTGTTAGTCTGCTGTCACATCTAGCTTATCACAAGATGGACCTTAACTGTCAGCACACATAGCACTTCTTTCTCCATTGTGGAGCTCAGCAAATTTGTCCCCAAGGTCAGGCATCTTTATTAGCAGCTTTCCTTTACTGTATGTACAGTAAGCTGGCTCATCTGCTCTGATGTTATCAGATAAAACCTGATTGCAATGACTGCCTCAAAGGTGACCTGATATAAGATGTGATGCATCATTCAGCCATGCAAGAGGCAATTTTGCTTGAGTTGTTTTAAAAAAAAATCCAAAGCAAAACACCCCTAAACCAATAGGTTTGTGTGCTGCCCTGGAGAACTTGTGTAGAATTTGCACTGTTTTTGCTGTTTGCTTACAGTAAGGGGAGATAGAGACTTATACCTTTACTGCTAACACATTTCCTTTCACGTAGCTGATATCTGCCTCAACATGGGTCAAATCTGATGGTATGACGATGGACCTAGCATAAAGAAGAATATTTATGGCCATTTTTAACTTTTACGTAGCACCTAATGTGATCACACATACATGTCTTTGTTGCTGTTAGAGAAGTCTTGTACCATCTCCTGCCCTGACTGCAAGTCTGGGGTGTGACTCTGCCTTTCCCTGAATTTGGTAGTGCAATGGCAATGCTCACTGGTAACATCTGTGTAGTAACCCCACCAGAATCACACGTGACTACAGCCCACATAGGGCAGAGAAAGTTCTCACCTGATTTATAGAAAGGCTCTAGGAGATTTTCTGCAAGATGTTGTAACAATTTCACTCTACTTCATGGTGCAAAATGGAGAGAGAAATATGTTTTAAATCTTAAAGGAGCTCAGAGAATAGCACAGCCTTTGATTTATTAGTTACTGCCATGCTGGTAAAGTGTTTTTTGGTAATGGTAATTGTAGTAGAATAATTGTAGAACACCTGTAGTGGAGAAATTACACTTTATTTGTTTGAATAACAAAGGCTCTGGGCAATGTATTACATCACCTGTTGAGGTATTATCCAGCTTATTTTTCTAAGCTTCTGTGACTCTATTGGGATGACAAAGGCTAAGGACAAAGATTTGTCTTCTCAGAGTTTACAGTAATTGCAAAGCAATTGCTGAATGTGATCCTTATAGATTAATTTTACAGCACTAGGGCAATAGACTGCTCAATTCAACAACTTTTTCCTTTCACTTGGTACTGTTCCTTGCTCCTGATAAAGTGCTCTCTCAGTGGTGCACGTTATCATCTTTCATAAGCAACAATTGGAGAAGCATTAAATATGTAATAGAAAAGGCCTGATCTTGTTCCCAGCCTGTTGCGGGTGAACTTTATGGTTGACTTATGTGTGAGTAGAATATGACCCCAGGGACAAGCTGCCTCTGAGCAGAGACCAGCAAACTCTTAGTCATTCAGACTTGTACTGCAGAGCATTCTTCATCTGCCCGTGGGACAGCGTGTATGTGCTGATTCTACCTGTGGGATGGCAGTCACTAACTCAGCACAGCATTGAGAGGAAGAGTCACCAGGGAGCTGACATTGACCTGACAATATGGAAATGCTATTTTCTTGCCTTGGGACTGTCCATTTCTTCTTTCCTTTCTTCATTTGTCAGACAGCTCACTAGTTACAGATGGGTCTGTAAGATGCAGCCCCTTGTCGTGGAATCAGGGCTCCAGATACTCCTGTTAAGTAACTGCTGAAAGTGTCAGGTTGGTTCCTTTAATTTATCAACCCCATATTTGTCAAGATTAGGCTTAGGTTTTCTATAACTGTAGCTGTGGGACATCGTGAGAAATTTTCTAGGTATATTTTCTGTACACACAGATCTACCCCTAAGCCAAAGTAAATACGTAGGAGATGTGATCTAGAATTAACTTACGAGTTTCCAGAAATCAATTTCATTTCAAAATAACTTTGTCACAGAGAATTTGGAAATGATTCCACCTATCTGGCATTCCTTCATGTGCATTGCCATAAAACCATCCCCTTCTTCTAGGGACAATGCAAGCATGGGTGTTAGAATTTTCTTACATGGAGTTCCCCACTTGATTCCTAGAGATCAGGTCTACAAATCAGCCAGAAAACACCCAGAAAACTAAGGCAGCCATGATGACCCTAAATTTTGGGCTAACAGTGAAACAGTTCTAATGGAAGTAACTATCTCCATTTCTTGCAGAGGCAATGTCTTGCAGGGGCTATCTTTGAAGGCTTTAAGGGAAGATCCTATCAAACATTCTTTGGCACCTCTGCTTAGGGAGGTGCAACTTCTTGCTGGAGATCCTTCAGAAAGATTATCTCACTGGGCACCAGAGAACAATTCATCTTGTATGCCTGTACTTTAGGATAGGAAAATCACCTTCTACTGATCTATTTTTGTTAACAACAGTAGGACCTAAATCCGTGATCTAGACAACTAACCTCTAGATAACCAAATGAGGTCAGAGGAGTCCATATCACAGAATCACAGAATCATGGAATCATCTAAGTTGGAAGAGACCTCCAAGATGACCGAGTCCAACTGCTGACCTAACACTAACAAGTCCTCCACTAAACCATATCACTAAGCTCTATATCTAAATGTCTTTTAAAGACCTCCAGGGATGGTGACTCAACCACTTCTCTGGGCAGCCTATTCCAATGCCTAACAACCCTTTCAGTAAAGAAGTTCTTCCTAATATCCAACCTAAACAAAGCCTGGGCTCATCTGCTGAGGCAGACTTGATGCAAACTGTTACTGACAGGCAACTTCATAAACATCCTGTAGTAATGTTTAATACATTCCTTCCTTTTCTATCCTGATACAGTGCAAAGAAGGTGCTCAGTCATCAATCAGTTCAGGAAACTCACCTAGAATTGCAGAAGTGTCCTGCAGGCATTTTTTTTCTGAGCTGTCCCAACTCACATAAAAAATAATTGTCTTTAAATAAAAAGCTGAACAGGAAGGGGATGGACACATATCACACATTTTTTCATGTGTGAGATATCTTCTATGGTCCCCTCTGTGCATACTGATATTTTCTCTAACTTCAGGCAAAATATTGACACTGGGAGGATCATGTCTGTTATCTCTTAGTAAAGTTTAGGGAACTACAGGTCCATAGATCATGAGGCCAGGGACAAATGAAATAACCTACTATGAAATTCTGCTGAGGGATAACTTAGATTAAATCATTCTTTCTCTCCCTGTCCTTGTCTCTCTGTCTCTGTCTTTCCCACGCAAAGCCACTTGCATATTGTATATATATTGTGAAGCTTCTTGCACTGCAGCTTGGAAGCTGTGTCTCTGCTCTTTATTTTAAACCATAAAAAAAAATCATTTATTTTATTTATTTATTTATTTATTTTTCTGTCAAAACTGAATGCTTGTTTTATTCCGAAAAAAATCTTGTCACTCCTTAACAATCAGTAATTTTTTTTTTAATTATTATTTTTTATTTTTTGAACAGACTGTCATGTACTGGGAACTGTGATCTAAAAAATGAAAGAAGTGATTCAGTTCTTTTGCAGGTTATGTGTAGCTATGATGCTTCTGGTAGCTTGAGCAATAGACTTCCCTATATCTTCCCTTTGACTTTCACTCCTTGCAGATCTTTAGGGGAACATTAATGCAGAAATAAAAAGTGAGTTGGGAGTGCATTGATGTTTACCTTTAAAAATAGTGTGTGTGATGAAATAATAAGACTGCACTGTTTTCCAATCTAATCTTTTATTTGTCATAGTCATCAGTTTCTGTACCTGGAGGAAGAGAAGACAGGTGTGTAAACCAGATGGACAGATGGAACAAAATGTCACTGAATTGTGCAGGCATGGAAATAGAAAGACCTAGGACAAATGACATTTTGAATGGAACGTGACCCAGTCAGTCAGTTGTAGTCAATTCTTCTTAAAACTGAAACAGACTTTTAGAAAACAAGTTGGAACATAGATGGAATGATGCTGAATGTTTGTTAGTCCATTTTGTGTGTGCGTGTGTGCTGGAAATAGGAGGATACAACCAAGACAGGTCCAAAACTAGAAGCTTATTATACAAGAAACTTATTGGGTGGCTTCCTTGGAGGGGGATGTTATTTATTTATTTCAGTGACCCACCTTGCATTAACTGGGACATCACTTACTGTCATTGAGACCTTTGGAGAACATCCTTCATCTCAGAAGAGCTCTGTCTGGGAATGTCATGCATATCTCTACTCTCCTTTAAATTCTAACTTTGATTCCAGGTTATCCACCTTGCCCCACCGAGGTTTCAGCAGCCCTAATCCATATGCTGTTTCCCAGCTTCTTATTCTGACCTATGATCTGGATAATTGTGAGTTCATCCTTCACCAATATCAGATAAACTGCCATGCAAGAATTTATACTAAGGACCCTTTAATTATTACTATTGTATGCAAGATTTTATAATAAGGGCTTTTACTGTTACTACTGCTGTATAATGATTAAAGTGATAGCCTGAAAATAACAACTCCAGTGAGATTCCCATCTTGGCTAGACAGCAGCATGGAACATGACATTTTGGCACTCAAATTGTTGTTTCTGTGAGGCCACAAAACCCCTACAATTGGCTGTTTTTCATTATAATTCTAAAATCTATTTTTTATAGACCTAATCCTGGAAAAATCACATAAGCTG
Source organism: Nettapus auritus (assembly GCA_011076525.1). Taxonomy (NCBI): domain Eukaryota; kingdom Metazoa; phylum Chordata; class Aves; order Anseriformes; family Anatidae; genus Nettapus; species Nettapus auritus. The sequence goes on from CM021767.1 coordinate 112,070,290, forward strand.
TTAAAGTAACCTCAAATCTTTTCATGTCAAGCACAAAACCTAATTTTCTGGGGATCATAATTAAAATAAATAAATAAACAAACAAATGAATAAATAAGCAAATATTAATGACTTGGTATTGACATGAAAAAGAATAAAAGAAAATGTGTTAGTTTTGGTCTTTTTGTAAAGTGACCAGCTGCTCAATGTGTTATAATTAAGCAGAAACACAGAGTAATGAGCATGATAAGACTCCTCAATTTTCAATTCATACACATGAATGTACTGCTGAAGAAGTGCAGAATAATATCCACGTGTGACTGGACTGCAATGAACTAGAAATAAAAAGGAAACTTTCCTATAGCTTGAAATTCAGAGCAAAGGGGACAGAAAACACAAACAAGTGGTTCAGCACATATACAGGTTTCATCTTCAGAAAATTTGATTTATTTTGCACTTAAAAAGCAATTTATATTCATACATCTGCTTTTATTTATTTATTTATTAGAACTGCATTTCTTGATGCAAGTTTATTAGCTGTACGAAGGACTTTTTTTCTCTACCAGAGCATTTACAATGAGAGGATTTATAAATTTGCATAGGAAAAATGTTGATCAGGCTATATAGGTTTTTATGTGAGCTATTAAATGAAAAATGTTTTCCTTCCTCCTTAGGAACATACAATGGGTATTCATCAGTGCTAACTACTATAGATGTTTTTTACTCACTTCATCCCATTTAATAACCCTTAATTTTTTCAGTATGACCTTCATGTTCAAAACCGTAGTCCAATAGGCCAGCATAGTTATCTTATAGTCATTTACCTGTAAAGTGAGTAGATTATATTTTTGCGACAGTTTTTGAGGGCTGCAACACCCTGTATGATAAAACGCTCAGATGCTAATTCATATTTGTTCTTCTTACTGAAGCTTTTCATCCCCTCATTGGTGTCCAATGTTGTATGACACTTTATGCGAGTCTGCTGTAATTACAGGTGATGGGTCTCAGGAAGGCAGAAACAGCTTTGGTGGGAGAGAGAAGATGGTCTTTTTTGGTCTTCTTTCTTTTTTTTTTTTTTTTTTTTTTTTTTTTTTACTTAAAAAGAAAGTCAGTCAAATGCATTTCTAGGACAAGATTAAAAATCCTAGTTTGTAATAAACTGTTTCCAATCCTGACCCAGTCTTCATGTGGATCTGTAAGCTGATGGCCACCATGACTCTCCATATTCATCTGTTATGGACTTCAGATCACCAATTCCACAAAAATATTAAGAAAATTAGCCTTCTTGCACAAGGTAGACTTCTCCATTGTGAACATCTCAAGACACGCATTTCCTGACACTTCCTCTGTTAAGGAATAACCTGAACTTAGTTTCATTGTATTATTTGGTTGTTTTCTTTCCACCATGACAGGAGGTCAGTTGTTTGGTGGAAGCTGCATCTACTTCGGCTGATTAGAAGGAAAAAAAATAATTTTAGTTTGGATAAAATTGCCTTCTACAACACCAAATTCTTCTCCAATCAACCCCACTGCCTACAAGAACAGCACAGGTCCAATTTTTGAAACAGTCAATGTTAATAGTGATATAGTTATCAAGAGAGACCATCCTCTATCTACTGAAATAGCTGAGTTCCTTTGGGAAGAAGAATCTAGAAAGAAGACTTTAATGCTTTAATTCAGACTAGGCTAAGTAAAGAGCTCATTTGGGATCACCTTGTCTGTTTTAGTAGGGATGTTCAACATAATTAACATTAGAATTAAAAAAATATACATGTAGATACTTAAGCAAAGAGGAGCCACCTGGGCTGAAGAAAGGGAAAACAGCAGGGGATTCCAGTAAACTTTTTAAGTTTCTTACTATTTGTATGTATCTTTTCAAATTTTCCTTGTCCTTGAAGCACTGATCTAATGAACCCCAACAAATTAATTAACACTGAGATGGCTGTCATAGTCCCCTGAGAGTATCTTAGCAGGCCTGGAGAGTGGAGAACAGGCAAAAGAGGCTGAAGGATGTTGAGAGAGACAGAGGAACCTTGGTACAGGGGGACTGAGAGTGCCCATGGTTCCCTGCCCTGTTCCTCCTAAGAAAAGAGGAGAAAAGGGCAGGCTGTCTCTATATAAGGCAGGGAGAGAGCAAGAAAATGTATCTAGATCTTACTGCCCTGGAGATGTTTGTAAGTTTTGTAAATCCTTTGTTTCAGGGACCTAAATTGCTCCCAGGTTACATTTATCACACCTGAGAGAAAGAGAGAAACCTGGACTGGGCAAACCAGCAGAGCTTGTCCCTGTGAGCAGAGAAGAAGGTGACCTTGGTTAGATCATCAGGTATCATAGCAATAGGATCTTCCAGGTGAGAAAACACAGCTAAGCCTACCACATTAGGAGGGTTAAGAAGGCCTCGGAATTTATCTGTGGATATTAAAGTACAGGGAAACTTCTTGCTTTCATAAACTCATTTATGACTGGTTAAGCCTCTTTCTCTCATTCTTCATTCTCTCTTTTCTGTTCCCAATAAATCTTCGTTCCTCTCTTCTATCTTGTAGTGTTATCTGTGGGGAGGGGGGAGATAGTTCCTTAGCTGCAAGTTCTTAGATTTATGTTCTTGTCTTTGATGATACAAGCTTGTCACTCCTTGCCAGACAGTGCTATTAGTTCTGAATTTCTTCAAAGGCAGGAGCAGCCTCTCTTTGAAACAAAGAGGAAACGTGAAGGTACTGAGAAACCCAGGTGCTGGGAAAAATATCCAAACTCTTCCAAAATAATGGGGGAAGAGAGAGAAGACATTTGAATTACAACAGACTGGGGAAAGCAGGGTTTGCTCTGATTTGACTGGGAAAGCATTTACTCTTGTATCTCTACTAGAAAACTATCCAGTGCCAGGAGCTGTTGTGGAGCCCTGAAGCCAGCTGGAAAGTCAGGCTGTCATTCAGTTCCTTCCACAATCCAGCGCCTGGTGGGAAGGTCCTTGGTCTGGTCTGGCTCCCAAAACATGCTGGGGAACCAGCCATCTGGGAAACTGTTAGTTGGTTTGGGCCAAAAGCAGCTAAGGGCTCCTCTAGCTTTTTAACAGCAGGGATAATGAATTCCCACACCTGTGCTCTTAAATTTACTGGTACAAAATTTTGTTAAATGTACTGGTACAAAAATGGATGGTGGGAAATGAAGGAAGAATATTATGCTCTGTGGGAGTCTAGTCCCATGATATTATAGAGGTGCAGGAGCAAACCCACAAATACTTCTATTTTTTTCTCAAGACAGATAGGACTAATATTTACTATCAAGTGCTCAGCACCTCAATAAAGATCTTTTTCTTCAAAGCCTGCTTGACTTGTGCATAACCTGGTAATGATGAGTGCTGGGATAAGGGATGTTTATTCCTTTTGACATACTAAGACCTCCCAAATAAACAGTCTGACAGGCAGTTCCTGCTTCCTGGGTTTTATGATCTGTTCTTGTTTCAGAACTGAGAGAGGGAAGTGATTTTCTTTCTGTCTGCTTCTTTTTTTTTTTTTTTTTTTTTTTTTTTTTTTTTTT
>CM021767.1:112073902-112136247 GCA_011076525.1 Nettapus auritus
AAAAATAATGAAAAATAATGAAAAAGCAAAGATCCTCACAGTGTGCTGGGGGTCGCTGAACTAAGTAAGCACTGCAACCCAGGTTGCCCATTTATTTTTGACCACCTAGCCATCATCTCAAGCTAGGGACACAGAATTTCTAGTGCTAGGAAGCACTAGAAAGTCGTGCTAGAGTTCCTCGGTGTCCCTTGCAGCTCCAAACCAGTGAAATGAGAACACAAAAAGTCTTTTCTTACAAGGGTTGTATGCATTTGATATATTTTATCAGCAGGCTAAAGGAAATGCTGTTTGTGCTTTATTGACATTGCGGTGTTATTCATGACTGACGTCAAATTGAGATCCAGGTGCTTTGATTTTTATGGCATCTATTTGCACTGTTTTCTCTCCACAAAATCAAAAACAAAACAATTGAAATGCTAGTAGAGCATATTGCTGAATAACTGATTACTTTCTGTGATGAGGTGACAAGAGAAGAGCAGTGGGCATTGTTTGTCAACTTAGTAAGGCTTTTGGAACAATCTCCCATGGTAAACTTATAGTCAAATGTAGGAAATAAGGACTGCACAAGTGGATGATGAAGCTTGTGAAAAAGTGTCTGGATTGCTGAGCTTGGAAGGGGATGTTCAGTGGTACAAAGTCCAACTGGTAGCTGTGTATTAGTAGACACCCTTGGGGTGGGAAACTGGGAAAAAGTATTACTTAATATCTTCATTAAAAATCCAGAGGATGGGGCAGTGCACCTTCATCAGTTTTCATATTGGGGTAGTTGATAAATGGAAAGCATAGCTGCTATATGGAGGGACCTAGACAGGCAAGAAAAAGGAGCTGACGGGAAATTTGGCAGAGAGAAAAAGAAGGAGAAAGAGGAAGAGAAAACTGCCTGTACAATCTGCTAACTGATGGACTGAGACCCATACATGTCACATTACAGTGTGGAATAAAAGCCATCTTTAAAACATCAAATTCAGAGTGAAAATGGGTGTACTATGGGTATCTCTAAAAAAAATAAGGCTGTTGAGACTGATTCAGTAAGATAAGAGAACAAATTTCACGGTTCCCAGCACAGAATAAGCATCTCTAGGGTAAGAGATCTCCCTTTTTATTTGTAGCACAGTACTGCTGGTTTCCATACTTGCAAATGTTAGATTTTTTTGTTTGTTTTTAAATTATTGTTATTACATTTATTATTATTATATATATATATTTTTTAAGCAGTGAAGCCACTGGTCCCAGAGGATAGTATTATTTTCATTTAAAAAAATGTTATTGTCAGTTTATTTTTCCTGTAAATGATTCATTAATTAAAAAGAGGCCTAAAATCATTAAGGATCATGGGTAGCCCAACTGAGTTTGGTCTTTCTTTGCATTCTAGCTTTTAACTACTGCAAAAGGTTAAAGCTGAAAGTAACTGGATTAAGGAAACACAGACTCATACTGATTGGATTTATTTTACTTTATTCAGGGATGGGATTCTGTCCATCTGGATTTGTATGCCTGTAGTGTAGATGCCTGCATCTGAAACAGTCATCTTGGGCACTGTTTCTGCACAATGGAAAGTGATGGGCACTTTTATCTAATCTATTCCAGCTGTCTTAGAGCAAGAGGAAAAGGTCCGAAGAAAATTATACTATTCATTAAATTCAAAATGAGTTTCCATTAAGTTTGGGTTGTGGACAACTAGATCCAAAGTAGTAAATATGGATATTTATTTTTTAGATGTCAGCAAAGGAAACAAAACTGAAATGTCTAAGTCCAAGTTTCCTGTATGATCATCAAGGAGAACAGACACAGTCAGTAGGAGATTCATTCAGCATCTTTCAAGATGCTTGAATCTCATTTGGAGATGCCAGCTTCTTTCCTGAATTGAATATAATTCATAGGAGTTTCCTGCTTTGAATTACTTGTGAAAGGTGCCATCTTCTTCCCATTACCTGTAAAAGGAGACAAACTTTTTTTCTTGACACCTGCCTTTCTAGAAGGGTAGATGGTAGGATAACAAGGATCCAGTCTATACAGTAATAGATCTGGGCTTATTTGTCACACATAAACCTAAATACATCCAGCATTAGGCAGCGGGTTTGGAATGCAAAGTTTTGCTGTTCCACTGCTGTCTCTTACTCCTTTGTGTCCTTGTGTGGTTAATGTTGTGTGTCCACATGCCAGGGGAAGAAAGGCAGTTGTGACTTTTCTCTGTGCAGCGTATCTTTCCATGGTAGGCATTCCTCCCCCTCATCTTCTCGTGCCTCCACAGGAGAACACCTCTGCTATCATCTGCTCTAGTGGAGGGAGGATGAATGATAACTGCATTCCCATTAGGTGCCTTAGTGTCTTCATGATGTTTTTGAGTCTGCTTTGTTCCTCAAATGTCCTATTTTCTGTAGAGTTAGTAACAGCTTATGCAACATCTGCCAAAGCATGCACTTGTGGAAGGTGAACTTTCCAGTTCTTTTCTTAAATTCAGATGTGGAAGCCCCAAAATATGTAGGTGTGCATGACTATAGTCGCTCATAGCTGCAATAGGGGCTGACCTCTTTCTCTGAGTGTAAAAAGCTTTGCTTTGTGAGCAAAGACCTATCCCATGTGCCAAACTTTATTAAACTCTGTATTCAGAGTGTCTTCAGATTGGAGCAGGCTCTAACGTGTTTCAACTGAGCTGATAATTATGCATTTTATGGCAAGTATCATTCATTCCTTGGCAATTTTTCATCCTCAAGATGTAGGCTATAAAATATGCACCACCCTATTACAACAAATAACCACCAAAAAACAACAACAACAGCAACAACAACAAAACATTTACATGCTTCTATGGAAGAAAATATCCATAAACAACTACAGAAGTAAATTGATGTCTGGCTTAGGAAGTTCCTTAGTTGTAAAACACAGAAAAAGGGGATAGAATTGTAGAATCACAGAATAACCTGAGTTGGAAGAGACCCACAAGGATCATGGAGTCCAGCTCCTGGCTACACGCAGGATCACACAAAACCAGACCCTGTGTCTGAGAGCGTAGTCCAAAAGCTTCTTGAACTCTGGCAGGCTCAGGGCCCTGACCTCTGCTCTGGGGAGCCTGTCCAGTGCCCGAGCACCCTCTGGGTGCAGAACCTTTCCCTAACCCCCAGCCTGACCTTCCCCTGTCCCAGCTCCATGCCGTTCCCTCGGGTCCTGTCGCTGTCCCCAGAGAGCAGAGCTCAGCGCCTGCCCCTCTGCTCCCCTCGTGAGGGAGCTGCAGGCTGCCATGAGGCCTCCCCTCGGCCTGTTCTGCTTTGGGCTGAACAAACCAAGGAGCCTCAGCTATTCCTCATAGCCTTCCCCTTTAGGCCCTTCACCATAAAAAGTAATAATCAGGAAAACATAAGCTGAATATCTATCTATCTATCTATCTATATATATATCAGTGTACTGCAATGAAATAAGGTATAAAGGCACATGTTTTCTTTCTGTTGTGCCCAGGCAGTTAGATGTGAAGTCAGATCACTAACCAGATCTTTACCCTTTCTGCAGTAAAAATAAAACGATTTCCACTGTGCATCATGTTAGCCTGCTTGTAAGAGGAAAACAAAAGCACAGCTTTTGAGTCTTTTAGGAAGGAAACCCATCGTGTACAAAAGAACACAATAAATATTTGTGCGCAGACTCTATCAAGGTGATACATATCTGTATCCCAAGGTTTCTCGTCAATTTCCAGGCAAAATAAACAAGGCTCAAAGGATTTGTTTTCTCCATATCTATTCACAAAATTGCTGTGCTTGAAGGGTGTGAAAAGGAAGCTGTCAAGCCTCTGCTTGCAGCAGGTAAGTCTAGCATTGGATTTAATTTGATCAAAGATGTTATTGTTAAAAACAAAGAAAGTATAATGAGTGTAATGCAATGGCTTGCCTTACATTGTATATACCTGTATTTTCTCCAGATCCAACTCATAGGTAACTGTACATTGTGCTTGAGACACATTATTAAACGAGCTACAAGTTTCTAAAAAGAATTGTTGCAGTACCAATTTTTAGTAGTGGAGGGGTAGTAGATGCAGCTGCTACACTGCAGTGCTATTAAACTGCAATTTATTTACCCTATGAGATCTTACAAAGGGTCAGTGGAAATAAGGGTCTCAGCCACCATTAAATATGATGAGATATTTTACTGGTGTCATGAAAAAGCAACACTGCTGGTTTTCACAAGGAGTAGGTTCACGTGCTTTAAACCCAAATCATGTTCAAGGCGATAAATTGATAATGACATGTAATTATCTGGAAATTGCTGAACAGTACATTCAGGTTTGATATCAATCAATAGAACAGATAAACCTCAATAATAGAGATGGGGCAATACTAGGGGTGCAGGTCCCCTGCTTGCACCCCCATCCCATGGTAAATGAGGGTGCTCCAGATGTACATGTTCTTGTGTCACACACTTGGGCATGAAACATTGCACACAGAGCACCCTGGGGTCCCCACTCATTGCCCCCAGCTCTCCCTCACTGACTGGGTGTCATGTCCCTGTAGTGTCCCAGGGGATGATGCTCAGCCCAGCCTGGGCAGGGTGGTGATGCTGCAGGGTGACTTCTGGCAGCACCAAATCATGCTCTGCTCTTCTCACTCTGAGGTTTTTCTTTCTCCATTACACAGTCCCAGGATTCTTCTACATTTCTTTTCAAGGTGACTCCTTTCATATTGCCAGAATCTCTCAGCAATTCCCTGCTTACTTTTTGGTTACACTGCTGGTCATCTTCATCTTCACCATTATGAGTTTTGGACACTCTCCACACAGTGTTCTGTATTTCTAATATACAATGTGGTCTCACATTTTTATACTAAAAAGGGTTGGTTGGTGTCCAGGCCATTTGTCAAGGAGGGGACCGTGAAAGCTCTCCTGTACTTGTGTAGTGCTTCGGTCTTTTAAAATGGATAGGACCTTGTTGTAAAGGGTGTTGTTGGGAAAGCATGGAATTCTAGAGTCCTAGCAGTGGGAACCTAAGTGAACTAATCACAACACCAGTACAGCTGCCTTCACTTAACACCAAGGGAAGGATGTAAAGAGCAGAGCATGTATTTCACAGTGACGCTGGGACTCATGCCTTTTGGTTTGCAGTTTCAGCCTTTCGACTCTTCAAGTTAGAGGTAATTTGTTTACAATTGGACAGATTGACCTTCTAACAGGTTATCTCCAAAAAAAAGTCTCACAACACAACTTGGTATTTCTTTACATTTCATCCATTGTCTCTAATGATAATTACTTTAGGTCAAATAATAACTTCTGTAGCTCTTTGAACAGTTTTGTTTCCTGGGATAACCTGTGTAATTTCCTAGTCACCAAATAGTGTTGTCTACTAAACCTTTGAATGACTTTGGGGACTGTAGGTGGAGGTAAGCAATAGGAAAAACAGCTAGCCCTTGGAGACCAAAGGATCCCTTGACTTTCTTCAGGCATAGGAGCCGGTGCTCTCCCTGGACAGGCTGTGGTGGAGGGTATAGCAGCATGGGACATGATTCAGTGTTTCATGGTGGCAGCTGCTGTGTGAGAGCTTTTCCACCTTTTCAGGGTGAGAGGAAGACTGCATACATCACATACATCAAGACCATCATTTGAGTCAGAACTGATATTTTTCACTGTTTGCATATTTATGTGAAAAAGCAAACAGGCTGGCATATACAGAGACCTCTGGAGGCCTCCAAACAACGACACGCTAAACAAATACATTACACTATGAAGTTCCTTACAATTGTTCTAAAATCACCTCTTTTCTGAATGCAGTCTTTGTCTTGCCTCAGATAGCTGCAAAGTGCATCTGTGCCTAAATGCCTCTTTTTGTCAGCCAAATTGTTAGCTAGCTACCTCTGCTGCACTCACATGGAACATGTTGCCAGTATGGCTGGCACAGAAGTGAGAAATAGTCAAGATTTATAACAAGTTATCAAAGAAGTTTATAATAAATGAAGGTAATCACATCTGAAGAGAGAAATTCATTCCTGTAGTAACTCCACCGAATTACACCTGGGATGAATTTGGACCATTATTTATCGAGTAAGTGCTAGCAGCCCAGCACAGTAGCTAAGATAGCATGTCGGGGGATCCAAAAGAAAAAGATCCATGTGGCTGTTTTCTCCCCTGAGTATTTCTTGTTTTGCTCACAGATGGATGTTTCTGCTAAGAAAGTAACAGTGAAGCTGATGACTTTGTTTTTCTTGAACTGACTGAACGAGTCAAACAACTTGTTTTCCTTTCTCAGAAGGATTATTTTGGCCTATCCTGAGACTGAGAATTAAAACCTGCATTTGTTCCCAGTACTGATAACCAAAATCACAAAGGAAATCATCCCAAAATCATAGAGTCTGAAATTATGAAATTTTTATAGAAGAAAAAGGTCCTTTAAGGATTCTGTACCTTGTGGGTCCTTTTATATTAAGGAATATAAAATATTTGTTTCGTATGGAATATCTTCTACCAGAGAAATAAAAAACACAAAAAACAGAAGTTGTTTGATATTTCCAGACCATCATCATTTTGGGAGCTGGAGTTTTAAAATGGATGTGAAATAGAGAAAGAGTTTCAAAAAGATTGTCAAGGTAGGTAGCACAGCTTGAATAACAAGTAACTCAAAGGCAGTGATCTCCATCTTTTCTCTTAGAAAATAATCCTAAACAAGCAATGCCCTGTAAGGAATGCCATGCTTTGCCAGGTGAATGGCTCTTTTCATTTGGTGGGGTTATAAGTGGCATCACAGTTCTTGAGTCAGTGCATTCCCTGGTAGCTGGGAGGTTAATTACTACAAGATCCAGAAACACCAATAAGCACAGGCACAATGATTTTTTATTTTTGATTTTTGCAAGCACAATGAATTTTGTTTCTATTGAAGGAATATGACATTTGTCTCTTAGTTCAGGGCTGTTCCTGATTCATGGGGGTTTACTGGTGCAATGCAGGTACTCATAGCAATGCAGCAATGCAGTACTTTCCTGTTATTTTTTGTTTGCTTATTTGTTTTGTTTTGTTTTTCAGACTTGCATTAGAGTAATCAATTTGGGAAAGTTGTAGTAATCTGCAGTAAAATCAGGTTTCCTTGTTCTAAACAAGCTCTCATGTTTCTTGTGTGTTTTGAATACTGTTACTGAACAAATACAACCATTCGTAAGCTCTCTTTGCTGGATATTTCTGGTTTTGCTGTTCAATCCCCACTGAATGGCAGTCAGAGGGACTATCTGTTCAGAGTTTGGTCTGTTTTGGTTATTATATATATATATATTTTTTGCTATGGAAGAATTTTGGCCTATTTTTCTTTCTTTTTCCTTATAGGCCAATCACAGAAAAGAATAGTTTCATTTATCAAAGTCATCCACATACTTCACTTCATCTCAGAGGAGCTACTGTGCTATCATCTTTGAACTTGAGCTCAAAAAAAAAAAAAAAAGAAAAGAAATCAAGGGGGAAAGGCTCAAAATAGTCCTATCATAGTCTGAATGTACCACTTATCTCATTTTTAGGTATTTTCCTTTCAGACAGATTTTCAATGGGGTTATTTAAGTAGCTGCTTTAAATTTTTTGGGGGGGGTTTCTGCTCTTATACCTAGGAAAGCACTGAAAAATTAGAGGAAGCCTGGGAGAGGGCCTGTCTGTGTCTATGCCACCCTTTAGATGCTCATGAGAAATGAGGGGAGAGGAAAAGGAGAGCAAGGGAGGACAAAGATGTGAAAGTTTTTGCAAAACAGCAAGGATAAAAGGAGGACAACCTCTGCTCTGTCTACCCAAGCCTCTAAAGAGCCATGGATGACATCCAACTGATAGGAGAGGTAGCCCTGCTGAGGATATTCAAGCAGCAAGTTTAATCATTTCTAAAATCCTTCCAGTTCAGTTGTGCACATGGCACCAAGTGATAGCGTTATTTGTGATGGTTTGGAGTCATACCCTGTCTGAAGAAGGAGGCTAAGAAGAAACAGATTACTCGCCAGGAGCAGGGGACACTTTAGGACACCAGGAGAAGTGGTAAACACATAAATAACCTTTCCCACCTCTCATGACATGTCTGTGTGCCCTGCCTCAGGTGGTTAAGGAGATAGGCAGAGAACAGTAAATCATTCTGCCCTTGCTCCTCCCAAAGGAGAAACACCTGAATGTGTCCAGTGATGGGCTTGTCGGGAACATTTTCTTCACCTTGACAACATGAATGATTCCGCCAGGAGTGTGGGAGCTAACACTTGTGAGGAAATCATTTCTGAATGATACTGAACACCATCAACATCAATCTGAGGCACAGCCTGTCCCTTCACCTAATCTCACAGCACCATTGCCCAATCTATTTTAAAATGCAGCCATTGACGCAGCATATCCGCAGCCTTGACGTGTGTCACAGCACAGAGCTGGCCACTCCTCATGGCAGGGTTGGCAATCCTGCACCCAGGGGACGCCTGCAGTCAGTGACAAAGCTATCTAAAACCACCTTTAACACTTTCTATTAATCTGTGTAAGACAGACTCTAAAGCATGCTACTCGTGTCTGCAATGTGTTTTAATATCTATAGTGTCTTATACCCATGAATCAATAAGGGACACCTCAACTGCAGTAATGACGACTCTTGACTATGAAACACCACAGGTCTAGACTTGGCTGGTGTGGCAGGATTAAGATCAGTTCACAATGCTCTGGGAAAGTGATAACAATGATCTTCAGAAGACAGGGGACATCTTCACTGAATGGTTATGAATATAGCATTGGGAGATTGCATAATACTGCTGCTGAGGGCCGGTAATATTCAGTGACATAAAGAAGTGAATAGTAATAAAGGTGTAGGGGATACTTGGGGCTGTTTTCATTGCCACATATAAATCAATGCTTCACCTCAACTTTGATTACTAACCTTTTATACTACAACATAACTACATATACTACAACATAAAAGGATACCATAGTAGTCAAAATAGTTCAGAGAAGGATGATCAAAATGGGATAAAACGATAGAAGATTGAAGATTTTCCTTTGGGGTCAAGCCTCTAGGGTACCTTAGACTGGCCACACAGAAAACATGTTCAACTCAGAAACAAGGAATGAGGTTCTGTACAGGAAACAACTAAAGTGATCTTGCTAATGTTAGTTAGATGGCCAAACCTAGGACCTTATTAATTTATTAATGTTGCCAGTGGCAAATTGCCATTTACGATTCCATTATTCCTTCAAAACCAACCAACCAAACAAAAAAAACCCAGCAACCTTAAACTCAAATCATCCCACCCGGGATGATGTTGTCCTCAGATGGAATGGTCACTGTGCAACTAAATTCCTGATTTAGTTGCTCCTACTACTGCCAGTACTGCAACCCTTGGGGGGTAAGGACCAAGGAGTGAGCCTTTGCTACTTGGCCCTCTATTTGCTTGTATCCCTTTTTACCTTAGAGAGATGGACAGCACTGTCTTTCCAAAACTAGACGGGAAATATTTTTGTACCTCTCTCTTCCTCAAATAGCCTTTTTAGACCCTAATTCTGGTTGGTTAAAGTTGTTTCTTCTTTGATGTCCGTGGAAAGGTGCTCATTTATACTACTTAATTTTAATCAATATTGCTTAAATGGATTGCTTACTGATGCTTATGATGTACCTGCTCTTTTTTGTTCAACATCTACTTTCAACATTCTTGTTTAAAGGCTTCTTTGGACTTTATTATATATTATAGCATTTAGAAAGGAAGAAGCCTTGCCTAAACATACTTGAAGAACTTTTTTTTTTTTTTTTTTTCCTTGAAAAACTTAAATAGAAGTCATCAAAAGATAAGGTTCATGTTCAAAAAATGCAGTCACTCCTGAGCATTATCATATGCTGCCCTTTTATCTGTCTGTTATTAATGTGTTAGCTTAAGCACTGTAGACTTGTGTATTTTTCATCCTTGACTTGAGTCATTAACCTGTAGCTAGCTCCATCTTCCTCTAATTGTGTTGGTCCCAAATCTTTTCTATGTCCATCTAAAACATGATTCACATGTAGATTGCTGACAAATGAAGCCAGATCTCCTGCAGTCTTCTATTCATTTGAGAACAATAGGAATTTGTGCACTGTATCACCTGTACTATGAAAAACACTCTCTCCCCATCCATCCCCTAATGCTCCAGAGACATAAAAAATAGTATGCCAGAGAGAAACAGTGGAAGAGAGGAAGAAAAAAAAATAATGAGAAAAGGCAGGAAAAAAATGTCTTCTGAGTGCAGATGTTTAATGAGTTGGAGAGGTGATGCATTGATGGGATACATGCAGTATGCTGGAAGGAAAAGGAAATATGGAGAGCGGAAAATCTTTTTACAACAGCTGCCTATTCTATAAGAGATATGGGGGTACTGCATTGAACTTGCTATCAGTAATATTGCTTAAATTGAATGCTTGTGATAAACATATGATAGAAATCTCTACCAAAGTGTATAAGTATTGTCTCAGGAAACATGACAAATAAATCAATTTAAATAGTAGACGTACAGTTCAATTACATCGTCTCACAAATAGCCTTTAACTCCAGATCCTCAGGAATGTTAAAAAAGGATCTGTGCTGAGATGCTGATGGTGGTTGTAAGACAGACAATAACCTGGATGGCACAAGACAGTGTGTAAATTCAGAAGAAAACCTTTGTTTGCTGGTTATATTTTGTATATCTAAGGATGGCTTTGATGTTACATATAGGAGAGTACATTTATGGTCTTTTACCAGCATAACAGTTCTCTAGCTACAGCAGCATGCCTTACTTTCCACTAGTACAGGGTATTTCTGTGGCACAGAGGAGGTATTTGGTTTATATTTGAGCTAGAGGATCACATGTGGTGACAAGTAAATGAACTGTGGTGGTAAACTAGGTGACTGCAGACTGTCTGCAACAAATGATAATTTTATCAAATGGATTTGTCAGTAAAAGTTAATGACCAAAACTCTTTGCACAGATTTCATTCACTCTCTGGTTTGTGATTTATGCTGTGATTCCCTTGGCTATAAAACCAGGCATTTTTATTATTATTATTACTTCATTTTTTTTTTAATTTTTATTTTTGTAAGGTATCAGTAAATGTTCAAGAACCCAAAGAGAAAACAAGCAAGCTCATTCTAAGATTTCTGGAGACATAATTGTGTTATACAAGATCTTTCTGTGCTTATTTGTCATTGATGGTTACTACCAGATTTTTGTGTTAGTTCCAGAATCAAAATGCAAACCACAGTCTGCCCTACAGTCAGGGCAAAAATGTCCCTGCATAGAACTAAATGCCTTCACATTCCTAGTGGACATGTTGGACTTTACATGGGCTGGCAGGCTTGGGTCTCCTGTCTAGGCAAAATAACCAAGATACACAAAGCTGTGTTTCCTGGCTGTCAAGTTTAAAGGGAGTCCAGTGTCAGCACAGCGGATCCACTACCTGTGCTAAAGAGGATGACAAGGAGTCTTATATTAATGCTATAGTAAAGCTACGTGGATCACTGTGTAGGATACAGGACTGCTTTTTTCCTCTCTGAATCCACACTTGACTTTGCATGTTAATGATCCTCAAGACAGTGAGAGTATAAACATTTGGAATCACCCAGACCTTTGGCTTATTCAGCTGTAAAACTGGAGTATTTGTGCTGATCTATGTTCTAAAGCTACTTCAAAAGGCTAATGACAGTCTCTGTTAAAGTGTAAAATGTTCCTATTTTCAGCTTCTTTAACAAAACTCAGATGAAATGCTTTGTATTGCTGGATATCAAATACAAACCTAAAAGTTCCAACTGACATTAACTGCTAATGTTAACACTCAGTAAGTCAGCAACATATTAATCTGTAAAAATGAATATTTTTATTCATTTGAAACCTGTTTACATACCTTGTTTTACTGGTAGGAGGACACAATATCAATGCTTCAATGACTTGGAGGCAGAGGACCAAAGAAGATGCCCTTGTTATGTATCCCTACATTGAAGAACCCTACTGCCTCCAGCACCTGCAGCTTTAGCCTACATCTTTCCAAGAGGTGGTCACAAATGGAGATTATACAGACCTGCCTGGTTTGTTGGCAGGTACCTCATGGCAAGAACTTCAGAATCTATTTTGACCAGAATTGAATTTGATTTGAGCCTCATTTGCCATGAAAACCTGGTTCAGTCTCCTTCAAGAAGAGATAAATACCACAAAATTACCACCATCCAGGAAAACTTTTATTTGCCAAAAATTTGGAAAGATCTTTGAAGGATGAAAACACCATCACCTCCTTATGTCTTTTCAGAATGATTTATTTCCTTGGTCCTTTAACATCTAACAGTGATCATGATTCAAATTGAAAAATCATCTATCATCATTCACTTTGTAGTTGTGTTAAAGGACAAAGAAAATATATAATAGAAAAAAAAAACCTGATTCTTCATTGTTTTTTGATTTGTTAGCTTATTTATTTAGTACTTGTTGGAAAGCTGAACAAGAAAATGTACTTGTCATGTACTTCAGTGAGGCAGGAATGCTAACTCAGAGAAGTCTGCCTTCCATTTCATCCGTTAGTCAGTGTATGATCTTTATTAAGGACTTATTTCAATTCTATCTGAGGAAGAAGAAACTTTACTCCTGCCTACACTTGATGTAGATAGACAAACGCATGTGAGGAAGGGCTAAGTCTCTTGAATCCTAGTTCAGAAGTTATGGCAGACAAACCAGAAGAGTGAGCATCATATTTTGGGACTGGTATATGCAGGCAGTAATGACTCTTCTGGAGAGAAGACTAAGACTTTGGGAGAGTATTGTTTTTTATACAGCACTTGGTCTCAGAGTGAACTATTTTTCCAAGAACTTACATCATCTTTACTCACAGTTCTCATTAACAACTCACATAACAGTGGCAGCAATATGAAGCAAGGGCTTTAACCAAGGAGTTGTACACGTTGTGGACTCAGCTCCTCCTGTCTTGCCAGATGTCGTGCATAAGGACTCTAATGTTCTGCCACAGCTTGCCCATCTTGAAAAGGCCAACTAGAAACATACATATTATGAGAGGGTAATACCTCCCTTTAGAGAATGTTTCAATTTTTTAAAAAAGGCTGTGTATTTGCCTTGCTTGCTCTTGCAGTCACATGCTTAGATATTCTCTGCTTCAGTCCATCTGGCAGCTGCTCATGGAAGCAAAGCCCACATGTCAAGCACTGCTGTCTATATCCTAATTAGCAGGGGAAATGTTGTGCTCCAGCATATCTGACACAGAGGTAGAAATGGGAAACAAAATATTGTCTGACAATCTGGCATATAATAGATTAAAATCTGCTTGTTTCATAATCACAGGCAAACTGGGCTATAGACAGCTAATTCAAAGGATCGTTGCCACATAACATGAGTTTCAAACTTTCAGGAGATTGCTAGCAAACCAAAGACAAAAAGAGTAAAGTTGCATTGATCCTTTTCTTTTAAACTGAGTTTTAGAACCAAAGTGCAAAGTTCCACTTGAAGACTCTGGAAACATCAGAGTGTCACGGCCAAGGGCATTGCTAGTAATGTAGGTGCTATGATGAAGGTGTGTGCTCCTTTTTTTTTTTTTTTTTTTTTTCATGTAGGCTTGCTGTTCATGGAAAAGAGAGTTCCTTGTGTTCCGTTTCTCATAATTGTCTGTGCTGAACAGGTAAGTTTCTGTTTCCCTGTACAGTTTTCTCTACCAAGCTTGGTTGATTTTATTTATTTATTTATTTATTTATTTTTTCTGGCTTAAACAATAGTGATTTATATGTGTTAATCTCAAGCTCAAGGTTTCACTCTTTGTTACTGATGGCTCAACCAAGCATGTGGTGTGATGTGAGCACTGATGAAGAATGCTAAATGTCCCTTCCAGGAATATTTGTAGGAGTGGGAAGGATGGACCCATCCCAGCAGCCTGCTCTGCAAGACCCAAGTAATTTGTCTATTCTTGATAGTGTACAGCAGTATAAAATGCTATCAGTGCTGTGAAAAGGAAAATATGAATGAAAATCATGCAAGGAATATTATGATTTAAAATCATTCAGTGAATTCTGTTTTATCTCTCTGTATTTTATTACTATTTAGGCGTATCCTTTGGATAACATATTCTGATCCTTTGTTACCCAGTGATTACAATTAGCTATCCTGTCATTACCCCTGTTCGCTTGATTGTCCCTAGTTCTACTTATTCTCTGAATAACTGTACTCCAGTAATTTTAGGATTCCCCAGCTCAAACCTTTTGTACATCCCAGAGCTGTTTCATTGTCTATACAGTTCTCTTCAAATATGTAATCTATCTGACAGGCAAAAGTGGTATTACTCTTCTTCTCTTGCCATTGATTTTAAAATACCATACAAACCTTTTAAAACAAAAAATATTAACAGGGAAATGGAGCATAAAATTTGGTTCTTGCTCTTTTTTACAAGGAGCAGTTATATCCCAGAGATTGTTTTCAGAGGCATTTTCACAAAGCCCTTGGATTTTAATAAGAAAACAAATTGAGTAGTCAGGCATTGGGGAAATGAAGGACAAACTTGTAAGTATCGTTTGGTCAATACTTGGCAGCACATTCATTAATTATAGTTATTATTGCTTCCAAAGCCACCTTCTAAGACTTAACCCAAATAAAGTTTGTATCTTTAATATTTTTTTAATTTATTTTCTCACTGCAGTCATATACTACCCAACTGTAGTCATTATTACATCTAACTTGTTCTAACAGAGGAATTAGTCACTCAGGAGACCTTTCCTATTAATGAAAACAATTCTGGGAAAACCACCATTTAAATGGAAAACTCATCTGGGAAGTGCTCAAGGTGAAAGAAGTCAGGAGAGTAGAAAAGGAAGGGACTTATGTGGTGTAGACACATGAGCTAGTCTTGGGTAGAAAACATGCTGCAGGCATGAACATTAGGTCTTTAATTTGGTTTCACGTCTTCTTTTGTAATCATCCCTCTGTTGCTCCATCTGCAGGGAGGATTCAGGAGCTGAGACACATTTCCTTACATGAAAATATTATTGAGCTTAGGTGGGAGATTAGTGGGTCTTTCTTAAATGAAAAACTTGGTCTTGTGCTTGTTCTGCAAATATAGTATGGGAAGACCATGGAAATAAAGCCTTCGTGCTCAGCTCAGCTGTGGGAGAGTGTTCACTTTGATAGATAGTTTAATAGTTAATAGGTGCTCTTAATAGAGAAGAGAATGTTAAAGTGTTTCTGTGCTGGGAAGGTGTTAGGAAACTTCCCAATCTCCTCTGAAAAATGAGGGGTGGGGTATTTGTGTATCTGAGAGTGAAAACTAGCCTTTGGCCATGTTGGGATGGGGGAAAATGGGGTCCAGTTTTCAGCTCAGGTTTAGACCAGCTTGCTGTAGCTCTCTTTCTCATATCCAAAGTGAGTGCCTTGTGAATCAGACTGTTCTAACATCTTCTATTACTGCCATAAAAAATACACTGCTGATACAAAAAAAAACCAAAAAACAAAAAACAAATTTGTTCTTTGGGGATACCTTCACCAGTAAATTTATTTTATAAATAAATCAGTGTTTTCTTATTAAAAAAATAGTCATGAGAAAATTCCTAACTAATTCAATTGTTCAATTTCTTATTAAATTACATTTCAATGATACTTCTGAGAGATTTCAAAATATCTCAGGCATGAATCACTAAACAAATAACTTACCACTAACCCCCTTTAAATGTTGATGTAGAATTGCCACAAGCAGAGGGAGCTGACCTGAGACTGTGGTCTTATGGAGCTGAAACATCGTCAGTAGAAGAGATTATGTTAACTAAAAATCTAATTCATTCTGACTGTTATTTATATCTCTCTTGACCATGCATGTAGTTATCATAAGAAAAAGTACCTTCAGATGTTGTGGAATAGCTGCGGAGGGAGCACATCTTATCAATAAATTGCTCAGACTGCTTTTCCAATCATGATGTACCATGTTCCTAATTTCTCCCTTCAGAGAACATATGTGGCTTTGTAGGAAGAGGGCTGAAGAAGGATGTGCTGTGTGTGCTAAACAGACCTGAAGAAATAGCCTGATGACTGCAAAAAGGATGGAGGGGGAATGTTTTGCAGAAGAATGCACTATTCGTCTTTTCAGGTGGAGAAAGAGCTGATGCATATTTATTTATTTATTTATTTATTTATTTATTTATTTATTTATTTTATTTTTATTTAGCATTTACCATCCATCCTCTTCTTAGAACTTACAGTGGGAAATGCATTCACTTCCAAGGAAGTGCTTTCTCTGCCCAGATGGCTGTGGGTTGCAAAACACATTGGGTAGGCAAGGGAACAGACTATCAATCTCCTGTGTTTGTGTCAAGGCCAAAGGGTTCTGTTCCAGCAACCTCTGCATTGAAAAGAGCATTAGAGAGCTCCCTACAGCAGCTGCTCACAAATGCCAGGAAGGAAAGTCCAGAAGCAAAACAGTCTGTCTCAGAGCAGTATGTTAAATGGATCTTGTCTGACCCTTTGGAAGATGAAAATGCTACAGACTGGCAAGGGCAGGAAGGGTAATGTGTTTTCTATTGTCAGCTTAGGGTAAAATCACAGCTTCCCTGCAATGAATGGGAAAAACTTGTGTTTAACTTTGGTGGTATCAGTTTGTCACTCAAAGTGTTGAGGTGGTGACCATACTGTAGGTTGGGTTTCAGAGGAAAGCAGGTTTGTGTCACAACTGTTCTATGCCACATTGTGCAGACTAGTTTGTGCCATAAAATCCAGTGTGGTGATGAGCAGGTCTCAAGCTGCCAAATTGCCTGGGATTTATGATCACTACAGTTGGCCAAAAACACCCAGAAGTTTAATTTTCTCTCCTCTCCCAAAATAAATTTAGAACAGTCATGAAAAAGCATTTCCAGGCAGAATGTCCGCTAGTGTACAGCGTGTGTGAGGGAAAGGGTGTGAAGACGGAGAAATGATGTTTAGACCCTTCTATAATACATGGCACCTGCAGCTTGTCATGTCTTCTGCACTCCAGTTCATGCTTGGGTTGGAGGCCTGGATGGGTGGTATCCAGGAGAACTTCTGGGCTTCTTCATTACAACAAAGCTGGTAGCACTGCCTGTATGTTTAAGGGGATGAGATACATCCCTTCCTGATTCAAATTATCTCCTGTCTTTTGCTGTGGACCTGTTCCATGGAGACATATAGATTTACTGACCATCACCTGGCATCTCTTTTGCTATATTTCTTCCAACTACTTCTAATTATTTCTACAGGAAACACGTTCCAGCTCTCCTGGCTTATAGATGATGATGTCACCATTTCTCTATATAAGGGATGCATTCATGGGATGAATGGAACAAATCTTGGGGGGTTTAGATGATTTTTGAAATTTGTCCTCCCTTTTAACATTTTAGTGGAGTTCTAGGGTATAAAAAGAGTAGCTTCAGTTCAGTCAAAATAGGTCACTTTCTATTTCTGTTAGAGTATAATACATTTCAAAACTACAAAATGAAAAATAATTTATATGAAGTAAAACTGTGTTTTTATTCTAACAATGATGAAACTGCACATTTAAATATTGCAAGAGCTATTGTGATTAATCTTTTATACCCCCTGAATCTCCTTCTGATGTGATTCCATGAAGTGTTTGCTTCATTGTTTAACAGGACTCTCTGTTCTGATACTTCTCGGGACATCTTTATCGATCGTGCTATAGGAGCATAGAAAACAATAAGAAAGTGTACAGAGATTTTTCTTCAGCCTGCTCCTTCTCAACCCATCTCAAAATCTCTGGCCAATGCTTTATTTTCTCAGTAGGACCAGAGCTTAATCAGTGCTTATTTCTTGGTCACACGCGGGCAGGCTAGTTACAAGTTGTATATTCATAAATAATCAAACTTTCCCAGTCTCCCTTGGCTTTTTTCCCACTGGTTTCCACAGGGATGGGCTGTAGGATTTAGCCATTTGAATTAGCACATGGACTTGTTTGGCTTATTAGCTCCACTAACAACAGAATGGCTGGATTTCCTCAAGATTTTAAATCTCAACAGCCACAGCTCTTCCAGCTAAATTAACAGTAACGGGAGGCGGGAGAGTGGCAAATCTAATGGAAGATTCTGAACTGCTTTTCCCTTTGGGAATGGAGCAGAATGTCATGCATTTATACATCTGCAAATGAGCAGAGGCACATATTCTTCATGAGCAAACGATCCTTGGTGGTAACCAGCAGGCAGCTGGGTTGCAATTAATGGATTAATCTCATACCAGTAAGTGTGCAGGGTAAATAGTGCAACTGGGAACAAAAACTTAAAGAAGAGTTGGCAAAACAACAGTCTTTTTAATTATTTTATTTTAAATAGGCATTGAATACATTATGATTGCTGAAAAAAGGGTGGGGTGTAGGGAAGAAAAAGCTCAGGTTGTTCATACCTCTGCTGATAACAGCTTGATTTGTACTTTTTCCTTTTCACCTTCTGGTTGTCTATTGGTGTAAAACACTTTGAAATTCTCTAACAGAATAAAAAATAAATAACTTGTAAGACAATCTCCCTGAGTGCCCCCTCCATGCATTATGGGTAACTATTAGGGATGAATGAATATGCTCAAACTTAGTATCTCTTCTAGTGTGTTCAAAGATGTAAAGAGCTGAAAACTGAGAAAAGAGCCTCACTTATCATCTGACTTGCTTCACTGGATACATGTGAAAATGCTCTGAGCAAACAGATATGCAAAATGTTGTTTTCTGCTAAGTTCCTAAATAACATAAACCCAGAAAAATCCCAAGTATTGTAAGATAAACAAGAAACCCATGGTGAGGCAAGAAAAGGTTAATCTAGTGAAGGGGGAAAACTGGGCAGGGAAAAATCCAATTGTGTATTTAACTAACCTGGGCTGTGAGAAGTCTAGAGCCAAGTCTATTTGCTCTAGGCAGTGACTGTAGAATATTTCCTTCATATTTCCATGTGTCAAGCTTCCTCCTTAGCCCTTGTAAATTGATTTACGTACCTAGCAAGAAATTTGAAGCATTCATATGTAGGATTTGTATAATAACCAGAGACACAGAATTTAAAGAGTCCACTTTGGTAGGCTTGGCTGTTTCTTCACCAGTTAATTAAATGTCCAGAGAACAGTCTTAGGTACCTAAAGCCAACTGGCACTGAATGACCTGCATCTAAGCTATTAAACAGTCTTAGCCTTCAAAACAGTGATTGCATCCAAAGTGATTATTAGGAATAGTTCCTGGCTTATGTTAACTTCTGAACCATATCCAGTTTGGGGGAACTGCTTTTGGCCAGGGACCACTCTAACAATTTGACAGTATATAGACAGCCAGCTTTTAGCACCCAAATGTGTTTGCTGACACTTCTTAATTTTCTTGTATGAGATTAGCATTTAGGATGCTAATAACCTTCTTAAATGCACTTACTAATTTTACAAATTCAAAATATCCCTTTCCATTGGCAAAT
Source organism: Nettapus auritus (assembly GCA_011076525.1). Lineage (NCBI taxonomy): Eukaryota > Metazoa > Chordata > Aves > Anseriformes > Anatidae > Nettapus > Nettapus auritus. The sequence goes on from CM021767.1 coordinate 112,093,249, forward strand.
GAAAATTTGGAGCATGCACTCCAGGACAGTAGTAACCAAATTCTATCTTATGCCTATACTATCCATTAAAATTGTGATGGTAGCCCAGCTTCTGACTCTTTCCATAGCTCCTCACTTTTCTATTTGAAGGTCTCTCTAGTGTTACAACAAGAAGCTCAAATGCTGTTCTCTGGTTAGTCTCTTAAAAAACTGTGAAAATGTTCAGGACTCTCAACAGAGCAGTCTTAATCAACAGATGTTTAGTTTGTGACTCTTGACTTCTGCCTCTCTATGATGAAGAACTCTCAAGCGTTCATTATCTGGTGCAAATGTGTGAAAATTATTGCATATAGAAATGAATGTGCCTGCAAACACTCAGCTGAGGAGAATTTGGGCAAACAGTTAAAAAATGTGTTTGTCAGAATCAAAACTGTAATTTGAAAAGATAGAGACAGTATTTCCTACAGGTGATAGAATGGAAAGAAACTCTGAGCACTTTGTTGAAAGCAGGTCATTCAATTATTTATGAGAAGTCTACTTTTGGGTAGTAGTGACTTTTAACATGTTCAAACAACATGTGACAAATATAGTAGCAGCTAAAAGGCAAACTGTAAAGATTTTGTGTTGCTGAGGGAGCTAGTCTCCTCCATGGTCAGGACGTCCAACCCAAGGGACATGTTGAATTTCTGCCCATTCTTTACTTACTGTTTTGTGAAAATATTTGAAGATCTCTTCTATTATATGTGAAGGCAAAAGAAAAATTTAAAGTCCTGTCAGTGCATAGAGTAGGACTTTTTTATTAACTAGAGGTATTCTTTAGATCTCAGACTGGGGAATGGTCTTTAATTATTAATATCATTTACTTTCTGTACTCAAATGTCTACGAAACTTGCACTTTTTCCATGGCAGCAGGGGAGGCTGGTCCCAACCCATATTTCTGCTTTACTTCGAGGCTCATTGGTGACCAGGACAAGCCTTTTGCAGGAGACAGATCAGCTGAGGCTGGTTTGTTCAGTATGACTAAACAATGTCTAGGAGGACATAGATCACAGGAAAACCAGACAAGGAGAAGAAAGCAGTGGGGTGTGAACACCAAGGAACTTAAGAATAAAATTTAACAGCACAGATACAACAAATTGCTCTAATCTATCCATTTGGCTTGCAAACTGGAGGATAGCTGGAAACTTCTGTAGTGGTGAAAAGTTTAGTACAGTTTCTTAAGATAAAGCAGCAGTGGAGGTAAAATAAAAAGCAAACAAACAAACAAAAAAGCCAGTACTGCCTGTGGTGGACACCACTGCAGAAAAACTGGTGAGGAACCAGTCTACGGAGGTCATATAGGAGAATGATTTCCAGTGCTTGGGCCTGGCAATGCTGATATAGACATAGTGTTAGTGTTTTTTTTTTCCTGTGTTCCTAATTGTCCTGGAGTTTCTGGGAACTGAGCATGACACATTTGATGGGGATTCTAACGTTACATTTATATTCACATATTTCCTCATATTTTCAAATATGCACATAATAATCCTTGTATTTCACCCTCTTTGTCTCCATTTAATTGTGATGTTCATGGGGCAGTAATTGAAAAACAAGGGAGAACAACAACAGCTCTTCATTCTGCAGGAGTTACATCTGCTATTTGACTAATTAGTGACACATAATGAACTGTATGAGCCTTGGCAATAGGAAAAGCTTCCCTAATTTTGGCCAGTCTTCATGAAAATGTCCCAATCTCATTTTCCCATTTGTGAAACTGGAAAGTTATGTATTAATGTTGGGAAACAATATTTTTGAGGAATGATACAATTCGAGGAAGAAGGGGAGTAAAATTGCTTTGAATGGATAGACAGAATCAAAACTTGCCCGGTTTGGTTTACAACCAGAAGGAAGAAGTTTAGCCTCGTGTTCTTATTTTAATCCAATGGACTGGGCATGTGCTTAGGGAGAAGTGCAGAGGAAGCAGGATGGCTCCATTATCTGGGGCATTGCAGAACAGGATGGACTTGGGATCCCCTTTTCATCCTTGTTTGCTTTGGTAGAGCTTTGCTTTTAGGTAAAATATATTTACCCAGCACATTTCATTTAGATAGTTCCTGACCTTATCTGGTACTAGAAAAAATAAAAATCCACATGATCACAGAAGAAACTGGCAGTTGTGAGTTAATATTTTTCTCTTACATGTATTGATTGCAATGTCAAAGATTCAAAATCAATTCCTTTAAATGTCCCTTTAGAAGAGAATATAATAACCTGCCAGCCCAATGGAATAATGCCAGACTAGATGGAAAAACAAAACTGACACCACCACCCCTTCTCAAACCCTGAATGCATGGATGCATCTGATGTCAATAAAAGAACAATGCCTTGATATCAACAATTAAAAAAGGCAAGATTAAAAATAGATTAACAAAGTAACCTATTTTGGCATTATTTTTTTTTAATTAAAGCATAAAATATGAGAGGTGGATAGACATGAATTCAGAAACCATCTAAAATCCTCATCATATTCTTTCCTGACTGCTTCCCCAAATTCCCCAACTCTGTTCTTGCATCATTTTTTCCTGTTGCAGCTCTATAAGCTTACTGTCCCTCTGTTATCTTTCTCAGTTCCTTCCTTCCATAGGGTACAGAACTAGCAGCATCTCCATGGGAGTTTAGTGACAATACCAGCTGACATTGCCCCAGCAAACACTAAACCAAGATTTACTGTAGCTGCAGGAGCGTTCTGGGCCCTGACTCAAAGGGTACCTTGGAGACCGAATGACCATTCCTTCTGTCCTCTCCTTTAAACCAGTAAGTGAGCAGGAAAATATATCAAAGTACTAAAACCAGAGCCAGGCAATTTGCTCTTCACTTAATTTACAGGAATCAGTAACATTTTTCCTTTTCAGCCACTCATGCTGGATTATTGATGTCCTGAGCGACCAAAAGTCTGTTCCATTCTCGTGGAACCAGCAAATGCTCCATGTACTTTGTCTTCATGCCTTTAATCATTGCAGATAGATGGTGCTGGGGCAAAAGACAGATAGAACATTGCTTACCAAATAGCTTTCCATTGTTTCAGGTTTGGATTTTGTGTAGGTTGGTTGTGAATTGTTGTTCAGCTTGGCTCTTTTTTTCAATCAGTCAGTTTCATTCAACTTCAAACTGGCCAATGGGTATAAATTAAATCATGGGATTTTTATAGATTGTGGCTTTATCTCCTGCACCTTTTCTTATGGAAGACAAAGTCCAGTCAGTTAACCTGAAATCTACAGTGTTCTGAAATTACGTCACCTAATTTAGTGAAGAGGTCCAGACTAACTAAGCAAGTCGAGCTAGTTTTACTTTCTGATGTTATAGTTTCTGGTGTTATGGTTTCTGGTGTTCCTTCCTCTTTGTCAAGGCCAGTCATGATTGTATTTCCCCAGCATTCAGTCCAGTGAGAGCATTAACAGAGTGCAGGTTTTCTGGAGATCTCTGTGAACTGGATAATAGCAATTAAAATTAAATAAAAATGCTTCCCTCTGCCCTGCCTCCCCCCAGAAAACAAAACCCCAAACTGTAGTAAAACAATGTATTTTGAACTAGACTAAGCATTACATTCAAATCAAAGTAGCTGTATTTTTAGGCATATTTAAGTGTTAAAATTAAAGTTCAGAACTACATCTATTTTATTTTCATTTTAGCATTGAAATGTTTCATGAAGAAAATAGGGGTATGAAATAGTTAATCTGTTTCTTTGTCAGAAAAGCAACAGAAGAAAATCAAGATATATTTGCCAGCCCTCATTTCCATATCTGGATTAGAAATGGCTTAACTGACTTGCCTGACTCCAGGCTGGACAAGGCCTTGTTAGTGATGATACAAAGGGCTTTTTTTCCTTACCAAAAGGCTTTATGGTGTTTGATGTTGCCAGGCTGTGAGAAGGAAACAGTTGCAGGGATTGGGAACTGTCCTTCAGCCCTGTACCCTTGCTACACGCAGGAGGTACAACTGGTGGGACATGAACCTGTTCTGGCTGTAGCCTGGTGAGTGCTTGGCTATAATCTGCCATCTTCTGTTTTTTATTTTTGCTTTTTGGCAAAATTACAGCCACAAATGGGTTGAAGCAGGCTGAACAGACTCTTATGCAAGCTGGCTGGCAGAAGGATGTTTACAGCTTACTACAGAGTCCTTCCCTCCTGCCCTTGGTGATGGCATCTGGAAAAGCTTTTATGCCTTCTATGAAGGTTCTTGTGGGAAGATCTCATACAGTGGTACCTCCGGGCTTCTTCACCCTGCCTGAAGTGCTGCAAAGGAGCTGGGGTGCCCACACATCCATCCCCCAGGGGATTCCCCAGCTGTTTGAAACATGGTCAGGAAAGTGAGTCAGAACTGCAGCAGAGGAGGCTGCTCCTAGCTCCTGCCCACCTTCGGAGCTGCAAGCAGTGTGCCAGCCTGCAAGGAATAGCTCAATAGATGTGACAAGGCACTAGGGATGTTTCAGACTCCCTCACTGCAGGGGAAGTGACAGCTATGGAAACAGGCAGGCTGTTTTTAGCAGTGGGGCAGAGAATCTTGACTTTTTTTTTTTTTTTTTTTTTTTTTTTTTCCTGGGGAAAATAAGCAGGCAAGTCCAGTGTATGTATATTGAATTTGCTTGAAAAGGGGTTGCAGGGAAACTGTATCAAAAATTTTTTGTGAAATTGTATCAAACAGTTTTGCCAAGAAGTGGGAGAAATGGCTTAAATGTCAAGCATTTGACTTGAATGAAAACATGGATTTCTTTTTTAGAAATGGCAGCTCGTGTCAAAATTGAAAACTGAGAAAAAAAATCAAAAGTCATTAATAACTTGAAGTGAAGCATACTTTAGTACATTGCAAAACAAATTATTCTGAGGGGTTTTCTTGTTGCTTTGTTTGATTGAAAAGAATAATTTTCTTTGGGCTGAAATAGATCTCCTATCTCTAATAGATTTCTATTTCCGAAATAGATCCTCTCCTCTCCTCTCCTCTCCTCTCCTCTCCTCTCCTCTCCTCTCCTTTTTGTGGATTAACCACTGAAATTAAAGGTTATTCATCCAGCTTTCCAAATGGAACATGAGGATGTTCTTGCTATGGAAAGGCAGTAAAAGATGTCACTACAGATTTATTTATTTATTTATTTATTTATTTATTATTATTATTATTTATCTTTTGGCTCTAGCTCTATAGCACTATTAATATTATTCCTGATGTGCTGAGGAATGGACCAGGGCCCAGCTCACAGCCTGATGACAGGGTTGTAAGATATGGGCATTGACCTACACCTTATCACCCCAAAAGATCAGCTATTGACACTGTGCACCTTTCCTGAGCAAGGCTACCTAATCCAGACACTGTCCCCACTGCACATCACATCTATCACAAGTTTAGAACTGCTTATTGGGTCAGCTCGTGTGGAAGAAGCGAGAAGGCTGAAAAACTTCATGTTGCTTATGAGTCCACAATCTTTTTGACTGAAATCTGTCTGTGATGACGATGAGGTCAGAAATTGTTAGTAACAAGTAAAAGATCATGGTCTGCACACAATTTATTCTAAGCAGTGGTGAAAAGTCTTGGATCAGTCATTAGAGACAGCTATTATATTTTTCAGTATCATTATCTAAACCACCACCATGAGGGAAGTGGTAGCCACTTGATGACCAAAGAGCTATCAACCTAATTATACCGTGATGAATTCCTTTCAACTCTGTAGAGCATCAAATGCATTCTTAAATGAAGCCATCTGTAATTAGAAGCCTTCCAAAACACTCCAAGTAAAAGGCATTGGAGTCCAAGAGAAGCTGATTGATTGCTAATGAGGTTTCTTCTCTTACTAGACAGATTGGAAGAAGCAAGGAAGCAAAACTAGAGACAGAAGCTGGCATCACTCCGCAGAGTCAATGAAATTTTGCTATTTGCTAGAGCAAAGTTCTATTAAGTAGATTCTTGTTGTCCAAGCCCTATGATACAGCCAATTTTAACTACTAAGGAAGGGATTTTAACTACAATTTTAACTACTAAGGAATGTGCTTCTTCTTTACTATACAACTTTGACTTCTGCATATTTTCCTTTTTTTTTTTATTTTTTATTTTTTTTTTTTATTATTATTATTATTATTATTATTTTCCATTTAGGTCTCCTTTTATTTCTCTCAAAATAAACAAACTCTAGGTCCCTCCACTCATTCTGATTATCTGAAAGCCAAACTACTCCCTGTTATTCTGCATTTTTGTACATTTTTGTATTCTCTACCTAGGTAGACTGCCATGCTGCAGAATTCACAGAAAATGAAGCTCGGAGCTTGGGAAATTTAACTATGTCTACACAAGTATATAGTTTATCATTCTAAAAGTATTATGAATTTCAGACTATATAGCTGAACATTTCCCAAAGCAAGAAAAAAATACTGTGTGTCCTGTTATTTTTTCCTGGAATGTTCTTTTGTTGCAGTGAATAGATACTTGAAAGTCTCCTGAAAGGAGACTTTGAATCCTGAATATGATTAGCAAATAAACTTCAGAGTGTGGGGGGAAACAGGCTTAAAGAGCATGTTCCTAAAGTTGTGTTTGAGTTCTGAGGTGTCTAAATGAATGAAAGTCATAGACTCAATCAGAGTTTGATATAAATACAATAAAGCTATATACTTGATTTATTTATTTTATTTTATTTTATTTTTTCTTCTGGAAAAGGTTCTTGGTAACTATATTTCTAATTATTCTTTTAAATGAGTGGAAATTGTATTTTGGAATCATTCATAAAATAAACAAAGGGTAATCTTTATTATTCCCAAATCTTCCAATACGTTGCTGCAATCTAAAATTTGTAGGCTGTCTGTTCAAACAGCACAGATAATGCTGAGCAAAACTATTCCAACACGGGGAGATGCCTCCTGCAATTTTATTTTGAGGAGCTGTAACTGGAACTGAGTGAAGACAGTGGCTTTTGTAACTGCATAGTGAAATGTTGGCCAAAGCCTACGTGACCACCCTACTGAGTGCACTAAGAGCTTGGCCCTTTCTGTAACCAAAGATATACTATGGAAAATTTCACAGCCTGTCAACTATGAATAGCTAGCGCAAAAAAACTAGGGAATAATGCAGAGGTACTGCCCAGCACTGAAACCTATGAACAGCTAGATCAACATGTGGTTTATATGGTCACCAAGATGTTCTGCAGTCTCAGGGAGCTGCTTCTCTAGATGTAGGAGCTGTGAGTTGAAGCCTTCTTAAGGGTGGAATGGACTGGCAGTTTTCCCACTTGTTTGCCAAGCACTGTACCTCTCTGAGGAGGTAATTGTCCTCTGAGTAATTAAGCTCATCTCACTTAAGGTCTTTCTAGCACTTGGCACGTGGATGTCCATTTGAAAAATTGCAGCATATTGGGACACAGCACAGGGAATGACCATGGTGCAGGCAGGAATACAGTGTCAGAGTCAGCAAGGTGAGGACTAAAAGAAAATGCCAAGCTGCTGAGCATGCCAGCAGTGAAGGGATGATATAAAAGTGAGCATGGAATGTTGTACACAAGTATGAATCCACTCAAGGGCTATAACAACAAAATAATTCATTACCAAAACATCTTTCAGGCAGAACAAGATGGACTGTGATTTCCTCACTGTTTTGTCTGGAACAGAGTTAATTTTCTTTGTAGAGGCTCACACAATGCTGTGCTTTGGATGTGTGATGAAAACAGGGGTGATAACACAGATGTTTTAGTTGTTGCAGAGCAGTGCTGCTCTGCCAGAAGGGAGGCTGGGGATGCACCAGGACCTGGGAGGGAACATGGGGGTCCTGGATTTGGGGAAGTAGAGCAATTGAGAGCAATTTGTGCAATTTCCTGTATTTTTGGCAAGATGTGTAGATTTGCTGGTGGCAAATTTGAACAAATTTGTGCAGTACTGAAATGCTTTCATCAGTAAGGGAAAAAGGCTATTGGGTTACTGAGGAACATGGTAAGATATAAGGATATTCGCACTCCGCTTGTTAACATAAATTGGCTTAGAAAGGTGAAAAACTGGAAAGCCTAGAATATTGTGGTTTATATTCCCCAAAGGAGAAGTTTTGTGAAGTTTTATTTTGTGTAAGCATGATGTATGTAGATCTATCTTGCTCAAACTTGTATTAGTTTTATTCAGATAAAGGTGAGGATCCAAGCCTAATTGGAACATGACCTGTTAGAAATTGTTCTAAAACTACTCATCCTGTTTTTGTTTGTTTCCCTTGTGAGCTCTATAAACTTAGCTTTATGTGCACTTTGGAAGCCTGTTTAAAAATTTTAAAAATGTTATTAAAATAAATAGCTTCTAATAAAAGTATTTTATATTTAAAAGGCCTAAAGACTCATATTTCAAAGGTCTGTTGACTTTGATAGTTTTTACAATATGTAGCCCAGCAGATTTAACTCTTTCTGTGTTTGAGGCTTGAGGTGCCACTGAAATAAACATATTCATAGCTTTTTGCAATGTGTATTTATATTATCATCTTGAATTGTTACAAAAGTGGTATTAAAGGTGACTTGTGATAGAACACTTAGATTGCCCTTTGTTATGTATATGTATTCAAAGTGCTACTGAAAGTTCATCATTTGGAGAGGATTTAATATATTTCAGCCTTACCTAAAATATCTACAAATAGAATAATATAGATGAGGAATTAACTACAAAAGGAATAAACCCCCAGCTCAAGAGTGCATGCATGCCATTCATAGCTGGCCATGTTGTATTGACATTTTAGTTGTTCACTGGCTGACTCTATGCTGTACATTCTATTGCACCAATTACATTTTGAGAGGTTTCTGATCACTTTACAGCATTAGTGAGATCAAATCTTGTAGAATGACAATAGCCAATTGTATAAACACAAGGCCGGGTAGACACACTCCAGCAAAGCTAAAGCTGCAATCTATCTTTACAAGTGGTGATTTTATAGCACACACTCGCATACTTAGCCCCATTCACATCGATCTGGAGGGCCCTATCACTGCACAGCTATGCCAGCAGCCCAATTAAGAGTAGGATTTAACATCAGAGAAACTTTATGAATCAGAACTTATTTAAAAGCATTCTGATTTAACTTCAAAGTTCCTTCCTTGGGTAGGAAAGACATTTGGAAGCTTTTCCAAGAGTAAGAAACATAATTTTCCAAATGATTTTCAACCCGATGATAAAAATGCCTTTTGTAAGATCCAGCAACATGCTCTTTTAGGAAGCATAGCTTTAAACAGTGAATCACTGCCTTTTTAAATACTGAAGAGGAGTTAAGAGTAGATGTTCTTAAAATTAAAATACTTATTGCAGTCATAAGGAATGTCAGAGTAAGTGCTCTAATCAGGAAAAATTGTGACTTGAGCTTTAGGGGTTTCAGGCATGCACAAAATTTAAGGGTAGTGTATTACTTTGTGCAACTGTCTCTGACACTCAGCCATAGGAAAAAATGGATTAAAGTAATCCCTAGGGTAACTTTTCTCCCTCCCTGAAGCATAAATTTACTACAGTGCTTTCATTCCTTACTGTTAACATATATATATATATATATATATATATATTATTTTTTAAAGAGGGGAAATGTCCATAATCAAGGAACTATTCAGCTATCTTTTCAGAGCTACCCTGGATATGTAGCTTCTGCTATGGCAGAAGAAAGAAAGTTAACCTATGTTGTCTGGATGGAGCTGTAACTTCACAGAGCCTGAGGCAAGGCAGGCAACCAAGCAGCGAAATACGTCAATTTAATTTTAGTTAATACAGCAGGGCTTGTTTACATGTGTTCATCCAAGGTCTTATTTTTTTTTTCTCAGTAAGAAATGTATTCTTCACCTACCTTGTAAAGACAGGAGCTTTTTGGTAGTTTTTATCCTAGTGTGGTGGTTTTACTTGGATGGGCAGCCGAGCTCCACCACAACCGCTCTCTCACTCCCCGCCTCCTCAAAGAGGAGGGGGAGAGAAGAGTCAACACAAAGAGCTCGAGGTTTGAGATGAGAATGATTTAATTAAAGGGAAAGGGAATGGGGAGAGAAAGTAACAAAAGAAACAACAAGGCCGTGCAGAAGCACAGAGAGAAAGGAAAAATTATTCTCTACTTCCCATCAACAAGCGATGTTCGGCCACGTCCTGGGAAGCAGGGCCTCAAAATGCGTACCGGTTGTTCAGGAGAGAGCGAGAGAGAGAGAACCCTCCCCCACAAGAACCCCCTTTATTGCTGAGTGTGACATCAGGAGTTATGGAATATCCCTTTGGTCGGTTTAGGTCAGCTGCCCTGGTGATGTCCCCTCCCCAGCAATTGCCCACCCCAGCCTGCTGGCTCCTGGGGCTTGGAGAGAGTCCTGATTCTGTGCCAGCACTCTGCAACAATAGACACAACACTGGAGTGATACCAGTGCTGTTCCAGCTACAAGTGCAGCACTGTGTGGGCTGCAGCAGGGAAAAGTGACTCCATCCTAAACAGATCCAACACACCTAGTTAATAGCAGCATTTTCTGAAGTGTGGTTTGTGCATGTCTTTCTTCACCCAGCAGCAATAGCAACCAGAGCTCTACACCACTGCCCAAATATCTGTTTCTGCCCACTTACAAGTACAGAATAACTGAGATGGCTGGAAAGTTCTCTTTGTTTGGGACCTGGGGGAAAGGAAAATTTAGGAAAGGAACATTTGCAGCCAGTAGAGGAAGATAGAAGTGTGCAAAATTGTAGGTGTTTAGGAGCTAAATTGAATGACAAAGCATCTTTGGGAATACCAATTTTGGGAACCCTTGGAAAAAGAGGAATGTCAATTAAAGTTAGGGAGATAATAATTGAGTAAGTGTGTGAGGAAGAGAGAGATCAAGATTTACGTGAGTACCTGAAGCACAGCCCAGATTGATTATTTGCTGCTGTCAGCATCATCCGTGCAATGTAAGAGAGATTGAATGTGTGCTATAAAATGCACCGTTTAACAAAGTTCAAGCTATTAAGTAATTACAATATAATATGTGAACATGCTGAATATGCTTATTTAAATGTAAACAGTTATTCACTGTTTATTTTTAGTACAGGAAAATTATCCGGCTTGTTTTGTTGTCCTTGCTGTTTCATATACTAGTGATCTACTGCATGCCTTAAGCCAGCACAGAGGTTGTAGCTGTTCTTTTATCAGTGGCATCCAGGGACTCTTGAAAGGTGCAAAGTGCATGAGCTGCAAAGGAAACAAAGGCAAGGTGGGTAATAAATATTCTTTGCTCCAATGGACTGAGGGAATGGCGACATTACATTTCCACTCATAGAGAGACCGCTAATTTGACCATTAGTCAGTGATGTTAAGGGACAAAGCTTGAATGCCTAATCAACTATTATTACTCAGTGGGAAAGATTAGCCATAGGAATAAATGGGTTTACTTATAAGACAGGGAAATAGTTCATTTAAGTGAGAAAAAAAAAGGAAGTTATGTTGGTTGTGTGCTAGCTTTTAGCTCTCCAGGCTCTGTCAGTGGCAAACTGGGTGGCTTAAAGCAGATCATTTCACCTGCCTCTGTGAAGGCATGGCCAAACAGTTTTCAGCCGTAGACATCAAAGCAGTAAGTGCTGTAATTTCCCAAATGAAGACTACAGTTTGGCTCTCAATAATGTCTTCCAGAACAATCACAAAAAGTGAAGCACAGCATGTCTGCAAGGTGTTTCCAATGCTAACACATTCTGATCCAGCAGCTGGTAGCATTAAGCAGAACTTTGCTCTTGATTTGGTTAGCTCTGGTGCTAGTACTTGTCCCAACACCTTCAAATCAGAGCTGACCAGCATCCAACCATCATAGAGAAGATGCAAAGAAAATGCTCATCTGCCTGAAAAAAGGCTGCAGAGATACTGTTTTCCAGTAATACAGACAAGCAAATCTGGGTACAGATATTTTTGGGGGTCATATTTAAAGTGCGGTACCAAATTTAGATCTAAGACCTTTATTTAAAGGTCTCTGATATCATTAGTCCTTTGTGACTGCAAGTCAAGGAGATACAGGGCAAGGAGATATGGGGCAAACCTCAATTAGGGAAAGGGCACTGAAACACCCACTCTCCTACAGACTTCCTGTGTGACTGGCTGCTTGGCCTCAGGCTAGCAGAGATGTAACCTCTGAGGCTTGGCTTCCATCAGTAATTTGAATGCAATTTGGAGAGCTTAGATCCCATCACGGCTGGTAGGTAGGTGGCTGCCACAGGGGACAAGTTCCTGTAAACATGTATAGAGAATGTATACCAAAAAGTGAGTAGTGTTTTGGAAGATGAAGAACTAAAATCCATTTAACTGCCTTGATATTTATTATTACTATTATAAATAGCATAACATAAACATGGCAGGAAAAAAAAAAAAAAAAAAAAAAAAAAAAAAAACCCACCCCGGTGGGGCTTTGGAAGAATTGATGCCTTCCTCCCTCAGGAATATGTAACAGCTGTTGAGGAACCTGGGGATAAAGATATCATTATCTCCCCAGGAATTAATATCTGTTAATAAAGTGCACTCTTAGCCATTCCAGAGATTAAGGCAGACAGAAAACTAAACAATCCATCTGCAGATCTTTATGTTGTTTTTGGGCCCTTCCTATAAGGTAGATCTATGTGGGAGTACTTAATAAAATTCAGAAAGATGAAGAGTTTTATCAGCTGGTGAAGTTGCTTTTTCCTCTGCAGTGCTATCAGGAATACATAGGCCATGGAAAAGGAAGGACATGCATTGTGGGACCAGCTCTTATGTAAAGACCAGCACAGAATCTATGTACAGATTCAATGATGCATTGGGCCTGATGCTTTTAATCTGTGCAACAGTAATTACATCTATGGGAAACAGATAGCTTGAGTTGGGAAGTGTAATTTTCTTATACTGTCATAAATATTCTGCACATAATCTAGAATATTACTGATACAAAAATGTGGGTCTCACAAAAAAATAACAGTCGATGCAGCAGGTGAGGATGCTGGGGATACTGGTGAAAGACAGTTAATATCTTATTGCTCCAGGCAGCATTAAAAATACAGATTTATTAATAACAGAAATACCAGAAAATTTCCATCTGACCTTACAGTGTTTCACACAACTGAGCACACAACTCACTCCAGTGAGCACTGACTACACAATAAATAAACATGCTATTATCAGACACTTGCCACATACCTCAAGAAAGTAAGTGTAAAAGAAGCTTAGAAGTGAGACGCATATGAAACAGTTTGGGGAAATGCATTCCACTATGCAGTTGCTTTGAGGTGAGAGACCTACCTGGTCGTGTATGGGTGCACTGATAATGGATTACAACTCATCTTTGATCACTTCTGATGGGTCCTATGTTGGAGGTATCTTTAATGCCTTGTACAATTTCATGCTTGGCATCTCAGGTGCTTTGGCCATTGCTGTACGCCTGACAGTTTTTGAGCAGAAATGCTCTAATTATATGAAGCGTACTGAATAGAAGATAGCTGTGGTAGTTGCATTAAAAAAAATCCTGCTGCATAGAGAGAAAACTTTTGGTAAAAATCAGGTGGAGAAGAGCCAGAAAAAAAATAGAAGTTTGCTGCACTTCTGTAAATGTTGTTTCTTAATAAAAGATGACATTCTGAAGTGATTCTGTAGGGCAAATTCTTTGGCAGTGGAAGATGACAAGAAACCGATTACTTGCTCTGCAGCACTAAGAAAAAGAGATCTTTTCCCTCTCCATTTTGATAAAAAAATAGGCTTTTTTTTTTTTTTTCCCTTTTAAATTGCTTTTTTTTTTTTTTTTTTTTTTTTTTTTGTAAATATATATACAGGCTGCTGTACACAAACTCTTAAAAAAAAAATCTGACACAAATGCACAAATGTCAGCAGATCATCATAACTCTACTGCATCACCTCTCAAAGGAAATTCCCATGTTTGGCTTGTAATCACTTTCAGTTACATCGAAGACTCAAAGCTGAGGGATTTTTCTTGAGAGAACAAGACTGAAGATTTTAAAGGGAAAGATCAGAGGGACCTGCACCAAGATTCTTTAAAGATTCCACTTTCTAACCTCCAAATAGTGGAAGGTTAGTGAAATTGTTCTGTTGTAACGCAGAGGAACCTCAAGAAACAATTAACAACCCATTTGTGCCTCCCCCCCCCCAAAATTCATCCCTCAGGACATAGATTATGGGCACTGAGAGGCAACAGATATATATTAACGAGCAAGACAAGGTAACCTTCAGGCTCCAAAATGTCCCTTATATATACAGAAAAAAATAAAAGAAGAAAAGAAAATTAAAAAAAGAAAGAAAATCACAACCACACAAAAAGCAAACAAACAAACAAACAAAAAAAGCAAAAGAAACCCCCCAGATTATAAATGTTGGTGAATTTTCTTTCTGACTGTTGTCAAAGCACTTTGGTGATTCTCTGGGGAGAAGAGAAGTAATGGGATGTTGATGGGATGTTGATTACATCCAAAGAAAATTTGTTGGAAGAGTTCAGCAACAGTGTGATGTGAGTACTGAGCAGTTACTGGGAGGGTGAAAAAGGAGGGAACTGGCTTTTAGAGAGGGAAAACAATTGAGGGAGCCTGTCACTGACAACAGAAAGTGTGTTGTATGGCTGGTCTGAAGGGTGCAATGGAGTGGATCTTGGCCGTTAACAAGGAAACAAACCTACAAAATGTTCTGCAAAGGACAATCAGGCACTGGGAGCTTAATGGACTTTTCTTTTTAAATGCCTTCAATGTGTTTGCAGACTTTTTCTCTTTGTTTGCTTTTTATTTTTATGATGCATCAGCATTCAAAGCTTAAATGTGTAGGACTACAAAGTTATAGCTTGTTCCCAAAGGAAGTACCAGGCAGTGACTGCTCTATGGGCTGTGTGTATGTCAGCAAGCAGGAAAATACAGCTGAAATAGTTTTCTTAATGGCAGCAGAGTCCCTTTAGACAGCTTACAGACTTCCACCCAAAGTAATTGCATACAGTCAGCTCCTAACATAGTGCACTTTTACATCAGAATCTTTTTTTTTATTATTTTTTAAATTGCTTTCTTGTTTCAAAGTTGCCCAAAGGTACTTCATTAGGGAAGTTTATTTCAACTGTTTAATATCTAGCAACCTGATGATTTAAAATTGCAAAAAGCTGTGGAATAATGAATGTAAAGTACATTTAAGAAAGACATGCTTCTTCTGGGATAGAAGAAACATGCAGATGCTGGAATTTTCTGACATACAGAACTATGAATGTGGGCTGAACATGAGTTATTGAAATAAAGAATTTTATAATTTTCTAAAGTGGCAGTTTTTGAAAGCAAGTTTTTGAAGATTTTTAGACAGTTTAAATTCAGCGAGACTTATTTAAAAATGTCTCTCAGTGCCCTTGTACCACTTTTCTCTGACACAGTGTTCTCCCAAATCAACAACCCATCCATAATTTTTTTTTTTTTTTTTTTTTTTTTTTTCCCACAGTGGCACAGCTTTGTTATACCCATAGCCAAACCTGGTATTTCTGACCGGTTACCTACTGATATTGCACATTTGGTATTACTGATAGGTTCCCCAGCTGCTATGGCCTTTCAAGGTCCTGCTCTCCAACAGGTCCCCAGCACTCCCCTTCAATTACCTGTGAAACTTGACCATTTCAAACAAACTTTCCCTAGGATGGTAAAGGAAAGGTGTGTAGCACAGCAACCCTACCATCC
This sequence comes from Nettapus auritus, assembly GCA_011076525.1. Classification (NCBI taxonomy): domain Eukaryota; kingdom Metazoa; phylum Chordata; class Aves; order Anseriformes; family Anatidae; genus Nettapus; species Nettapus auritus. The sequence goes on from CM021767.1 coordinate 112,108,851, forward strand.
CTTGGGGTACTATCTGGGGCTTTTGTCAGCTTTGCACATTGCTCTCACTGCACAAAGCAATTTTCTGTGTTGTGTCCAACAGTTTCCCATGTCCTGTTCAAACAATGTAACCTCAGGTCAGAGCTTAAGGAATGATCCCTGCTTGATAAATCGGTCATGCAGGGACAGAGAAAGTACTTACCTGTGCTTGACAGTCCAGGTCTGACCTTGTTCTTCCTTCTCTCTAAAGTCAGAGATTAGTAATAATGTGTTCTGCTTGTCTAATAATGTGCAAATCACATAATTTAAAGCATATGATTTCTTTCTCCTTTGAATATCTTCATTTCTGAAAGTGTCACCGAATCTTTTGTGAGCATATCTGATCTCCCAGGTGCTGTGTGGAATGATTAAATGTGTGATTTGGAGAAACATTAATGGCATTGTCTTGCTGAACTATCTTATGCAGTACTGGGAGGGAAGACCTTGAACAGGACAGATTCTCCACTGCATGGAAGTAACTCAGAAGAGCAAACACAAGTGGCCCCAATTCTCATCTGTTTAAGATCACTTGGTGCAAGTGAGGAGAAAACCAGAGGCTGCATGGTCTGATGTTCAAACATATGTGGCTTGAAGGCAGGTACCAGACTCCAAATCCTGTTCACCATCACAAACATCCATAAAATCATGTTTTTGCAATACATGTAATGCTTGCTCTTTAAATTAAATGAAATTTAATTGGTTTAAAATAAACAAATTTAAAAGTAAACTTAAATGTCAGCATTGAACCAATATCCCTTCTTCCTTTTATTTTTATTTTTCCTTTTTTTTTTTCTTTTTCTTTTTTTTTTTTTTTTTTCCTTATATCTCATGGAGGTTTTATGAAATTCATTTAGTTTTAGAGAGACCCCTGCTGTACTCTGACTTCCTCAGGTATACTTTCTATCTTGTTTGAATCCTGTAATTTTTTCTCCTTCTACTTCCTTGTTGATCTCTGTGAATCTTTATTATATACAGAGAAATTCCCCAGCTCTTTTTCCACAACTTGTTTTCATCCAGAATTACTGCTCATTAAAAACAGATGTGAGGGTTGGACTTTTAGGATATAGACTTTCAGCCATATGCTTGTAGGAAAGGAAGATAAAAGATATCTGTTTGTCCTGATGGCAAAAGAAGATGAGGAGAAGCTCTTAAATTCTGCCAGCTTTTGTTTTCTACTTCTGTCAAGGAGAGAGTAGGAACAAGGACGAGTCATTTACAGGCACAATAAAACAGAGCATTAGCTATACATGGCTAGTCACTAAAGTGGGTATTTTAAAATTTTACATTGGAAATCAAACTATTTTCTTCTGCCTAGTATGCAGAAAAAAATAAAAATAGATGGGGAGGTTGCCAACAGGTTTATTGCGTATTAACAAATGTTATTTTTGAATAAGTATGTAACCAGTCAAGAAACAATTCTTCAATATAGCATCTCAGTGAGCAAGTGTTTTATTTTTTAATATTCTGATGGCAATAATCTGCCTGATGTTGGGTGTCAGTTCTGCTGATGATCAACTTGATGGATAAATTATTAAGCAGGAGTGATGGACAATTTTTCAGGGTAATTACTTTAACAGGAATAAAAACGAGTATATGAAGTACACATGCTGACACTTTTGTAATGGCAAATGTTGCTTTTGGAAGCTTTCTCTGTAGCTGTGTCATGCTATATTAGCACAGTTGCTAAAATAATATTACTCTAACAGCCATGGAGGACAAGAGGAGAACCTGGGTGAAATGAATTTGGATGTTCTTTAATATTTTAATAGAGGAAATGTCTCCTTAAGGAAAAAAATATCACTCTCAGCAATCTTGTCATTATCCTTGAAAGACAATACCAAGAGTAGGACTGGAGACTGAGCCTGGGAAATACTAATCCATAAATACCAGACCAGAACTCTCTTGTAGCCTAGGAAAGCAGATATTGTCATCCTCTTCTACTAACCTGTTTAATAGGTGTAAACAGCTGGGCCCACTTTTCCAGACAGAAACTCTGTTCTGTGTATATATATTTTCAGGCTTATCACTATTGTCAGAGCATGTCCAAGGATTATCTTAAAAATATTGCTTTCAGCCATTATCAGAGATAGGAGTCATTTCTTTCATGAGGAAGACATTTGTGCAAGGAGTTCTTGATTTTGTGTTTCTTGGAGGTTCTCCATGCCATCTACCAATGCAGATGCTTTGATCTGTAGTCTCATTTTTACCTCAGTTGATTCCAGTCTGTGGCCCATAATTTTAATTTCTGAGGATGAAATTTTTGCATGACTAGGACATTTAGAATGGATGATAGGGAGCCTGGGAGACATTTAGCCCCAAGCAGCGTCTGACTGTTTGGCCCACTGCTCTCTTTGGTTGTTATAAAAACTGTGAAACTTCCTGCACTTACACTGGGACGTTGTGAAAACAGTCACTTTGCACTTGGAAGGAGTATTGGGATAGACTCCTTTGTGCCCCCCCCCCCCGAGGGGTGCTGCTCTTCCACAAAGTTCACTTTTATTTATCGCAAAAGAATGGGATCCATCAACTTCAGTTACTGTCCAAAGCTTCTTGGTGGTGTCAGGTAACATGTTTTCTTTAAGTTAGAAGAGCGAAGGTGGCCATTTACCTTGATGAAGCTGACAAGCTGTAAGTCGTTAAACTGCAGAAACTCTATTTCTGTCACTCATATGTCAGAAGTGATAGATTCACTGGGCACAGACCTCCAAGCACTTTGAAACTGAGGGCTTGGCTGAGCCCAAACGCTGTACTGTGTTAGCTATCCTTGCTAGTGTGAACATGTTTGCTGCTTTAAGTGTTTCTATACCAAAATATTTGCTTTTCTCCCAGGTACTGGGTCATTCTGATGAGCACCACCTTATTAGTACCTGATTGTGGTTTAACTGCGTAACTGCGTAAGGCACTGACAAAACCTATGTTGGCGTTAGGAAAAATAAAACAAAATTAGAAGTTGAAGACATACAGTTGCAAAACAAATAAACAAACAAACAAAATAAAAAACACCAAGGATCATTGAGTCCAACTCCCGGCCCCAAAGTATCAAACCATATGTCTAAAAATTCAATATTTATTAACTGGAAGTATTTATTATTTGTTAATCTAATTCTTTCAGTTCTTCTCTAGACAAAGATTGGCCCACACCTGACAAATCCTGAGCAAAGTAACCCTTCCACCTTGACTTTTCTTGAAATCCAATACAATCTAATTCATAGAATCATGGAATATCCAGAGTTGGAAGGGACCCCCAAGGATCATTGGGTCCAACTCCTGGCTCCACACAGGACAATCCCAAAATCCTACCCTATGTCTGATAGTGTTGTCCTAACACTTCTTGAACTCCAGCAACTCCGTGTCATGACCACTGCCCTGGGGAACCTGTCCCAGTGCCTGACCACCCTCTTGGTGAATAACATTTTCCTAATGTTCAGTTAGGAAAATCTGGTCCATCCAGATATCCTGTTAGACCAGAAGAATACAGAAAGGGGAAGATCCTACAATTCTGCTATAAAAATATCTATGTTTTCATGGATTCTGAGTGTTCCTGATTTCTCTGTCCCAGAAGCATCCAGACTCTGGGAGAATCCTCCATTCACATATGCTTCATATATATACTTGCTTTCCACAACAAAAAATGCAAGGGTGTCACCCAGAAAGGGACTGCAGTGGACTTTAACCATGGCCCTGTCAGGACAATGGGGAGGATGAGGCTATGCGGACCAAGGCGAGGATACCTGCCTATCGTCAACTGCAGACATGCTAAAAGCGCAGAGGCAGAAGGGAAGGATCCTGTCTTCTGTAGGATTAGCTAGTGTTTGAGTGGAGAAAGTAGTTGTTTAGTACAAAATTTCCTCTTCAGATATGCTCAAAAGATTTTTCTGATCTTTGTTGGTTTGTTTTGTCTTTAGCTGTATGAGTTAGTTTTTACACATCCCTGCTTCTATCTTTAGAGAAGATTTTGTTTAGTGTACAGCCAAACCACTACTGTTGTGGAACCTGTGGGAATTGCATGGCATTTTCCTCCCTAGGTTTTAAAAGAACTCTAGTCTGCATATTACTGATTCATCTTTTACATTAGGTAATCCAAGAGAAAGAGGTATTGAGAAGAGTGGATTAGATACCCTCTCAAATAAGCCTTGGGGAATTTTGCAAGAAAAAGGGAAATAAATTTTGTTAGATTGTGATTTTTATCACAGGTAGCCCTCATGGATGGAAGAGGGACAGCTTTTGTTACTGGTTTGTATACACTTTACAACCATGGATACTTGGTCTCAATCAAATTGCAGAATTGAACCCCTTCTGCAAAGTGATTATTCTGTGTTTGCCTCAAAAAAAAAAAAAAAAAAAAAAAAAAAAGTAATATATATATAAATTAAAGGTATTTTACACTGCTAGATGATGGGTGAGGCTGAAGCAGCCTCCAGTATAGGTGACTCTGCAATAATCTGCAAATAATACCACATTTTCTCTTTGTTTTACCTACAGGTCCTTCTGTTAGGTCTGTGCTATGCTCGCAATGCATTTCTTCCTCTGCCAGGAAGACAAAAACTGACTCATTCACACTAGTTTCAGTGAAATAGTGCAACCAATGCCAAACTTCAGTTTTTCACTAGCTTCTCCATCCAGCCACTGTTCCTATTGTAACAGTGACACCAACCATACTATTCTAACCCTTGTCTGTCTAGAGAGAAGAACTTAAATGCAAACCTTGCTGAGGATTTAGCCACTAAATATGCTTTTTGTGGGTGTATATCATCTTGCTCATTCCATAATATTAAGAATGGAAAATAAAGGGTAACAATATGGCAGTACAATTGGAGAAACTGGTACAATCATCTTTTTATTATTATTATTATTATTATTATTATTATATTTTTTTTTCTTTTCACAGTGTCCTAAGCCTACACTGAGGTTAAGTGAATATTAGAGGTCTCTTCTTTACTTGAATGGATTAGTAAGATTTGTTCCATTCTTAGTGACTGGTGTGGCCCTTAGGGCTTGTATACCAAGGAAATGAGTTTTCAGTATGCTTGGGTTTACAGCTATCAATTTGGGCTCTCTTAGTTTTATTTGACGTTCATCTCTGATCTTGAAGTGAATAAGGTGTTAAAGGTCCAGATCTGTGGGCAATACAAATCATATTAATTATCTTTGTCAAATGTTTTATGGCAGTGGCGACCTCTATAAGGACGTGACAAAAAATGAGTCAAAAAGGTGGCAGATGAGCTCCACTATGAATAAATGTGCAGTGGTTCATCTGGGGAAAAAAATCTTAACCATGCTTCCATGACATTGACAGTCATTTCTGAAAGGAGATCGTGGCATCACTGTTGGCAGGTCTTGAAATCAGTGGTTTAATGTGCAGTGACAGCCAAAAAGCCAACAGAAAGTGAGGCAACATCAGGGAGAGTACTGAGGAAGAGTCCCTTTGCTGCTGCTCAAAACTTTGGTTGCACATACACTAGGAGCACTTCTGGTCTTCACATCTCAGGAAGGATGGGATGGGGTTATAGAAAACAGAGAGAAGGGCAATGAGGAACCAAAGCTAATCAAATAATGAGGGCACTGGACAAAATAAATGCAAAACTCTTAATCAGAAAAATGCACTATATGTAAACAAGGCATTCCTTGAAACTTGTAGGATATCAATTTAGACCATATTTTTAACAGTATTGTTTTTCTTTTACACAATGAGTAGTGAAATTCAGAAATTTGTTTCCAATAGAGTGAGGATGTCTGTGTCCTGCTCCTAGCATACAAAAGAAACACAAAAGCAGTATAAAAGAAGGCTTTCCATCAGCTATAGACAGTAGCTATGGGATGTGGCCACATTGTACCTTTCAGGGTATAGTACATTGTGTAGCCAAAAACAACAGTCATTTTGCCTAATTTAGCTAATCTACACCAGTAAATCAAACAGCGCTTGGTGGTTTCCTAGGCTCCAAAACTCAACCAGCTATCCTATCAAGCTGTTGTCATGGGTCTTGACACATCTTTAGTGTGGTCCAATTAGCAGACTCCAAAAGATTTTTGGTTATATTTTGGGAGTTAGCATGGACCAGGGACCATTTACAATGGCATTTTGGTTACAGTCACCTTGGTGTGTGATAAGAGAGTCTAACTACATGGATGTGACCAGATAGCTCCACTTGGTCTCAGGGTAGCTCAAGGAATAAGTACTGGCCCTGTATAATTTGCTGTAATAGGTTTAACAAGAGTGTTGGAGATCTACGGCTTAAATATTACTGCTGCCATTCGACTATGGGTATTATGGACCTAAGAACAAGAACCATGATAAAGCTGTACCAAATGTACATAGTCTGCTGAAGTTGCCACACACATTGTGTCAGGGTAGTGAGGCTGAAGTGAGAATGAGCGGCTCATTTCATGTAATGGCATTGATTTTTGAACTCTGCCCTTGGTTTAAATACTGAAGGACTTGGGAACAAATGCTGTTGTTGGCCAAAGCCATGTTTGCCCATTGTGTAACCTCATCCATGCATATTACTTGCATAACTAATTTTTGCATCAACACTTTGCCAAGCCAGCTGTCCCATTTTTCCTCTGTATTTACTCACTGAGGGTAGTTTAGGACAGCTCTGGCTCAGTGAGCTTGTAGAGTAATCAGTTACTAGGCTCAAGGATTTTCATTGTACTCGTGCTTCTGGGAAGTGCCCAAAGATTTCTTTGCAGAGTCCTATACACCCATCTCTGATTCCTTCTGTAGCCATGAGTGAACAGCTGCTTCCAAGTCTGTGTGACTTACGGAGCGTGACTGTACCATTTGTGCAGGATGACAATTTAAGTGAGGAAACCTCTTTGATGGGTCAGCAGGGGGAAGGCAATATTTGAATAAAGCTATAAATGACTATCTGAGACAAAGGCACTGTAAGAAATTCTGGAAGTGTTTCAAACAATGAAATAAAAAGATTTTGAATTTTAAATTTGTCTCCTGATGGTTGTTTGGAAGGTGAATGCACATCCAATAATGAAGGAACCATCCACTGTGAAATATGGTGTACAGGAGATGGGTGCTGACATCCTTTGTTTATCTCCACTAAAATTACTTATATAAATCAATTTACAGAGATTATGTTGTGCTGGGTGGAACCTAACACAGTTTTCAGATGTCAGGCGAAATCCTAGTCTGTCAGAGGAACTAGAGCACCATCAGAAGGTGATGAGCAATTATTCAGAGCAGAGTTTTCACCTTTAAGTAGCTTTGAAACATATGTGTTACTTTTCCCTTTTGGGTAACTCAAGAAATATCATGAAGGATTTTAGTCTTGGACCTGATCCACACTTAGAATTGCTGTACTGAGGCAGATCTGAGGATTATTTGGATTGGTTTCCAGTTGCTGTCCATGGGCAGCATCAAATCCTGCAGAGTGATGCCAAACAACCTCGCTCTTTCCAGCAGTCAGACATGGAATAATCTCCATCTATATCCAACAAACACTGATAAACTTAAGACCTGGAAAACCTTTCCAAAATGCTCAGTGTCACTCAGGAATGATTCAAGATAGTCTTACTGTAAAAATTGCCTTGTCTTTTCTGATCTCTGTTGAATTCCCTCCTTCAAGAAATATTCTTGCCTTCAGAAACCAACATGAGATTTATAGGCAATATTGCAATCAGTTCGAACAGTGTAGGTGGGGATGCACCAGAGCATTTTACAAACACAAATGAATTGAGATCTCTTAACTACAGTGTGAACAGATCTGATTATATCACAGGACCCACAGCCTTCCCATTCACCAGGTTTATTATCAACCTTGGTGTGTTATTGCATTGGCTTTGTCACTTCCCAATTAACAGCAGTTACTAGGGCTGCAAAACACATTGCTCTGACCATTAAGAATCACAAATTCTCCAAAGATGCATTTATATATTTATTTATTTTGCAATGGACTAAACACAATTCTGAATTTTCCAGGTCACAAAAGGGATTATATCAGTAACTCTATTGTTTAAAAATATGAATATAGAAATTATTTCCAATATCTTTCCACATATTGTGTGTGCTACTCCCATGGGAAAGCCTAACAATGCACACATACAACCATGTTTTCTCACACAGAAGACAATCACCCTTCTGATAAAAAGTTGTTCTTTCTAGCAAGAGAAATGATATCACTGTAAGTGTGGCAATATATATTTCCATCAATTTAGGATGATGGCACTTCTGGTAAGTCCTGAACCAGCTTGGAAGATACTTAAATACATGAAATCAATTCATGTATAAGGAATTAGGTGTTTTACATGATTAACCTACACATTTTCACAACAAGCTTTCAGGTCAGCACTTCCTACTGATCTAATTCAATAGATCTCAGGACTGGCAGAGCTGCACTCTGTCCTGGTAATCCCCATGGGAGCTCAACAAATTGAATTATGCTAGATGCTGGAGACTGAGCCTTCTGCTGCAGAAATATCTGCACTGAAAGATTCTGTGCCAATGCACAGCAGATTGGATCCATCCGGGCTGAAATTTCGGGTTAGGGCAGAGGCATGTAACCGCAAGCAGTTGTGTTGTTGCATCTTAATTAGTTACTGCTCCCCAGGTGAACCACAGTAAATGGGAAGGTGCTCTTTGCTGCTCCTTTCCATTCCAGCATAAAATGCATTGGCGCTAATTACCAAAACACCAAGAAGTTTTGCCTCATAACTGCAGCAGACTAACAACATAGGTCTTGAAAATGTTAACTTGATTGCTCTCAACCTGTATTCCTCTTATGTCAGTGGTTAAAACTTCAATCTAACTGAAAATCTGAATGAAAAGCTGGAAAAGACTGAGTCTCTGTGCACCACCTTGGCTGTTTTCTCAAAATAATGGTCTATAAAGTGGGGTTTGTGTGTGTGTATTTTATTTATTTAATTTTAATTTTAATTTAATTTAATTTTAGTTTTTTAACTAATCCAGGCTTTACAGTGATTTTTTACTGTTCTGTGAAGGTAAAAGTAAAAAGTACAAAAAAGATGTATGCCTACCATGTCTGACCTCTGCTAGAATTCAACTGGGCATTTTCTGAAGCATTTACTAGCTTTTCCTTAGATGACTTCAAAGAAAAACTTAAGATAGCCTAGAAATAACAGGAGTGTGAACATGCTGTCCTTTGAAATGGGTAGCTTTACAAATTCAGAAAAAAATTACCTTTGATTCCCATAAAGCTAGGTTTTAAAATGCTGTAAAACTTTGGTTGTGTCTGTAATACAAGCTAATTGTTCTCTTATTTGAACTCTGCAACACAACACAGATCCTGGATAATTAAGCTGTGTATGAGTGGAACCACATCATACTGAAGAGCAGTCTGATGGGTCTGAACATTATTCCATGGCTTTTTCACCTGCAAACAATTTGGTTGTATTAGCTCTCAAGGAATATCAAAGCAAAATATTTTGTTTACTCTGGATTTGTCAGGTGTGGGCTGATCTTCCAGAAGAGTACTGAAAGACTTGCATTAAACAGTAACAAATACTTCCACATAATAATTATCTCCCTTGCTGTCCTGGATTTTTCTAATGTCTCTTTTCGGTGTGGTCTGAGTAAGATCCACAAGGCTCTAGGTCTACTCCAAACAGGGATGCTGCAAATGGTGTTCTTTACTCCCTATAACAGTATGTAAACAATCTGATTTTTTTAAGTAAGGCTGAATATTCTTCACTTACTGATTTGAGTAGAAATTCCTATGTGTTTGCTAAATTTCCAAGTATGAACCTTTTCCGTACTTGAAGAAATAATTCTAAGATGTTATAAGTAAATTGTAGATTTTATACTTAAACCATTAATTTACCTCATATCCAGAAGTATTAAGCGAGTTTGGTTCTGAGGTTGTACTAGATGTACATAATTCTTCTTTTTTTTTTTTTTTTTTTCTTTTCCCAAGTACAAATATTACCTACTTCATTTTATGCATTGAAAAGACAGAAATGACTGTTCTGTTCTGGCTATCCTTGCTTGCAGTTTGAGGAGATGCAGGAAGACAGACTTTGTTTCACTCCCTGCAATTCTGCTGGTGCAGTGGTGCTCAGCAGCCCTGGGGAGCTGCAAAGGGAAAAGTCATTCATCTAGTTCTGATCACAGGAGAAACAGAAAAAAAAAAAAGAAAAAAAAAAAAGAAAAAAAAAAAAAGAGTAAGCAAAAAAAAACCCACCCCCCAAATTCTAAGCTCCAGGGAGTTTCATAACAAAACCTGCCTGAAGCTCATTTTCACTTTCATTTCAGGAGTTTGACCCCAAGCTGGATGGCAAGAAAGGCTTTTTTTTTTTGCTGTGGCAGGATGCTTGATAATGTGAAACCTCAGCAGACTAGTTTGGGTCAAAATGGTTTTGGCACTGAAAATGAGCATTTAAGTTCTCTCATCATCTGAAGGAAAACAGACCCTCGGGTTTCAGATCAAACAGCCCTTCCAGCAGAGAGGGAGCTCTACCAGGAAGCCAAAGCTGAATAGGGCCTCCTCTGTGCCATGAATTTGCAATGCCCTTAGTAACTGCAAACCCTATGGAACCGAATGTCCCTGAGATCCCCAGTACTCCTCAGCCTCCACCTCCTCTCCCCTTTCCCCACATCTCTGTGTTTGCAGTCGTATGTCCACCCCTGCCCCATTTGTCTATCTTTCTCTTGAATGAGAGCCCCTGATGCCCTCACTGTGAGGTGTACCTGCTGCTCTCTGGACCATGGCTGTCTGCAGTGAAGGGATGAGCCTTCACCTTTGTCTGTCTCTCCTGCCAAAAAAGTCTCTGTTTCCTCTGTGGTGAAGGTTTAAAATTTGTATGTATAGGCAGGAACTGAGGGCAGTTTTTAAGAAAAAGATAAAGCAGTCCTTGACTGTGTGTTTTCTTAGGAAGAAATGCCAACAGGTCTTGGACAAGGTGTAAAATCTGACATTAAAGAAGGCCTGGCTGGATCTCTGAAATGATCTGTTGCTGAACACAGCTCAGGAATCCAAGCGATATCTGTGGTGGAGGAGGAAGTGGATGAGGTGGTGCATCTCTCTCAGAAACCCATCCAAACCACTATAAAAGACTTTGTAGTGTCTGACATTCTAGTACACTCCTCAGTAATTTCTTTCACTGCTTAATTGAGCTTGCAGTTTAAAACAAAAAGAAAAAAACGTGTTCTTAGTCTGAATTGTCTAACTTAATAGAGTCACAGCATGGCTGAGGTGGAAGGGACCCCTGGTTGCCCCTGTCTCCCCTTGCCCCAGCAGGGCACCCAGCCCCATGTCCCTGGGCTCGGGGAGCTCTCCAAGGAGCAGCCCCCGGCCCTTCTCGGGGCAGCCTGTGCCAGGGCTCCGGCACCCTCCCAGCCCAGCAGTGCTGCCTGAGGGGCAGGGGGAGCCGCTGGGGCTCCAGGCTGGGCCTGGGGCCTTTGGGCCTGGCCCTGGGCACCGCTGAGTGGAGCCCGGCTCCAGCCTCTCTGCACCTCCCTGCGGGTACTGATGGCCATGGGGGAGTTCCCCCGGAGCCTCCTCCACTCCAGGCCCAGCAGCCCTAGCTCTCGCAGCCTTTCTTCATAGGAGAAGAGCTCTAGTCCATTCAGCATCTTCTTGGCCCTTTGTTGGACCTTCTCCACTATGTCCATGTCTCTCTCATACTGCGGAGCCCTGGTATGGCCTCACCAGTGCTGTATGGTCTCACCAGTTCTGTATAGAAAACTTCTCTTGTAACATTTAATGCCGCTGAGGTCCTCTTACTGACAGAAGTACCTTCTCCATTTAAGTATGTACAGCAATGAAAGTGTCTTCTTGGTTCATCTTGTGAAGTTTCTTCAGTGCTTCAGGGTGGGTAAGTAACTGTAAGATGCTGAGTAGAACAAAGATATTCACAAGCTGAATAAATAATTAGAAGAATTAGTGGTGGACAAAAAGTCTGCAAAATGGACAATAAATGTGTTTAGCAATAGCATTTAGCACTGACAGTCCCTAAACTGCAGCTTGCTAGAAACTGCAAGTCTATACCAGGGGAAGGACTATTCTTTGCTTCCTTGTCCCCTTTTCTGATGCTCATGCAAAAAGTCTTGATAGAAACATTACTAAATGAAGGAACAGTTTGCTTTGACATGGTATGACCATGCTTGGGAGTCTTTGACTGTGATATACTGTTGATGTGATGCTATTGTCTGTGTACGATTGATGTGATTCCTAGGACTATGGCTATTTTCAGTGTCCTACATCTCAAACAGAATCTATGCTTCAAAGGGAGAAGATGAGTGAGGGTGTCACAGCAAGGCAATTACACAAGAAATAACAGCAGAGAAGAAAAATAAAAGTAACTAGCACTATTTTAAGGGCGTGTATACCACAGGGTAGGATGCTATTGTGATGGGCAAACCAAACTGAGAAGAGCAGAGGGAAGGGGACATTATAAGAAGCAATATTTTTCTATTTTTAAAGACACAATGTCTTGTATCTGAAGTTGAAATGCAGGATACCAATATTATGTATTAAAGATAAATTTGTTTTGAAGAAACACCAGATGCTTATTAAGTTTCAGTGGAAAGAAAGTACATAAGATGAAAGAACATTACCAGCGATGACAATAAAGAAACAGAAGTAGGATTTAAAAATGCAAATAAAAAATCTTTTTGCAGAGTATATGGTTTATTACAAATACAGAATCAAACAATCTCGGAGTCAATTGTTAGCAAAGGATGCCTTGCAATAACATCCTACAGATCTAAATTAATGAGACCACTATTAGAAACAGTAGTAGAGAAATGTGAATGTTGCAATGAACATTTAAGCTAAGAATATTTTTTTCTTCAAACTGTACTTTGCCTGAAATGTGTCCCTCCCTTCCTCTCTAAGTTTAAGGAGCATGTTATAAACCAAAGAGTCTATTTTATGTCTACACATCTAAAATGTAAAACACCATACCTAGCACTGACTTATAGCTCACTTTTCTACTACTTTTCAAAGAAAATATAGTCAAGTAGCAATAATGAGGTAAAATGGCATCTCCATTTCAAGCAAGATGTACTCGTCCTTGGCTGGTAACAGAGAAGACACCTCTGACCCTGTGAAAGGCTGAAATCAAGACCTTTAGCTGAATGTGCTACTTCTTTCATAATAGTGCCTGAATTGCAGCTAAAGTCTGCAGCCATTATAATTTCCCCTTGTTTGATCACCTTGCTGGTATGTGTTAATGCACTCATTATTTTTTTCACCTTGGTAAAAATGCAAAAAATGCTTGAACTGGAAACTTCTCCTGACTGAAAGCTAAGCAGCACATTCGGGTATCTTTGACTAGCACTGCATCAATATCATGGTATCCAGCAATAATGCAAAAAGAACATACTTAAGGTTTGCTACAGCTGTACTGATTTGATGCTTTCCCCTGATCAGGATATTCTCATGTAACCAAAGAGGTGGTCATGGAGAACCCACTCACACAGGAAATGTATTCAAGCTTTTGCTAACTTCAGTTCTGCTTTGATGTCAGCTGGACTGCTAACTAAAAGAACAGTATATATCTGCTGCATGTAGTGCTTCATGATGCTCTAAAAGCACAGGAATATCTGCCCTGCTGTGTTTCTCCCTTGGCCTTAGTCAATTGGTTGTTTTGAGCTTCTACTTCCCTGCATTTGTCAAGCGTCTTTCAGCCTTTTAAGTGTTTTGAAGTCCTTGAATGCTCTGACATCAAGTGCTACAGAAATGCAAAGCATTGCTAGCATATGGTAGCATGCTCTCGATTCTTGAAGGATGCAAAAGTCTGCGTAGCAGAGAGAGAAGAGCTGGGAGGAGAGGAGTTACAGAGAGCATAAAAAGCAGCCTCCTAAAAATGAATTCTGATGAACTATGTCCATGTACTATTCTTGATTGTGCCTACACTCGAGGCTTTATACCTCACACTTTCAAGTACAGTGCTTCAGGAAAGGGAGACCCACAGTGCTGCGTGACTGATCTCATGGCTTGCCAAGCAGCATGCTCATTCCTACTGCATGGCAGGTTGCAGTCCCTGATTGCCCTGCAAGTGGTTGTGATCTCTAACGAGACTTGCAGCCAGGAGAACTAGAGCTGTACAGCATCTTGCTTCATGGTAGACTGGGGCTTCTTTCAGAGGAGAAGCAGAACCAGAAGAGACAAACAAAATGTGAAATCGCTTATGAGAAAGTAGATTGTTTAAACACTTCTAGAATTAGGGTAGTTCTATAGAAGGAAACACACACACACAGGAATTTTTTTTTTAGTCAGAAATATTTGATCAATTCTTTCTTTCTTTCTTTCTTTCTTTCTTTCTTTCTTTCTTTCTTTCTTTCTTTCTTTCTTTCTTTCTTTCTTTCTTTATTGTAACCAGAGCTATGCTCAAGAGTTTCGTTGTTTATAGATATGTCTGAAAAAGTAGCTAAAAATGTTGTCAGCAGCTGTTACTTCTGCTCTCTCTCTCTCTGCCTTCTTCAGGTAAGCAAGGAGGAGCTCTGCTCTGTGCATGGCATCCTGAACTCTTCATGTATGCTATGCTGACAGTGTTATTCTTTGTACATATTAATGTAGTGTGTCTATAACTGAGAACGCAGGGACCATGCATCAAATATCCTCTAGCTGTGCATGAATTATATGGCTAACATTTACCACTCTTTCTCTTGTCTTTCTCTATGAGGAGGACTGTGTGAGCAGCATTGTATTTAGGTTTGGAGATTCATTGCAATGCAGTTCTTGCATTGTCCCTAAAGAACCTTTCCTGTGCAGAAGAGCTTACGCATTTATTAGAAATTATTCCACTGCCTTTAAGTATTGTCCACTGACCAGGAGAATTTAGTTTCATGTTGAGCTTGGGATAACTAAACAACCTGATAAGAAGAGGAAGAGTTTCAGCAAAGGCAAGTCTCCATGGCAGTAAAAGGTTAATGTGCTTTTAGTTCTCTCCAGGAAACTCCTGAAAGGCAGGACACTGTCGTGGCCTTTATGGACCTCCACAGCTGAGTTTACATGGGGAAACTGTGCTTCCCTTTGCTGATCTGCAGATACAACAATATCAATGTGCCTGCTCAGTGAACCATTAAGGGCTTCTTTGTTTGGAAGGCACTTCTGCAGAATAAAATTCCTAGTTTTCACATAAAAACAACAACAACAAAATGTAAGAAAAAAAATAATAGAAGAAACTAAGATAGTGTATCAACAAACTGGATAGTCATACCTCTTCTTTCTTCCACTTACCTCTCAATTCATTGCAGAAACAATGCAGAAATTATGTAGAATCCACCACAATGGTGAATTGATCAATGAATTTAGAGTGCTAGTGTAGTACTGGTAACTAACCAAAACTGAAATCTCTTCAAAAAGGATGAAGATTTCTTAATGTTTTTAACAATTTCTGTTGTTTTGAAAAAGCCTTTAGCTGTACTCACTAGCACAGGCAGGTAGGAAGCTGTGAAAGTCTGACTGTCCTCAGTGTGTGGTCTGAGAGCGGGGACTGCAGGTCCTTAGGTCTTTGTCAGAACATGGAATTAAACCTGAGTTTCCTCCATTTTAAGCCATTTATCTTATTGCACAATCCAATTCTTACTTGTAAAGCATAAAGGACTATATTGCTGTCTCCCACTGTCTCCCATAGACTGGAACCCAGAATGAGCATTGAGACATCAGTTTCTTTTTTTTTAAAAAAAAAAAAAAAAATGTGTGTTTTACAGTTTAGCTCCTCTTAAAATGTTTATATTTCCTATTTATCTTTATAGCGCTAGAATTAAGCTGGAAGAAAATAATTTGAGACCTTTCAAACTCCAGATAACAACTCTGATGTGAGCCCAGCAAAGAGCTGTTTTTTCTTGGTGACAGTGGCAGATTCAGACCTTCATTTTGAAAAGGTCAAAATGAAAGCTTTTTTTCTTGCCTTTGGTGCACTAACATTAATTTCTCCTTCATATTTCTCCACTGATTCAAAGCAGCAAACTCTTTCTCCTTTGCTTGGCTTCAAGGGGTGATCAAAAATCAGAAATAATGTCTATTTCCATGGGAAAGGGTGCGCCATATGGGACTCCATCAGGTTTTACAGCTTACATCTCTGGCAGATCAGTACACTTCATTAAATCAGATTAATTTCTCCTTGCACAGGACTGACAAGGTAAAAATTTCATTTTTTTATGAAGAACAGAGTCTCTGCTGGTGTGGATAATTTTTTCTTCCAGTAGGGTAACAAAGGCTTAGGCACTACAACTGCACTGGGGTCTGCAAGTCAGGTGCAATGGGCTACAAAACTCAGTCTTGCTGATCATAGCTGGCTGTTGAATTGAGCTTGCTAAGAATCATTGCTATCTCCAGAGCAAGAATGCATCCTTCCTGCAATGCTACGACAAAACAGAGTTGCACAGTATGAACACTGTGAAGAAAAGAAGATTGATTGAAAGGAAGGGTTGTATGGGGCCCAGGTGATCTAGGTCAACATACTTCCTCTGACTCTGGTACCTTTGGCGACTTTCAGACCATGGAGTCTAGAGATAATTATGCTTTTGTTCATCAATTCATTTCTAAAGGGAAGTGCACTATTCAGGCATCACTGTGATGTGGTAAAAGAGGCATCCTACTTGTAAGGCGTACAGTAAGTCACTGTGGGCTCCTATACAAACACAACAGTTATCTGCTACCTGCTGATATTTCTTTGTAACTGCAGCTCTCACCCTGCTCCTTAGGCAAAGATATATTGCTGTCTGCTTACCTGTTTGCAAAGCCCTGGGAAACAAAAAGCTTCCTCTTCACAATGTGCTAATGGCTCACTAACTCTCAAATCACTGCAGTTCCTTAACAAAGAATAGCACAACCCAGCAATAAAGGAAAGCAAGTTTATAGACTAAGTGTAATTAGAACTGGCAAAGCTGCTCTTTGCTATTCAGCAGCATACTTGACTCAGTTTTCCCGTTGTTTACTTGTAGTCTTTATTTGTCTGGAAGAATAAATCTGAGAAGGGAAGAGGCACAGCATTTTATTCAGCAAAAAGGGACCCCATGTTGATGTGCAGAAATAAAAACAGAAATTATTGTTGAACACTGTCTGGAGATCTGGACTGGAGTAAGATAATGCAGCCCCTTGGCTTCATCATTGTTTTACTGATCGATGCTCACAAGAGAGAGTCCCAGGTATAGCTAAGCTTTGTGTTGATGCCCTTTGTGTTCGCCAGGCATGGTGGTAGCTTGTCCTCCAGGGTGTGACACGCTGGTGTCCATGTGTCCCCAGCAGTTGTGTCTTGCAGGTGAGCAGTGACTACTAGGTGGGAGTGTGTTATAACCTTCTAGCCACAGAGCCACCCATGGACAGCTGACCCGAGTAAGGTTGCTAAGGCTAGCCACTACTTGTGAAGTTGGCTGCAGACAGACTTGTGGATCCTGACCATAAGATATGTTGTTTGGGTCAGGGGAACAGAGCTGGAGGGGGAAAAAAGAGGAGACTGTAATGCAGAATGCTAAGTCCTTCTCAGGTCCACTACAGTTTATATACAATGTTTGCCCTGGTAATTTTGAGATCCATATTTCCCTTTGAACCAATGCTAAAACCTTTTCATTTTTCCTGCCTCATCCTCGGTTTCAAATCTTTTCCATTCTAGTTCAAGAGTAACAAACCCTTTTACTGGTTTGCCCATTTTCCTCCTCCTCCTCCAGCTTCTTTGCTGCATTTCTGTGCCTGTCATTTGCAGCTTTAAATTTTCTGCCTCTTGTGAAGTGTGTTATTTCATCTCAGCTAATTTGTTTTTCAGGCATTTGGTGCATCATTTTTCTTAAACTAATGGTTATGTAGCTTTTTCTCCCTCCCTCCTTCAGTCTCTGCCTCCCTCCTATAATCCCCATCTTCCTGCAATAAAGGCTATTTTAATCTGAACGCCAGCTGAAACCAATCCTTTCACCTACCACCAGCAGATGCATCTGCTATCTTATGTGCTCTTTCAATCTCTTCTTCAAACTCTATTGGTATCTAAAACTGGGAACACTTTTCATTTGCAAATGGCTTCAGTTCTCATGATTTTTATTTGAATCAATGGCTTGCTTTCTATAATTTACCATAGCATTCTGATAAAGATGTGTCTACAGAGCACTTCCATTGACTCACCAGAGGAAGCCTCTGAATTTTAAGCTCTTTGAGGCAAAGGGAATGATTTTGTGTCCTAGTTCTGCAAAGTGCCATATGTAGTGAAATGCACAAGTTGGAGAAAAATACTCTTGGAAAATGAGTGAGGAGGTATTTGAGTGGAAATAGCACAGTGGATGTTTAAGACCACCTGGGAAATCAGTGACCACTTAACTTTACTCCATTAGGCTAGAATGAGTAATGGGGAATTGTAAGAATAAGTTTTTGGGGGGAAATGAACTTGCTGAGCAATAAGCACCATGAGTTTGAGACATTAATCATGTCTGACAAAAACATTGGCCTCTTTTTATATTACAAGGTGGGTGGGTGAAATACATGTGGTGGATATTATCCATCTTTTTTTTTTTTTTTTTTTTTTTTTTTTTTTTTTTGAGTAAAGTGTTTCATACATTGCAATCTAAAACTCTAAAACTCAGGATTCTACAGAAAGATGATGGGGTGTGATTAACATTAGTCAACAGGTCAAAAGGGCCATCAGAGTAAACTGATAATGGAACTAAGGGTGGAGGTGCTGGACATCTGCACAATACCTTTCAGGAAAATTACAAGAGGTAGCACTATCTGGATCACAACCAGAAATGATCTCAGACATGATCTCAAGAATAAATGTGGGATCAAGATTTTTTCAGGTTATTTCTTTGCAGAATTCAACTCTGATTAACATTGCAAATTGTGCCATGGTGGGAAGTGTTACAAATGGCAGCCAGAAAGAAGATCAAAATAGCTACTAAATGCCCAAGTGAGAGCAGAAAGAAGGAACTCCTAAGTGACAAGAAATTTTAAAATAGAAACAAGGAATGTGATATACATAAATTCTCTAGAAAGATGACAACTAAGTTGTTTTTATTTCTAAAAATCTTTAGAAAATACTGAATTACAGAAATTATTTGAAATAGTGTTCTGTTAAGAAAATTAAGTACTCTGAAATCACAAGAAGATTGCTGCGGAGCAGGAAGTGACCTAGTTATAGTTTTTTTCTGAAAGTCAGAGATCCTTCAGCTGATTAATATTTCAGCATTAAATAATGTTCATGCTGCAATGTTTAATGTTCTTGTATCTCTGAGGCTGTTTTCAGAGCTCTTTAGTTTGCAAGTACACTTGGGGAAAAAATCAACATGAAAAAAGTTAAAAAATGAGTTGCTTAGAAGTTAGTAATTTACCTTAATTTAAGAGTTTTACACTTAAATTAAAAAAAAATAAAATAAAAATAAAAAGCTTTTACAAGCTTAATTTAGCTGGGATTCCTCTTAATGTGGGACATCTGAATTTATCACCAAAATCTGAACTAAACCCTCAGTTCTCACTACAGTCTGCGGAGATGAACAGATATCATTGACATCAGATATCATCATGTCTTAAAATTACTCCATACATCCTTGGTAGGTATCTGAAATAAATTATCATTGGATGAAATGATTTAGATCTAATAACTTCTGTTCTTCGATAGGATGGTGGAAGTAGGCTGCTTGATCTCAAATCTGTGGGATGAAATCCTTCCTTTTAGTGCCCATCACTCTTTATGTTTTCTTCAAGTTATCAGAAACATTAGTTCACTATCTTCATAGCTAATCTTTCCAATCTTTCCACCTTTCCTCACAGCTTTTTAAAGTGTTTTTGTTGTTGTTATTGTTTGTTTTGTTTTTGTTTTTTGATGAAATAAAAGTAACTGGTGACATCCTGGATGTTTTGTAGAATCCAAGCATGATGTCAAGCTATAGCTTGAGCCCTGAAGATGGCCTTCTAAAGACAAGCATCCAGATTTGCATGCTTACATTTAGGTCTCTTTAAAGTAAATATGTACATGTGTCCTAGGTGTCTAATCTCCCATAACAGTCAGTAGAAATGAGACACCCGAGGAGATAAATCTGTTTTTACACCTCACACAGTGTCAAATTACTTTTAGCTACAGCTGGATCAGGGAGCTATTAATGACCTGTGAAACCATCAGAATCTATATTTAATTTGAAAAGGTATTGTCCAAGGGCTGCTTGATGCCCTAGCTGAACAACTGGATTTGAGGAGGGAGTTTAGATATCTATCTTTTGTAATGAGCAGATCCTTCCCATATGTTAGCAGTCTGAGTATTATGCGTACCCAGATCATCCAAAAGAGCTGTGCAAATGCATTCACAAGGATGCAAAGTGGATGTCAAGCACACTCCTTGGAAGCTGCTCTTCTTCCTGGTATATATCAAAAACAAAAACAAACAAACAAACAAAAATATAAAAATCATCACCCAGAACCATCTGCTTATAGAAAGAGGAAGACACAGACTATTTTGCACACTGAGAACTGCATCATATTCTGAGTTGGAAGGTGTTATAAAATCTTTCAAGGACAGGTTTAGCTAGACTAGATTTAATTACAATTGAAAGGCAGTAGAGAGGGAATTTTTAATCAAGAAAATATAGTTTCCCTATAGTGTGCAACTAAGACCAAAAATGCAACAAATTCAGAAATGAACTGATGTTACACGGATAACAAGAATACTTCTCAAATTACATTAAAGATCTAGAAAATGATGTCTCACGCTGCAGGATTATTAACATCTAGCAATCAGTAGCTCAGAAGCCTTATTTAAAGGGTAAAGTGGCTCATCTCAGTCTGAAGAATTCTGTACTCATGTCCTTTTCAGTCCCTGGCTCTGACTGTTGTCAGAGATGGCATGTGAGATAAGGTATGCCTTATCTTGATGCAGAATAGCAGTTTCTGTTTTCTTAGGTCATGCAGGAACCAAGGTGATTTTCACATCCTTCTTGAATGTTGTTTAGATACAGAGAATAATTCCTGCATGGGGAGAATGTTTTGACTGCAGATTAGGTGTAGAAATGGTAGATGGTCTGTCAAATTGGCAGTAGATGAGAACTGAATAAAGCATTGCAGAAGGTGAAGAGAAACTGAGTGCTAAACTGATGAGGAAGGGTTTGTTTGGCCAAGCAGATATTTTCATTTCTCTTGTGACTTTTGCACATTTCCCTCACCTTGTCTTGTTCCTTAGCATTAAAAGAAAGAGCATTTTTCCTAGTTTACATGCAGCCATCATAGTTTTAGCCAAAAAGAAAGGCAGACTGATTAAATCCTTCTGAGGTGACATTCCAAGTTGCGTGAGATACAATTTCATCAATTCTCAAATCTGTGCTGTATCCCTGCTCCTTATTGTTTTAGCATTTTCTTTGCATTGAGGTTATTCACTGCATGGTATTAAATAAATCTTTCCCTGGTTTGTACAGTCACTGTCATGAAAAGCAAAATCCCGTGCTGTAGCACTGCACCAGATTCATTTCATCAGGATAGCATAGTCACTGTGCTTTTTCTTCTGTGGACCCTGGTGTGGGTGGTAGCTCTGGCAATGGCAGCGATCATGCCATTGATGATGCCAGTGTGGCAATCACAACTCAGACTGCCATGGTATTCATGATTCAGTCATAGATAAAACAGCATGTCATATAGAACAGGGGCAAACTTATGTAGATCAGAGCTGAAGGAACTTCTCCATTCATGGTGTTTTAAGCAACAGCTTCCCAGGACCTTATGAAGTGTGATATATTTTATTGGATAAATACACTTTTTTATAAGGTTCTTGGTATTTTCTGATTTCTGGCACTATTGAGATTGCACTGTATTCTATAACTTTGAGATTAGTAAGAAAGTTTTTCTGTTCTTAAAAATGGCTATTTCCCCATAAAGGCAGGGAAGAACATCTCAGGGTTGAGAAAGAGCAGAAATGTATTCTTCAGCAATCTGTGGGACTCAATTGTTAACAAAAACGCTCTTGCAACTAGTTTTAAATTTATAAGATCCTTTAGATAAGGTAAAAGTAGGGAATATACAATTGTTCTTCTAGTGCTGTAAGCCTATGGGGAAAATACTGTGCTCTCATGACCTGCAACTCACAAACTTGGGTAGATTCAATAAGGGAAAAAATATATGAGTTTTCTCTTTTTGGTGTTGTTTTGCAGCAGAAAAAAAATAACATAAATGTTTGTGTTTCTTTGACAGGTTTAGTCAAAACCCCAAGGGACAAGCTTTCAGCTGGCACAGTGTTACAGAAGATAAAAAAGCATACATATTTTCTGTGGAAAAACAAACTCATCTACAGAGAACAATGGGAGACCTAGCCTTCTTATGAGCATTTCTCCAAAATCTGTTTAGTGTAGAAGCATGTGAAGCAGTTTATAGACATCTCATAAAGGACAGATATATTGAGAAAGTTCCTCTGTTTACATTTCTGGCTTGAAGGGTATTACTGCCTGTACAGGGTCTGGCTGGGATGTTAACTTTCCCTGAAGCAGCCCATACAGTGCCACGCTCTGCACTTGTAGCTAGAACAGCAGTGGTATCACACTAGTGTTGTGTCTGCAGCTGAGAAGTGCTGGCACAGTATCAGGACTTTCTCTAACCCTCCTGGGGGGTGGGCAAAAAAGTGAGAAAGAAACATCACCAGGGCAGCTGACCTAAACCAACCAAAGAGATATTCCATACCATATGATGTCACACTCAGCAATAAAAGATGGAAGAAGGAGGAAGAGGGGAGAGATGGGCTTTTGTTGCGGAAACGTCTGTCCTCCTCGTGAACACCGGCTATGTGCGTTGAGGCCCTGCTTCAAGGACGTGGTCAGGCATCGCTCATTTGTGGGAAGCAGAGAAGAATTTCCTTCCACATAGCCTTTACTTCTTCCCCTCCTCATCTGAGGAGGGGGAGTGAGAGAGTGGTTGTGGTGTTCAGCTGCCCAGCACGGTAAAACCACCACACTGCCAATGCTACTTAGTGCTATCTCCAGATACTGTCAACATCCTGTATCTATCTGAGAGCCTTTTGATCATAAAGACAGACGCAATAGACAGGACATGGGCAATATGATAGACCATGAAACAATGCTCCATGGAAGTGGAGACCACAAAAACTTCAGTTCAGAGAGTTAGGCAGTAATTACCTACCACCTTTAGAAACTAGGAACTGGTGGCTTTAAAAATAACAACAAAAACAAAACAAAACAAACAAACAAAAACAACAATAAATTACCAACCAACAACAAATTTACCAATCAACATCTCAGTCAGCCAATTCAGGAAAGTCAATAAGGTGACATTAATGAGCCACTGAAGGTAGTGTGCCCACTTGTTTGATTTTTGCCCTAGGAGGAGTTTGCACTGTTCACATCGTCCCCTGCAGCTGGCAGGCACCTCTCAGTTTTCCGTCACCACTCCTGCTTGGGGTACAGCGACCATAGCCTGGGAGGCTCTGGGTGGTTCCAGGGTAAAGACAGACAGGCAAGGGTGGGTTGCAACTGGAAAAAAAACAAAACAAAACAAAACAATACACGTTTGATTTCCACTGTGCTTGATGAGAAGCCTTCACATCAACAGTTGTATCTATCCGAAACACTTCAAGCACTTACTCCTTTCTCAACTGGGAGTTGCCCAAACAACAACAACAACAAAAAACAAAGCAAGAGTAATGAATAAAACCATATGGGTGTGCTTAGCACACTAGCAGACAGGCCATGGAGATGTGGGGGTTAAGAGCTCAGTTCCTCAGCTTATATTCTAAGTCAGTTCTACTCTGACCATCCTCTGTGTCCTTGGGAATTTGGTGTAGTCTTCTGTATAAGTTCCTCATCTGTAAAATAAGTATATTAACAAGGCTGTTATCTACATATATTGTAACTACTTTGAGGCAAACATCGTCTCTTGTTATTTGAATATACAGTGCTTTGCATAATGGTGCTTAATCTAAGTTCCTTTAAGGTATCTCTGCTGAATAACAATGATTAATAAAATTGAGTAAATAATATTTAGAAAAGATAAAATGAGTGCACTGATTTACCTTTTTCTTCATAGGAAATGAAGTGAAGAAATAATTGGAACTGAATAGCAGCACCTATTTAAAAGTGATTAGGGAAACCTCTTATATACTACAACATTAAACTTCAGATTTTCTTATCAAAAGCTTTTAATAGGGTTTGTATTTCAGCTAAATAAAATAAATTATTCTCAATGGAAATTATTCATTTTTTTTCCCCCTAAATGCATACCAATATTCTGAATGCTCATCCTATAATCGAATTCTCACCACAAAGACATAAATAGGATTACTCATAAATATGTGCAACACAGCCCTTGTATCTGTCTTCTCACAAGATGTCCTCTCACAGAGAGAAGGTTGAATAGTGCCTTAATAAGAATACACACGGGCAATTTGGAAGGAATGAGGAAAGGTGAGTGATTCAGATCCTATAGATGTGTTTGTACGACAACATAGTCACTGTGGGGTAGGATTCATCTCTGGTCTAAGCAGTCACCTAGGCACTCTCAGTATCCAGTGACACCCCACAGTAAGATTCCATTTCTTTTTGGGAACCCACCTGTTTTAAGGTGCTCTCCTTCTCAATGGACTAGGACAAGAAGTCTGTAGTAATTAAAATAGATAAGAAGCAATTTTTCAAAGCTGTCACTAAGGGGATTTTCTGTCTTCACGAGGTGTAGACATGAAAGAACCTTACACAAGATAGTTCAGGTATTTTTGTGGTGGCACAAAGATTGACATGTATTGATCCAGCTTGCTGGGTGTCCTTGCTGTTTACGTTCAAACGTTACAGCTGCTATCCCATCGTCTTTCCTTGATAAGGCCGTTTTAAAACTAACATATGCCTACATAACATGCGGCCACACAGCTTTTGGTGGCTTGGACACATCCTTTGTGCTGTGGATTTCTGAGAAAACCCTCTCAACAGTCCTGAAGTTGTCCTTCCCAACATGATTTTCAACAGCAAGCACTGCTTTGCTTTTTTACAGAAAGTTGAAAAATGAAGTATCTGATCCTGCTTTGTCATCTTCTGCCATAATAAAAAAGCACCTAAATAACAAAAAATGGGAATTCCCTTAATTTGCATTCTCTCTCCCTTATATATGCATTTTTTACCTTTATATTCCCTTGCATAGCTAGGAAAAAAGATCAGTATGGGAACAAATTCAGCAATTCATTTGCAGGTTTGTGACATTATGGTTGAACACAGCCTATAAAAATTGCAGAAGGTGTGCTGAACCATTCAGAAACACCTGCTGTCCTGACTGCTAAAAACAGCCCTAAAGAACCAAAGACTATTTATGGTTCTTGAGTAGGAAAAATACTCCTGACTTGGCCTCCTGCTGCCCAGCCACATCTGTTCTCTTCTAAATGCTGGAAGCAAGAAAAAAGTCAATGTGATACAGGAGGATTTGGAGTTCTGAGGATGGGATGGAAACGTGTCAGTGAGATGACACCTTCACCTTCCTCTTGTTGTTTAGACTACAAAATTAGTAGATGCAGGGACTGTTTCTAATTACATGTTTGTACAATGTTTAAGAAAATGGGGTCTTATGCTGGTCTGAACTTAGTTCATCATGAAAATGAGGGATGACAACTATCTGGTTTCAGCAGTTGAACTTTGGTATTGGATTGACTGTACAGATCTTGAATAGTGGAGGCTAGAGAAAAGCTCTCTGTGGGAAGAGAGGGGAAGCAATAAAGAGTTTAATGAGAGGCAATGCTGAAGGTCACTTGAGCAAAAGGAAGATTTCCTTGTTCAGGTTAGCAAAGGAGAGCCAGGGGTTGGGCCAAGTGCACACTCCTGAGTTCGGTTTTGATTCCAAGAAGTGCTAAAATCTATTCAGCTCTCATTGCTCTCATTTCATACATCCTGTAAGTGCAGAAAAGGACAAGATCAGGGTTATAAATTAGATTGGAAATTTAATCTCCTAGTTCTAATGAATGAGGGACTGATGTTCAGATGACATGAATCAACTGAATTACTCATTTGCATCAACTGCTTTAGAGATCAGATCTGACCCTTACACATTTTGCTTAGAAATGAGGCATGCCTATTCATAAAGATTTTTTAAAAAGACATAACTTGAGTTTACATCCTTTTTAAAAAAAAATTATTTTAAAAATGTTGATTTTAGTTCAAAATTTCTGTAAATACATAAGCATACTTAATACAACAGCTGTAAATGTGATGAAAACCATGGTATTCTTAAATGACAGATAAGCCATATGTGAGAAAATAGTCTTGTCTTTCAGAGCAGATTTTTTATGATATATTATTTAGAGAATTCCCATGAAAAGGAGAGTCCTTATATTTGTTTGTAAGTAGGCATAATACCAGTCTGGTAAGCAGACAGTTGTGAAGTGGTCACCAGGCAGTATGTTTGCAACCAGTTTTGTATTTGTAGAAAACAATCCTGCATTTAACAGAGTTACAAGGGCTTCTGAGTGTGCTGTGAGCAGCTACTCACTTGCAGAATGCAGATGATAATACTCTCAGTGGTATTGAACCATTATTCTAGGAGGAAGTGGCTCCACCAGGAGAGGGATGCCTATGAAAGTCCATGTGGGAGGGTTTGAAATTCCCACTTTAGCCACGTATGAGCCATGGGCACGCAGCAAATGATTCTTGAAATTGTGTCCACAGTGGTCTTTTAATGCACAGTTTTTGTGCCTTCCTGGATGCATCATTAGCGCATTTTGAGTGTAAACACATCAAGGAAGCTCTTGATTCATTAGCATTATAGCTAGATGCAAACAGTGTCACAGCCTCATGCTAGATGTATCTGAGCTGTGCTTATACATAGTGCTTTATCATGGGTATCCATTTATGTTTGTGCAGAATGCAAGACAAATTGAAACCATAGTGCTTAAAAGTCATTTCTGGAAATGACCGCCCCAGGTATGCTAAAGGGGAGAATTGTGTCTCTCTTTTGTTTCTTATGAACCTGCAAGTGCACATAACATTTTCTGGGCTGTGATCTTCTGGGAGTGCTCATAAGGGCAGCATGTATAAATTTATGGTGTATGGAAAGACCCTGCTCAAGGAGTTTCCTTTTGGGACAGCCAGTGCAGGTAAAGCAAGACTGAGATGCTGAAATGATATCTCACTTTCCACCTAAGTGTTGTTAAACAGTGACCTTTAGGTCCAAGTGTGTTTCCCCATATCTATTTTTAAGGGTGATTAACAAAACCCAAAAGGGACATGGGGGAATTGGATGATCTACTTTCAAGGAAATTTGTTTCATATCAAAATTAAAACTTGGAAAAAGGTGAATTTCAGACATTTAGATTTTTTTTTGACAATGCTGAAATGTTTTATTCTGATTTTAGGCTTTAAGAAACATCCATTATGGATTATGGCATTCCAAAAATTTTAAAATAAGTAATTTGAAAATGGAAGTTCAGAAACTCTCAAAATGTACTATATCGTCACTTCATTTAAACAAAAAGGCTCTTTCTTTCTTTCTTTCTTTCTTTCTTTCTTTCTTTCTTTCTTTCT
>CM021767.1:112138380-112198521 GCA_011076525.1 Nettapus auritus
TTTTTCTTTTTCTTTTTCTTTTTCTTTTTCTTTTTCTTTTTCTTTTTCTTTTTCTTTTTCTTTTTCTTTTTCTTTTTCTCTTTTTCTTTTTCTTTTTCTGTTATATAAAAATAAAAGTAAATAAAATATTAAAAACCTAAATCAACACAAACACATCTATTATTTATTATTTATTATTTATCATTTACCATTTATCATTTATCATTTATCACTTATTATTATTTTACATCTATGTGAAGAACAGATACTGAGTGAAAGATTTTCTATGAAAATGCTTGAAGTTAATTTAAGAATAACTTGAGTATTCATTTTACTGAGATTCTTTACAGGAGACATCAAAGTTTGCTGAATTACTAAAGATACAAAGAATTGTCAACACAACACAAATTATGCTTGAGCTGTCTGATTCCTCAAGAACTGGAAGAAGGATTCAACTCCAGATTAGACATTTTAATGTGGGTGTCTACATGTCTAAGCTCTCATTAAAGCCACTGAAGAACTAACTTTTATAGTCAATTGTAACTGTTATAACCAAATGATCAGAGAGATGGATTATGTGCTTCTTGAAGCAGGTATTTACCTTTGGTCAGATAAATCATATCTTATATGTAATTAACTCTACTGATTAAGAATGTGATTCACCTGCTGAAGGAGACTGCTAGTAGCATTTGAGAAACTGTGCCAAATCTTCTCTTGCCACTCCAGGAGAGCATGCATCCCTGAGAAGTCCTGTATTTGCCCCTCTTCTGTAGATGCCTGGGAAACCCCTGGGTACCTCAAATCACTGTAGATACCTAAGTTTGGGTAGTTGACTAGAGACCTATTTTGTAGACAAAACTATATTTAGACTGGAGCTGAACCCAGATGTAGTAAGGGCTAGATCCAGGTTAAGTGAAATGAGTAATGAATGGGTTTTACTTTTCAGTACAAAGGGTATTAGTACATTAGTAGCTCTTTATGTCTCACCTTAGAATAACACTTTCCCAGTTTCCCAGCACACAGACAACAGTGGGCACATCACCTATGCTTAGAGATGGCCATGGCCATGAGTGAATTGAACAGTGGAGGCTTACAAGCTTCGATGTGTGTTTCACCTGTGTCTTTCCTGGTGGCACATGCAGATCTGAAAATGAGGAGTTCATTATGGCCACTTAGCTTAGTCTCCTGAATATTACAGGCCATAAACTCTAACTTTCGACCAGTGGGAGGTAGGCTGCTAGACTAAATGAATGTCTTTGCTTTTGCCATTTTACTTAGCCTGTTCAAAGACAGTTACACAGTGAATTACAGTTATCTGAAATTGGCTTTAGGTAGTTTTTCTGCCCCTTTTCCCACAGAGAGGTTAATTGTTCCATTTTCCTCTAGTTTTTCATATTTTTCTCATTGTTGCTGTATCTACCATAACTGATCTAAAGCAAATCTGTGTACACTTCAGAAAGCATCTAGCTTCTTTTTTAACTACTGTGATGGTGTCCTTCACTATTATCATGCTCCCAGGAATTCAGTGTGTAAAGACCTGGCCAGAAAGCAAGTACAATTCACAGGCAGCTAAGCCAGTTTTATTTATTTATTTATCTTTTCATTTAAAGACAGAATTCTATTTATGTATTCATTCAACAAATTATTCACTACCTGAGAAAATTCAGATACATAAAGGGTACTTTTAAAAAATGTATGATATAATATATATCTGTAAAACTTCAGAGAGATTTTTCTTGCAGATCGTTCTGAAGTTGCTATTTTTTAATATATATATATATACATCTGTTTATTACTAACCCCTATTAAACAGAAACTGTTGCTACAACTGGGTACAGAACCTGATGTAATGATACATCAGTTTTATTGTGATATTTACAGAGTATGACAAGGCAATAAATTCACCATTATATATGTGTTAAAATTTCAGAGCTTTGAGTCTCTGAGAAGTTATTGGGATCTGAGTTTCAGATGATTATACAAATATTCTTAAAAAAATATTTATGACCCAAGAAAAAAAAATGAACCTCAAAATTCTTTGGTGAACTGTAATGGATAGCATATACTGATACATTAGCTGATACTCTAAAACTGCTGATTATTATTCCCTTGTAGTGCATAAGTAACCCAGAATTCTTTTCTGCTGTATCACCTCTCCATTACATTGTGATCTGTGTAGAAATGGATTACTCCCTGTGCTAAGTAAAATATATTTCATTTCCTCAGATATGGCATTTTTTTTCTCCTCAGTTTGGAGATAGTTTAATCTTCATTGCAAATAACACAAGGAACTCTTTGGACACAGGATTTTACAGCACTGGAAGTCATTTGCCTGATGCAGCACTGCTGGTGTGTGCCGTGCATCTATGCACATCTACACAACCATGCAAAGTTTTTTGTCATGATTTAGATCATGAACAGTTTCAGTGCTATGTCCAGGACTTCTCAATTATTGATATAATTAAATGCTGTTGTGGAAGACCATCCTTGCACTGCAGCTGGAAGACAGAGGAATTCCAACTTTGAGAATCTGCCATCATTTTCTGAAGGCAGGGTTTCAGAATCAGCTACAAAAGAAGTGGATGTTCACTCATTCTATTTTGAAGATAATCTGTCAAAAGCTGAATTCATGAAACACCATAGAACCAAAGTATTTGTTTTGTTTTTATTGTTGGGATTTCAAAACAGGTGCCTGAATCACTTTCAATTTCTGACAGAAACAGTTAGAAATGATGGATTCTGTGATAAGGTCACCTTATGGCTTTCTTTAAGAGTGGTGTCTGGAGAGCAACCAATCCTTCTGTTTTACATATTTGTACCAACAATATCAAATGTTTTTTTTTTTCATAACTCCATTGGGCACATGTTTGTTTTTAATCTACCTTTGTTCATGTTCAGGTCTTTAAACTATGTTTTGTTTGCTGTGGTATTTCCACCAAGGAAGTAGGATAGATTTCTTTACCATGACCTTGGAAGTTAGTCATTTTAATTGTTCAGTGTAGGAATGCATAGTTTGAGAAAATGGTCATGATTCAAAAAGATTGGCAATGTTAATGGATTTTCAAGAGGAAGCCACAAGCAGCAATGTGGCAGGGTCATCTTGACCTCATCTCTGTCTCTTATCAGGATATGTTATCAGCTAGGTCAGTAATGAAGGGAATTGCACTGCCTCGCTGTTGTACCCAATATAAATTAATCAAGGAGAACTACCACTTTTGATAACTGGCAAGCACTCTGAAAAATGCAACCTCATTTCCTTAGGGCAACAATCAAGGAGGATGGCTATTCCCCATTGACTATATTCCTTGTCATCTTTATTAACTTGCAGCTCAGCCCCCAGAGGCCCTATCCAAAATGGGAACCTTGTCATTAAAAATAACATATGAATATATTCAGATAAGAACACATCCTGCCTTCTGGTGATTGCAATCCAAATATGTAAAGCAGAAAAAAATAGGGGGAAAGTATAGGAAAGCCCCCTGAAAATACCAAGTGCAGTAACAATAAGATGAGTAGCAAGAAGGAAGAAAACCTATTTAAGCAAAAAAACAACATGGAACATGAATACTAAATGAGATGAGGCTGGAATACAGCAAATGAATGAGTTATCAAAGAAAAAAGGTCATGGAAGATATTTTCAAAGTTATAGTGGAGCAGAAACAATAGAATTGTAAGACAACATTTGTCTGTTATATCAATATGACATGGATGCCTTTCATTAGGAAGAATGGGACTCAGATTCAATCCTAAGTTCCTAAACTCATACTCATATCTAGAATAAATGTGTTTTCTCTTCCTCTCACAACAGCTTTCAGAGATACTATCAGAGTTCTACAGGGCAGCCAAACTGCAATATTGCCAAAAAAGTAAAAAAATACCTTGCATGTAAAAAAGTATATGTAATCACATGAGGTATATGATTATGCTTCGCTGAGCACCCATGTCATAGAAACTGGTGCTCCTGCAAGATATCTTTCCCTTACTCCCCCCACATCTTTCTTACTGTCTTCTAAAACCTCCAGATCACAGATTGTATGGTTGACAAAATTCATGTCAGATTGTTACAGCAACAACTTTCAACTCTCAGGACAGGAAAACTCATTGGATCTGAAGTAGCAGGAGCACCAAAATGGCTACAACCACCCTGGGATTAGGAAGGACAATATTGGCAATTGTTTTTTCAAAATGAAGTGATCCGAACCATGTAGAAATTTAGTATTGCAAAGAGGTGGTGGAATATTCCAGATCAAGTTCTGTTCATACTTCCAGACGCTCTGTATTTGTTAACTTTGCTGAAAAGGACAACAAAACACCACAATTTTCTGCTGAGGTCTAGCACAGTAAAAACACTGGTTAGCAAAAGCTGAGTTTTTCCTTGGGGAAAATCCCTGCTGGATCAATATAAATATACTGTTTGAATTTTAGGGATTGCTTCCACCTAATACATTGCATTTGCATGTGCACATACTCCCACACACATAAATGCAGCAAGTCAAATTGAATACATAGTTCTAAAATCTACAGGCAACAAAATCAAACCAAACCA
This sequence comes from Nettapus auritus, assembly GCA_011076525.1. Classification (NCBI taxonomy): domain Eukaryota; kingdom Metazoa; phylum Chordata; class Aves; order Anseriformes; family Anatidae; genus Nettapus; species Nettapus auritus. The sequence goes on from CM021767.1 coordinate 112,142,906, forward strand.
AAACAAAAAAAAAAACAACACAATTCTTTCTTATATTTTTATTCAAAGTTGTGTCCCATCCCAGGTTCTTTCCCATAGGCCAGGTACCCTGATAAGTTGTCCCCAGCAATCACTTGAGCTGTTCTGACCAGGGAAGGTAATACCTGTTTGTAGCGTGCACAAGAAAATGGATTAGAAACTGCTGAATCTGCACTGCATAATGTAGCAGTACCTAAACTGGAGTCTTGCAGGCTCTTGTGTAGCATATGGATGTTTCCTCATTTTCAGGTTAATATCTGTGTTCTCTGAACTGAGAGCTCCTTGGTGTGCTGTTTATGCCTTTGTATTAGCAAGGGTAGGGTCCCTTATGCAAGGCAGCCTTGGGTCTGCTTCTCATATAACAACTCAATGAGGGCACTTTTGGAAAAATAATTTCTCTTTAAATTAGATGGAGTGCTCCAGCTTAGATATATGAAATGATGCTTTAATTGCTCAAATAACTCTGGTCTCATCTGATTACCTTTTACCTTCTGGAAATAATGTGAGATGCTTTGAGGCTCAAGTCTCTTACATACCCTCCTAACTTGTAGTTAATTGGTGGGCTGTGTCATAATTGCTCTTGAATTAAAATACCTTTTAAAAGAACATTTCAGTTCCAATGTCACCTGTTCCAGTATGGTTACACACCAACAACAGTAAGTATAGCAATGTAATTATTTTCTAATGAGTTTTTTATGCAGTCATAGAATCGAACAACTTTAGGTGTATGCTTAATTTCATACCTTTTTTTTTTTTTTTTTTTTTTTTTTTCTGTCTGATTTTACATGAGGATTCTATTTTAAAAAAAAAAAAGCTGGCAAAATTCTTAGCACTGAATATATGCAGATGGCAGTTTCAATTTTCCTCATGCTTCTTTACTCATCTATTTGCTGTAATAGACCTTTCTTCTGCATTATTGACTTAAAATGCAATTTTAGAAGTATATATGAAAACTAATAACATTGTCGTATTTTCAGCTGCCATTGAAGAAATTTCATGCCTCCTCTTTGGAGCAATATTGAGATTGAAAATACAGCACAATTACTATGACTCTGAAGGGCACACTGGCAGAAAGATTTGTAAATTGTAAGAAATTCAAAGAAAAAAGAAAATTACTATATGGTCTTAGTACTGCCAGCTACTGAAGGGTTTAAAGACCTCTGGGGAAATGGGAATTTCATTTGTTTTTACTTGTGTACAAGCCATGTGGGTAAAAAGAGAAAAAAATAACTGTAAATATCTGAAAGGTGCAAGTTTAAAGGAGGAAGAAGCTCTAGAGCCTTTATGAAAAAATATGAAAGAAAAACTCTTTCTTTGTGCAGTGAATCCACCCCAGGAGCTGTTTTCCTTCTCATATCTCCTGCTGCTGTGAATGGTAAGGTGCCAGCCAACATGCAGATTGGCTGTGGAAAATTAGAGTAAAATGCAGTTTGAGGGGATATATGCAAAACATAAGTTGGCTAAGAACATTGTGCGCTTACCAGGTGACTCCTGTCTGCCTCTTCATCAGCAACATTTGGTTTAAGGCACACCAGGGTATGAGGTGAGATAAAAGCTATTATCGTCACCTCTCCTTCACATTCACATTGAGTCTATATGATTCCAAAAAAACAAATTAAAAATAAAGTATTAAAAAAGACTAGGTTACATGCTAGAATAGGTCTGTTGCTTTCCTCTTCATTCTTTTCTACAGTTGTGTATCTTTTTTTCTCCCAACAGTGTGGAAAAAGTCACTGCCTTAATGATAATGGTAATGATGGGGTTACATCAGGCTGGTGGCCAGTCGCTAGTGGGGTTCTGCAGGGCTCCATTTTAAGGATAGTGATGTCTTCATAAATGACATGGAGGCAGGACTTGAAGGTAGATTAAATAAGTCTGTGGGTTAAAAATAAAATAAAATAAAATAAAATAATAAAATAAAATAAAATAAAATACTGCTGAGCCAGAAGCATACCCTGGTAGCCAAAAGTGCCAGCTGTACCCTGGGGTGCATCAGGCACAGCACTGCTAGCTGGTCGAGGGAAGCGATTGTCCTGCTCTGCTCTGTGCTGGTTCAGCTTCACCTCAAGTGTTGTGTGCAGTTTAGGGCACCACAGTATTAAAAAGATGTAAAACTCTTAGAGAATGTACAAAGGAATGTTATGAATATGGTGAAGGGTCTGGAGGGCAAGGTGTACAAGGAGCAGCTGAGGTGCCTTGGTTTGCTCACCCCAGAGCAGAGCAGGTTGAGGGAAGGCCTCATGGTGGCCTGCAGCTCCCTCAGGAGGGGAGTGGAGGGGCAGGCGCTGAGCTCTGCTCTCTGGGGACAGCGACAGGACCAAAGGGAACAGCATGGAGCTGGGACAGGGGAGGGTCAGGCTGGGTGTTAGGGAAAGGTTCTGCATCCAGAGATGGCTGGGCACTGGGACAGGCTCCCCAGGGCAGTGGTCACATCACCGAGCTGCTGGAGTTCAAGAAGTGTTGGGACAACACTCTCAGACGTAGGGTCTGGATTTGGGTGGTCCTGTGTGGAGCTGGAAGTTGGACTCCATGATCCTTGTGGGTCCCTTCCAACTCAGGATATTATATGATTCTATGATTTTATGATAAACTATGAGAAAAAAAATTCAAAACAAAAAAGCAAAAGATACAAACAAGAAATAGTGAGCATAGTATAGAATAATTTTATTTTGCTTCATGATAGATAGTCAAATTAATATTCAGGTTTACATTAGAAAACAAAACAAGGCAAAACAATTCTGGAGAAGAAGTCTCTGCTGGGATTTCTTCAGCAATTATTATTTTATGTGCTTATTAGCAAAGATGTTATTGCAACATCATGAGAAGAAACAAGTATTAATATATTTGGCATCTTTTTACAGAAGTTTAGATTTAAGATGCTCCAATAGTATCACATCTTCCCAAATCAGATTGCTTTAAAACCACATTTCAGACTACTTACTGCTTTATGTTCATAGCTCAGAATATGAACCTAGAATATGAACTTACAAAAGCATAGTGTTTGCTTTTTAAATTAGAAGCAAAAATCTTCAAAACTAAATACAAATTGAGAACAATTGCTCAGAGAATAATTAGATCAATTAATCACTTAGATTATTTGAGAACAAAAGTACCTGGTATGCAGAAAGCAGAAAGATATTTGTGGTAGAGTGATTGCTTTAAAAGGAGAGAGAAATAATACTTATCAATTACAAAATAAAGAGAGTCTACCAGGGAATTATGATTATGTTATAGCAAAACAAATATTTTGAATTACTATGTGCAATTCTGCAAAGCTGTGGGTTTTGGTCTTAGGGTTGTGATTTAAAGGGTTTTGTACCTCTCCCAGAAGGATGAGGACTGAGAGGTCAAAGACTTCATGACTGCCTTGCAAGAAATGTTCCTTTTCCCAGCTCTTTCTATTATTTATCAGTTCTCAGAGTGAGCTCATTCTGGTGCAAGTAGTCTTTTTGCTTCACTTATGTGTCTTCCATAAAAACATTTGATGCACCTTGGAGGTATGATTGCAAGACCTGTTGGTTCTCTGGTGGTCTGTATTCTACTGAATGAGTTTTGTAGATGGGCTGGTCAGTTTTACATTTTTTACCCACGTAGTGTCAGCTTGTTTGATATATATGGTCTACAGGTAGCTGGCTTCTGTTGGTTAGTTTATTATTACCAGAGAGCTGATTAAAAGCTTGGAGGGATAATTCTGAGAAATACTATTTCAGGACAGTATCTTATTCATTGAAGGTATATTTATATAATGATTCCTGCCCTTGGCATGGTGATATGACCATCAGTGGGATCCTCCAGCACTTGCATGATGTTTGGGTGATTCTTTTGGTTTTATAATACATTTAATTACAGTGAAAGGTAACATTCTTCTGAGGTGACTGAGGTGGGAGTCCTGTATTCTGATAGGAGAACGAAGTGGTGTCTCAAGGTCTGCCAGTATGCCAGAAATATTTGAGCGCTGACTTTGCAAAGGGTTTATGTTGGTCTGGTTGCTTAGACTTGGCCTCAGAATAACCCTATATATAATACTTTCCCTTTAATTGGGTGCCCAATTTACTTACAGTCCCCTTAAATATTTGACACCTGGAAGATTAGGCAATCACTCTGCTATCAGTGGAGAGGGGTAGGTACTCTGAAAGATCTGCAGTGTAACTTATTTTTTCTCTGCCTCTTACATTAGTGATGCAGAGACCCAATGGAACATTAGGTACCTGAATCTATTGAGCTTCACATATTTATAAGGGCAGTTGCCTCCTTGGCCAAAACAAATATAGCTCCTACTGTTAAAGAAGCAAGAATTTTAAGTTCTACTCATCTAGAAAGAATTAAACTCACATCTAAGAAATTCAACTTAATTACCAGCATACCTCAGGGTATCCTGCATAAATATCTCTTTCCTTTTTCCCTTGAAATTGGACCCCTTGTACGTCCAGGAGTAGGGCCAGAAGAACAGCAACTAGGAGGTGTCTAGCTCTCCTGTGGTTGGTAGGTCACTTTCTGGTGAGAGGACACATCTGGGGTTGAGTGCTCAGCTCCTGGTTTTACCCAGTGATGGTCTAACAGATACACGTGTCACCAAGCAAGACTGGACTGCTCGAATTATGTCCCCTCTGTGGGGTTCCTTAACAAACAGGCTAAGATCAGACTACCTCCAGCTTGGTCTTTTTCTGATCCCATGATGTCTCTGGTCTTGTCTCAGCTCCAAATTTCATTGGAGAATATGTTCATATTTATAATAGTACATTCTACTTCTTCCTCCTCTCCTCCAGACTTTAGTAGCCAATTCCCCATCAGGACAAGGCCTTCCATGTTATGGCTGAGTGCACAAAAAGGTAGGTGATTGTGCAGAAGAATTACAAGATACTAGCAGAAGTTGTGAGACTAATGCTTCTTTTGATATTAAGCACCTGGAGATTCTCTGGGGAATTCAGGCAAAGTCCTGCTTCCTGGTGGTCTAAGTTGGATGTTTCTGGATCTCCAGGAAGAGGGCAGAACCCATCATAAGGACAAACATACCCAAGGGCCTGTAGATGTAGCTGTTATATGCCCTGGGTAGTTTCAGTCTGAGCAGGAGGATGCTCAGGTGTCTCCAGCTAGATTCAACAGCTTTGAAAAATAGGTGGGATTGAATCCCACTCTGCAAATCAGATGGGACTGAGATATTTTCATCCTGGCTTATGTGGGATTTAGGAAGGGTGACTTTCTTTCTATTTTTTCTGACATAGACCTATGTGTGTGTGAATACACAGATGAGGTATGTCATAGGAGGTCTAGTGGCTTGTACTGCAGAAAACAAAAATGCTGCTAAACAGTACAAATCCTAAAAAGGAATATTATCCAGTTGTAATAAAATACAGAAGTGAATGTGCCTTCAAGTCAGTGATGAAATTTGATAACAGCATAAGAATTTCCAAACTTTTTTTTTTTTTTTTCAAGTGCCCCCAAAATGTTTGAAATGGTTAACTAGTAATGTTTCATAGTTATGATTTTAAAATTGACATGCTTTTCTACTCTAGAAAGCCCATGATTTCTACCCTCAATTTACCACTAAAATGTAGCCTTAATCAACAGTTTCATAACTGTAGCAATTCTGGGGAAAAAAATATCTCTCTATCACACTACAGATATTTTACTTCCTGGCTTTGGATGGAGAATACAAATATGGATTTCATGTCAGCTGTACAGACATTGTCAGCACTATGTTTTGAACTTGTCTGCTTGCTCATCACATTTTAATTAATGAGGGCATGAGCCGAAACAGGTGTTTGTAACAGAATAGGCAGCAGCTGGCAAACAATTTTTAGATCTGCAATTAACTCATTTATACTATTGTTCCAGAACACAGAGTTCATATAATTTTACAGAGGAGATTATTACAGGACTGAGCTGTGAAGGCGCATTCATTTTTATTTATTTATTTATTTATTTTATATATATAACATTTTCCCAGGCTTGGTTTTCATGTTAAAACTGATTGAAAAGTTTAGGCTATTCTTTTTCCAGCAGTAGGCAATTTATATTACTAAAACAATCTAATCAAGGAAGTAAATGGCCTTTGAATAGAGAACACTGAATTCACTTCATTATCATCTCTGTTTCTAGAGTGAAAGCGGCATAAATTGCTTTGGAACTAGAGCTCAGCAAAACCCGTCTCCAAATCTTTATCTGTATAAATTGCCTCAAAATGAAAGTTGTACAAGTTCAGCAAAACCTACAGTACATTAAGAATCTAGTTAAACTTTAAACTTTCTGATTGAAGTGTCCCAGGATCTTTAGCAAGTATAACTGACTTTACATGCCCTTGTTACCCATTCCAAGACATTTCAAATACAGCTTTTCTATTATTTTTGGTAAAAAATCTTCATTTAAAATGTGAACCTTTGGCATTATATGGAGTACTTGTCATTCCTCAGTGGCTTAGAGCCAGCTGTCTAAAATTAACCAGCAAAAATTCTATCAATCCGTGAAATTATAAAGGGTAATAACTTGATATTACTTTGCTGTCTGTATGTGACATGTCACAGCAGAATCCATGAAGAGACCCGAGAGAGACAAAAGTCTGAGGCACACCAAAGTTCAAGCCTAGTTGGGATGGAATCAGCTTTATTCATAGCTGCCCACAGGATGCTGTGTTTTGCATCTGTGACTAGAAGATCGATGTGTCATCAACATTGTTTTAGCTATGGCTTAGCACTGCTTGCGCAGCATCAAGGCTTTCTCTCCTCACGCTTCAGTGAATAGGCAAGGACTGTACAAGAAACTGGCCAAATGGATATTCCATGCCATGTACATCATGGTCAGCAATAAAAACTGGTGGTGGAAGGTGTCATATCTCTGCAGGGGAGCCATTGCTTAGAGACTGGCTGGGCATCAGTCTGCTTGTGGGAGCTGGCAACTGATTACCTTGGCATCACCTACGTTTTATTTATTTTTTCTTCTCACTTTCCCTTTACTTATTATACTGTCTTTATCTTGAGCTGACATTATTTCTTTTTCTTTTTGCTTTTCCTACACACTCACCCATCCTATGTTGTGTCAGTCCCATTGGATTCAACATTAGAATTAAACTGCATGCTCCAAGGCTTTTCAGCTTATACGTAAAACTTCTCAACTTGTACATAAAGTCGAGTACTTGACTTATATATAAAAATACTGTAAGCATATCTACTTCTGCCCTCAGGACAATTACATCAAATACATCAGCATCACAAAATCATTGCCAGCTGTTGCCTGGTAATTCTGTGGGAGCTGTGTGGGCTTCCCCTTCCTTATGAGCCCTGGAGAGGAAAAAAAACCTTGGCATCCTTCAGGCTTGGTCAGCCTGCTTGTCAGAGAACTAAAACATCTTGATGTTGGTATTGATGATTGCCGTAAGGCAACAAAGGGAATTAAGAATTTGTGGATCACTGAGACATTATTCTTTGCCTGCAGGTAGTTTCTTTATTACTTTGTTTTGCTACCAGCCAAGATCTAGTCTCAGTGGTGCTGCAGCTAAGATCAGCCAGGGAACGAACCAATGTCAGAATACAGTCTCAGGCACCAACCTCCAAAAATCCACACTGTTTAATCATTAGCACAATTTCTGGCATGCTTTCCATGAGTGCTAATTAGCAGAGCCCTGGACAGTAGCCTGGCATTGTTTGGGGATCACAATTCTCAGAAATTATTCCTGCTGATAATTTGAATTTAGACACTTTGTTTCATGAAAAAGAGAGTTTAGATATGTGAACATCAGTCAAGCCTTGTTATTTGACCTCAGAAAAATATCCTTAATTGTTTTACTTTATGGTACAGGCAGCATAGCTTGGAGAATCAATGAAAAGTGAAAGCATCATGTGAAATTGAAGGTTAAAGCTATGAGTTATTGTATGAACACCACAGCATAATGTAGCACAATTTTTAAGCATGAAGAATTTATATGGTGAATGACCCAAGAGGCCAAATGAGTATTAGCTGTTGTAAGGAATATTATTCTGTGCACACAATCTGACTGGAATAATTAACAGAGTAATGGATTTATGTTGCCATAATACATTTACATTTCCAATTTTAATTTTAATACATGCACATATCTTTGAAATTACGGTAGCAGCTGTAAAATTAGTGCATTTCTTTATTAAAAATGCCCAGATAATGTAGTTCAAAGAAGAGTCAAGGACAAGATTTGTTGGGTAGTTAGATGAGTAAAGAAACACATAGTCATTGCCTGGTGTTGCTTGTATGCTTCAGAAAGCTCTCCAGGCACCGTCAGTAATTTAGGATTACAGAGAACTTGAAAAATCAGCACTTAAAGTTGTAGCAATATTATTTTCTCAAGTGCTTACAAAGCAAAGAGGCATATGCTTAAAAAGAGAAAGGGAGGACTCCATGTTCAGGTAACTGAACCCAGAGTTTAATCCCCATTGACCATCATGAGGTGCCACATGCATGGTCACAAATGGAGACCTTAATGCATAAGTAGGGTCAATGAGTTTGCATGGGGTGGCTCCCATCCCTTAAGTTTACTGCAACAACCTGTAACTCTAAATGTTTAAAAATGCTAAACCCCAAACTCAGTATTACGCTGATACATAGAAATACTTTTGTCTTTGGAAGAGAGCAATGACATGTTTTCATCCACTGCAATAATGCTGGAATACATTTTTATTTTTATTATTTTATTTTATTATTTTTTTTTGCCATCTTTTAGTATCTTTCAGTGAATGTTATCTTCTAACATTAAAACATTTCCAAATCTACTAATCTGTACTACTCATAGTTACATTTTTAATTGAGGAAAGATTTGAATAAATCAGCTTTCCCCACTGCAAATCTACATTTGATTAACTGAATAACTTTCTCAACTTGAATGACTGTATTGACTAGATCTCCATTGTCTACGGTGAAAGCGTTGACATTTAACAGTTCAGTGCAGATAAACAAAAGTAATGTAACAGGGAAAGAGGAAGACAGGCTTTGTCTTGGCATGTGGATGCTGGCTAAGATCATGAGGACTTGAGGAAGATTTTGGTTTCCATTGAGATCACTGCAGCAAGCTAGATGTCATGCATAAGAAAGTGATCTTTGCTGGGGATTTGATAAGACTATTGCAAGCTGTTTCAAGTTATGGGGCCCCTGTATTAAGATAGATGTGGAGATAATACTAGAGAATTTAGGGGAAGATCCAAGGTTTGGACATCAGCCTTACAATATAAGCTTCATGGAGCTTATCTAATACACTTTATAGGAAAAAATAAAAAATAAAAAAAAAATGTTAGGAGGTGAATTAATCTCTATGTACAGCTATTTATAGATATGTGTGGAAGTAGTAGGTTTCCAGACTTATGGACAAGAGCTTAACAGTAACCATGGGCTGCAAACCAAAGTTAAAGAAAATTGATTTCAGATAATCCACTCGTGTACTTTGTGTAGTGAGGACAGATAAACACAGGGGAGGCTTACTGGGGGATGTAACTGAAGATACTGACATTGGAAAGACTTTAAATAAGAATGGGATCTTTTGAGAGAAATTATTTACTCCCTGAGCACAGTAATCAGGTGAGAGGTTTGTGCTGGTTCACTAGATTTTCTCGAGTCTTTCTGGGATGCAAATACTTCTAATACTTGAAATACTTCAGATAATGTATGCAATTACTTAGCATACATCAGGGCTTTCACTAGTCAAGAGGAGCAGAGCTGAATTAATGCTTGAAAACATAAGCAGTTCAAGTGACAGCACAATGTACTCTATTTCTGTGAAGTATATTATAGTAGCCATTAATTTGTGACACAAGAGTGGTATAAAGCAAATATTCTGAAAAGTCGCATTTTTAAAAGTTGAATTTGAAAGAGATGCCTTGGAACTCAGCAACGGTTTTTGTTTTGAATTGATGCATTGATGTGTTATTATTTAGTCTTTCTAAGAGCTGAAATGAGGAGGCATATTATGCTGACAAGGAAGAAAACTTTCACTTGCTGTTGATGTGTGATTTTTAAAGCACAAACATAATTCTGATACAAATTTATGGAAAAGCATTTTGAATAGCAATTATGGAGAAAAAATAGTTCTTCCTCTACCACCATATATTTTCATTGTGGAAAATTTAAGATACAGAAAATGCCAACATGCTTTGACGCAAAACCTCCTGTGAATATCCTGATGAACCTCTGGTGTAGGTGCAATATCTCCTAACACTATAATAGCAATTACTTAATAAATAGTTATTCCATCTGCAAAAGTGGTTATATATTGACCTTGTTGCATGTATATTGAGTGTGGGCTATAGCAGTAGTTTAGTGTCCTTGAGTTCATTTTGCTCATTTGTTACACGCTTTAGTGCAAGGTGGGGGTTGATTTTTAATTGTGTTAAAGCCCTATTCTATCACTATTACTAATTCTGCTGGCACACATTTATTTTCACTTTATTCAGGTTCAGTTGTTCTGACAAACCCACTTTGTCAAGTTGTTTTACAGCTTTGCCAGCTATGTAAAGTAATGCCTGCTTATGTCAGCGACAGCGGGGCTGCCTTGTTCTGAGTAATGTGGTAGCACAACAAAAAGGTAATCTTTTCTTTTGCCGGTTGCTGAGTTCCTAAATTACAGCACGTACTTATAGCTCTCTTTCAGAAGCATTTCCCTCTGGATCTCACACATCCCCTTGGCACAATGAGAGCTATTCTGGACAAAGCACTACAAACTCCTGAGAGCAATCAGTAGTGCATAGGAGCCCTAATAGGTCTCTCAAATCTACATTTTCTGTAATTCATTCCTTTTAGTACTAATAACATGAAATGTTTCCTAGAGAGCTTTCATCCAAACATCTGGGGGTACTACAGGAAATCAGCATGGGGTAATAGAGCACCCGACTGGCTGTGTGTGCTTATCAGAGTCTATGTCCCCTCTAGCTTGGGTACAGCAAACTGGTTCCTCTTGCAAGAAATTAAACTGTGGAGGGGAACAGATGCTCAGAATTTGCTTGCAAAGGTTAGGTTGTTATCAGTAACCAAATGATAAAAGGATTTGCTAGAATGTGTTTTCTGTGTTTGCCCTGTTGTGAATGGTAATTCCCTCATTAAGAAGCTTTAGTAACTAGAGGTAATGTAGCACTTACCAGTATAATGGAAACCACAGTCAATGAGACAAATATAACACAGCAGGACTATTAATTGGTTAGTGGATAAGAAGGAATAGGAAGAAGGAAGAGATTCTGTTTATTTCCTTCACTCTTGTGTATCCATCCTCTGCTTTCATTTCCATAATCTGGAATAAAAATAAAAATGCAGCACAAATGTGTTTCTGTAATGGGACCATATGGGAGTTTATGGTCCCATTATATATATAAGGTCTGTCTCTCTCTCTCTATATATATATATATTTATATAAAATATAAGGTACCAACTTATTCCTCTGTCTTGGACCTGCCATGTTAGATCTGCAAGCTAGCAGTGATGGTGGTTTTTCCAAATAGATTTTCTATCACTCAGCTTCCTCCCTCCACCCCTCCAAAAAAAAAGATAATCGATTGGCCATTGTTTGTTTGTTTGTTTTCCTTTCCCTGGTGGTTCTTCTGTTTTGGTAAACTAATAAGTGCCCCAGAAAATAAGGATTGCTTCTGTGCAAGAAAATTCATATCAAAGCCTCCTCTTCCTAATCTCTTGTCCCTCGGTGAAGTGGGCTGCTTCTTTCTTCTCCACAATAACATGTACAAGCTGACTCTCTTTGAGAGTCTTTCTGCTTCTCACAGTTTGTCTATCTACAACAGCTTCTTATTTACTACCAGCTCTTCACTTCTGGACTGTGCCATTTCATTTTCCAAGTGCTCAAATGTCCTCTATAGCTTTGTCAGACTAATAAAATCTTCCAGAGAAGCTCTCCCACCTCCAGGTAGTGGTCTGCTTTTAATGGCCAGAGCAAATGAACTCACTGCAGGCTGCTCTGTGGCACATCTAGGCACTGACTTTAACGTGAGATTTGTCTATCCCAGGTGTCATACATCTATGATGTGGGAACTGTTTGCACTCCCCTACAGCAGATGGCCAACATAAGTCAGAGCAATTGCAAAGATACGAGTGCCTAATTCACTGAGAGGGGAGGCAGTTTGAGATGAAGGGTTCTGTTCAAAGACCTTTAACTATAGTAGTCAAGAACTGTTTAATGCAGCCTTGGGTATTCCCCACAAAGGGAATTTCTTGACCCATCCACTGGCCGTGAACTCTCAGATGCAGTCTGATGTGTCTACGTTATTGAACTGTCAAAGCTCTCAAGACACACCAGTAAATATACTAGCAATGTTACTGAAGGAGCTAAGTTAGCTCCACTTCTCTTCCACTGCTCACTTTTTTTTTTTTTTTTTTTTTTTTTTTTTCTCTCATTCTTTTCTGCTCTCTTTCATAAATCTGTCCCTGATTAAATCTCAGCAAATAAGATTACTACTCAGATGGCTTCACCCATTTATTTTCCTGACATATATCTCCACAATTAAAGTACTTACTACAAGAAGAAAAGCAAAGGGGAACCCAAGGCCTTTATGTATCTAGACCATGTCCCATTTGAGTTCCCCCAGTCCTTGTGTGGGCTTTGGTTCAGGGCTGAGGCTGGTATTGTCCCATCCAGGCAAAAATCATGCTCTCATTTAGGAAGTTCTGAACAGACCTGAAAGCAACGCAAAATATACGCACTCTGCTGTAGCTGTAGTATTTTAATTGCAGGCATCTGCCATCAGAGTAACTCAGATATGGGTTGAAATGTTTACTTCATTACCCCCTCACAAGATCTTAATTAAGCTAACTGGAGATTTGAACAAAAGAGGATAAAAAGGCATCAATTATGTGTATTACGGCACTGAATAGGGCTCTGAAACTCAGACCCGAACTTCCGTCAAAAGGGGCTGTTCAGGAGCGCTTATCCAAAGCTGGTGATTGCAACCAGTCATTTTCCACACTCTGGGGTAAGACTGCATTCTTCTTGCAGCAATAACAGCCTTTCATTTTGGTAATTGTGGGCTGTTTATGCAGTGTGAATATCAGTGGGGAGATGTTGTATGATCTGACAACATCAGCCCACAGTGAATGACAGCAAAGATGTCATTCAGACCCAGTAATCAAGCTTAGGGAGCACCAAATTCAAAGTCAGGTGTGGTGCATAAATATTAGCTTACATTCAAAAGCCCACATGAATTTTAAATTCTGGAGACATGGAGGTATTTACTGATAAATATATACAGCAATAATGTGAAGCAAACTGAAATACTTCTGAAGGAAATTTGGGTATACCTGAGGTATAATAATGCCATGCAGCCTTATTGTGCCCAAATCTCAGTCAAAACCTCTGTTACAGCCAGGTAAATGAGAAGTTATTTGAACAGCTCAGCCAACCTGTATTATACATTCATGCTTGGCAAGCCAACTATTTTTTATGAAATAAAAATGTTCATATTATGATGTTTTTTAAACATTCATTCCTTAAAAAGGTTCAGAATTTGTATTTTTCAGCCCAGTTTGGGTTCAAAATAATTTGGAAATAAAGCAGTCTTATGTTTCTTTCATGGGGGCTTTTATCAGATTTTAGATGTGCTTTTAAATATTAATAGTATGTTAGATCTTACTGTGCATAACAGTGTGTTAGTTCTAACATAACAGTATGTTAGATCATAGCAAAATGATAGGCATCACAATTCCATTTAATTACAGAATTCTAAATAGCACACACACACACACAAAAAAAGCTTTCATCAATACATTGGTTTTGAAAAATGAGTTTTCATCTGAATCAGATAAAGTAGCAAAATTATATTTACAATGAACAGTTTTGAATGTTTGATTTTTTTTTTTTAATTTATTTTTTTGGGTATTAGTTTTGACCGTGAAAAAATACTGTTAAAAATGTACATAGTTCATTTGATTTCTTCCATCAAAACACATTGGTTTCAAGACTTTTTGGAAAAATGAAGGGTTAGGTCAAGGGTATAGCAGGCAGACCATTAGCTGGCCTGTAATAGAGTTAAACCACCTGTTTCACAGTGACATTATGCCTGGTCCAGTTTCACCTGCCATTCTGACAGTCACACAGTAATTAAAACTGGATGAGATGCTAATAACATAAACCATCTGAACATAAACTTATGGTGTGGCTTATATTAAATGGGACTCTATTTCCATTCATTGGATGATACATTTTCCACATGGGTGGTTGAATAGAAACCCAGTTTAACACATTTTAATTGCAGTGCTTTTATTTAATGTTTGCCTCATTTTTTTCCAATTTAAATACAGTATTGATACTAGTTGCATTTTGAAGTAGCAACCAATATGAAGCTTACACTGTGCCATGTGCTGCATAAGATTTTCTTTTTGTGTTGTACTTTGCAATGATTTTTACCATTGACACTGATAAGGACAAAAAGAAACCAACATAGGTGGCTGCACCAGCAAAAACCAATAAAGATAAAGCTCTTATGTGTGTTGGGATTTTTACTAGGACAAGCAGCATTGTAAACAACCCATAAAGAAGAGGGCAAACAAGGGAGCATCGACTTGAGGATGTAGTCCCCATTGGTATACATGTATTCATCTTAACAGGTTTCATTTAAGAAAGTGGATTTTTCCTGTATTCTGGAGTGTGAGATGGACTTTTTAGGCAGACTTCAGATGAGTCATAAACTGATGATATTGTTCAAATGCTAAAGTTTTGATTTATCCTATTGCTCTCTTGAATAACATTGTACTGTAGACATTGACAGCAAAGTGGATCAGTTGATGTAATCTGTTTCTAGTAGCTCTCTACTCCTGAATCTTTCCTCCTTTAAGGGGAGTCTGACGTACAGAAAAACTTGAAGAAATCTCAGGGGAACTAAACTGTATTTAAAAAACTGAAATCATGAAATCTATCTGGTTTCTGTTGGATTCACTTAGTAAAAAAGGGCATGGCGACATCGTATCATGATTCCCTGGGATAGCATTTTCAGAATGACAAAATGTTTATAGTTTTTTTTCAAAATGACTAATTTAATCTTTTCAGTTGTATTACACAAAAGTCAAACTCAAATGAAATATTTCAAATGGTTTACAAAGGATGTATAATTTCCCTTCACAAACTGTCTCAGTACTTATGCGTCCTTTGCAGTTTTGCAGTGGCTTGAAATAAAGCTAATTTTCAGTCTTCTGAAATTGATCTGCTGTTTTCTGTTGTTGGGCAAAAATCTCTAATAGGATGGAATTAACAGCTTTGTTGGCAAATTTTATTGTCATTTATTTATTTATTTGTAACTGGGGCTGAAGATCACATGACTGTAGACACAAAGATGAATTCTCCTCTCAAGGTGCAAGGTAATGAACAATTTAACGACCCTCACAAATTCCTAGATTTAGCCAATCCTGAGGTGTCTCCTAGACATGTAGACACATACAGTCTGGAGATCTGGCCTAGAGTAAATGTGCAATTTATATTCTAATCTCAAAATGATTAGAATAAATTAGCCATGCAGAATGACTACCCAAATTCCATTGTCAATCAAGTTTTCAAACAACAGACAGATGTCAAAGTTAGGAGGACTGGATAAGAAGTTAGTTCATGCATTTTTGATGACTGTTCAGGATTTTGCTTTAATGTGAAGTAAAACATAAAAAGAAGAAGAGCACCATAAATCCTTCTGTAAAAGTACTGATTGTACAAAGTTTTTGTTTATGAGGTGCAGCATTTCCTTTCTCTCTGACACTTATGCTTGTTTTGAATTAAAAAATTTGAGCAACATCACATTAATTAAAACACCCCCCACATACACACACAAAAAACTTTTTTTTTTTTTTTTTTTTTTTTTTTTTTTTTACTTCGTGTTTTTCATTCTTTTCTGCTCACAGATGGTATTCTGACATTTTTAATATATGCTGGGTCTGAATTATAGTTCCCCAGAACATATTGATGA
Organism: Nettapus auritus; assembly: GCA_011076525.1. NCBI lineage: Eukaryota > Metazoa > Chordata > Aves > Anseriformes > Anatidae > Nettapus > Nettapus auritus. The sequence goes on from CM021767.1 coordinate 112,158,820, forward strand.
GAAACACCAAAAACTAATTTAATCAGAGAAAAAAATCTGATGTCAGATTGAAAAAGATCTGCCGGCTTTTACTAAAAAGAAAAAAAAATCCCTGTAAATAATGAAAAGAGAGCCTTATCTTCCACTTTCCTCTTCTCAAGAGTATACAGTTCTTGAAAAAAATTGTTATACAACAAGTGAAATCTCTGAGATATGTCAGGTTTTATAATGGTTTGTTTCTATTCTCTCCTCTCTGGAAATTGTGGGTGTTTTTGGCTGCTAATGTTTTTTATTTCTTCAGGCACTTTGTATCAGAATCAATTCTAGCAAGGTGGGAACAAGTCAGGCCTTTATTATATAACACATTGTTTGATCTCTGACTCCACCAACTTCAAGAGAACTTAGACTTTTTAAATTGTTTTAATGGAGAAAATATAGATACAGTGGATCTAATACTGCAGGTCTTTGTCAAGATTAACTTAGCTCATGTACGTAGTCAAATTAATTTGGACTATTTAAGTGACATTCCTTCTGCTGAATTTTGGATATCTAAAAATTAGCTGTGTACTCCAGACTGGTAATCTGCATTTCCTCCATAGGTAACATGCATGGAAGTTACCTCCAGAGGATAATTCAGCCTCCTTGTCTGAGATGCATATGGGGAGGAATGGAGTGGTGCTTGCACTTACCAGTCTTTTTGTGCTATCTCTTCTGGCAACCTGGAGAACTCACCCTGGTTGGATGCCTGCTAGTTGGTTAAAGAAGCATGAACTCTTGCTTCTTGGAAACAGGTAGTTGTCACACAGGTTTTTCAAGATTGCTCTTTTTAACAAAGACCAGCAAAAATGAAACTATTTCATAATTTTCTTTTCATATTGGATTCAGTAACCTCATTTTTCTCAGCAATTTCTAAATATTTTGAAGATCAAAAATATTTAAAATTCAGAACATTTATGTCATGAAGTCTAGACTTTCAGCACCTATAATATTTCATTACCATCTGAGAGAGGGATTTCAGATTCAATAAAACACAAATGTGAATTTATTTTGAAAGTGGGGCAGCAGACAATTTATAATTTTTTATCTTGGGTTTTAGCATAGAATCAGGTCTCATACCTTTATCAGAAGTAGCAATTTCCAATAGTTCTGGTGCCCTTCTACACTGAAATACAAGATTTCAGTTAGCAGACATGATTTTCTTTTAACACTGCATAGGAACACATTACATAGAATCACACTGAACACAGGCAGCCTTTGACAGCCCCAACCAAGCTTTCAGAGCAAGACCTTGAAGTTTTATTGACCTTATCCTGCAAGCAATGCCAATATAATTCTAATGATTTCAAGAACTGGAGACGAACAATTTGAGGACAAGGCTTGTGAGAAATCGATTCGGTACTTAGAGAGGTGATAGGAAAAAGGTTCAGCTTCCAGAATTTCTGGCAGCACCAAGCAACATTCATGTGAATCATGGCATACCTCCAAAAGACAGCACATTTCTATTCCTTCTACTTTATTCCTTATCCTAAGAGATGCTATTCAATACTTAGGAGTGATGACAAAGCACAGAGAGTGGACATGAATAGTAAGTATATACTAGCATGATGATTACAGGCAAATTTAGAGCTAAATAAAGAGCTGTGCAGCATACTACAGAGAAAAGAAAACTGCAGGAACCACTGCTATCTGCAAAGTTACCCAGCAGATCTTAACAGCAGGCAGCAAGGTTTGCATTTATGGGAATGCCGCACATTTTTGTAGACTGTTATTTCTTCCAAGACACTTAATATGATTGTACTTACTCATTAATATTTTCCAGAAACTTTGGTCCTGCTTCCAATATTTTCCACAAAGCTTCATTGATCCTTAAGAAATTGTGTTGCAGCAATATAGTGGAAGAAAAATCATTTTAGAGGTTTTGAAAATTAGACTTTTTGGTTTTGTTTTCAATAAGACCCAAAGAATAAGACTGAGTTTTAAACAGTCTGTTTTTAAACATCAGTAAAGAGGAAAGAGGAAGAGGTTCAAACAATGTTCAAAAGTGTTTCTGAAAATATGAAAGTCTGCAGATTTTTTTTATTTGTTTGTGTTTTTGTTGTTGTTTTCCCCAAAGTATAACTTGTTTATTTTGCCAGCTCTCAACAGAGTATATTGTTTCTCCACTGACATTGAATTTCTCTAATAAGTATACGTAAAAACATACAGATATATGTAGTCAACTCTACAAAGAAATCAGCTCCAGATAAAGTATTAATTAAAATTGAGCTTATTTTAGGGTGGAATGGACTTGTAGTTGAGAAAGCACTTTTTACAGACTAGGATACAGGAGAGAGAAAAGACAGGTCTCCAGGTGCCATCAACCTACATAGTGTTCATGGACTTTGCTGCTCTCTACTGAATTATACAGCTGATTAACATGTGTGATACATGCTTAATTTCCAGCTGAGACGTGATTTCAAGGTATTATTCCCCTCTGGAACTTCTGGAAATTAGCAAAGTGAACTGGGGAAAACTGAATGGATCTCTACCAGAGAGATGCAATAATCTGGCATTTGGCTTTCTCCCTCCTCTATCCACAGACCTGTCAAGCTTGAATGATGAGAATGAGTGAGGATTTGGCCCTCACTTCAAGCTTGTCTCCCCATTATTTTGCACCCACCCCTCACTGAACTTGTGTAATTCATGCCTATAGAACTGAGTGGTTCTCACCTGGTGTTTGAGTGCATGTGATCATTTTGAGCTGTGCTAGGACTCCAAAACAACTCACCATTAGATTTGCCTTGCAGCTAGGACAATGCTATGCCAGAGGACTGATCTTTGAAAGTTGTGAAGGCCATCCACTCCTTGCTGTAAGACACTTGGTAGGACATCCGTGGTATGCTCTATTACATAAGAGTGTATGTCACAAGACTCTGTTACCTGTTCTGTGTCCATTAGTATATTATACAAGCCAGGACCCTGTATGATGGAATTCATGTATCCTGAAAGACCTCATGTATCCTGATGTACTGAGGATCAGTGGTGGATTAATGGCTACAAAGACTGAGGGAGGGGAAAGGCTATGGACAAATGGAGCAAAAAAAAACTCAGCCTGACCACTGGGCTAATATCACAAATTTATTCAGGTAGAGGATGCCTGTATTGATGCCAGTAGAAGTTACACTGAACAGAAGTACTGCTGGAGAGCCATTGCTGGTAGCTGGCAGACCATGTGGGGAAATTATAATTTAATTTGCTTTTCCTTATACTCTTATCCAATATGCATTTGCTTACAGTCACTGCTGGTGTCAGGACACTGCTAAAAATGGACTTTTCATCTTGCCTAGAGTAGGTATTCTTATGCTTATATGTGGATACTTTGCAAATTTTTACAGCAAGATCATCCATCTGTGATTTTCTGAAGTCTTACTGGGGCCTTCAGTGTTTCCAATTCATCTCTGAGATAGTTGCTTCGAGATATGAAATGCTGCAATTTCAAATCCTTCCAAGGAAAAAGCTATTAAGGAAATCTGTCTGGTGAACAAACCATTTGGTAATAAATTTTGACTGCTTTTCAACTGTCCTCAGCCTTGAAAGCCCAAAATGTTTTGGAAACAACAGAAGTGTGTTTACAATCACAGATTATGCAATTAATAGCTAGTGACATTCAGGGAATAACAGTGTGTCTAGTTTCCAGAGATAAATATTTATAATGTAAACATTTAATGGCTTAAGTATCTTATTTAACTGCCCTTCACTTCCATTGCCTTGTCTAAACATTGCACAGAATGCTGATGGCACTAATTTCTGAAGTAATAAATTCATAACTGTGTTGTGTGCCACGTTACTTCTACCTGATGTAAAAATCCACAGTGATTAATAGGAAAATGGCATTCACTGGTGTGGTGGTAAAGAAAGTAGATAAAATCTCTTTTTTTTTTTTTTTTTTTTTTTTTTGGTTGTGGTGGTCCATTGCAGGCTGTGAAAAGTGGACACAAAAATCTACCTATACTGCCCAACACTGAGGTGGTTGAACTCCATTTACATATTGACCAGAAACAAATTCATTCTCCATAGAGATGGACATGAACTTTCAGAAATTCACACATGGATAATGACAGGGTCTTCAGTTTTTGCTGAGATTGTTCTGCTTGAAATAGTCTTGATTTCCATAGGGTACAAATATATAAATATATGCTTTTATTATCTTCAGTTAAATTCAACAATTAAGTATATACAGAAGATAACCTGTAATGGTATATTATGAAGGAGATGGACCACAGCTTAATGTTTTTATATTTTTTTTCAGCCTCCAGTGTGGCATTGTCCACCATGACTTGACTCCTGTTACTAGTGCACTTCTCATGCACCTTAGCTACAATGCTGACATACATGATGTTGAGCTGTCATCCTACATCTGTTTGCAGATCTCTTACATAGGGGGGTCCCAAACCTCTCCATAGCACTGGGGAATTTACAGTCACTTGAGTAATCCAGAAAGGCTAATCCTGAAAACAATAAAGCAATCAAGGGTGTTGGTGTTAAAGCAAACATACAAACAAAGAAAGTGCTGAAAGAATTTGTTACTTTTGATTCATGAGATCAGATCTAAGAAAGGACTAAGGTGCACCTATTTATGCATTTTGCATAATGGTATTCCTGGATATAAAATCCAAAAGCACCTAGAAAAGTAACAGCAACAGAGCAGAGACAGGTTCCTTGCCCTCCTGGCCCTGCTCTATGTTTATGTTCTTCACTGCAACTTTGTACGGCAGGTGTGGGTGACCATCTGTTTTCCCTGTCCATCACATCCACAATCTGTGGTTCAGGTAATGGCACAACTCACACAAATGCTTCGCCTACTAGACAGACACTTAGAAAGTGTGTAAGGGTGCAATATCAGCAAAAATTTAAAAAGAGAGCATCAAAAAAGCAAAACTAACAAGACAAGTCCTATTGATTTGTTTGTGATGTAGTCTATTTCTAACCATTCTGTGCACTGGCAACATTTTTACTCTTATGTTCTGAAAAAAATCTGTTTTTATTTCTGTGTGCAACTACACACCACACATGTACATACATTTGAAAAGCTAATCTGTGTAAAGAGAGCCAGTCTGAGAGACTGAGGTCACACCACCAACTCTTAGAGATCCTTTGTCTTAATTTCCAGCAAAGTGCATTACAAAACCAAAAGAAAATGGAACAGGATCATTAATGATGGGAATGCATTTGAGGAAGGCATCTGATCCAAAGGAAAATAGATATAGCCTAAATAGTTCAAGGAAGGAATTATCTAAGCATTAAAGATGAACTGAAATTAATAGTACACGAAACAGTGACTGCATTTCTCTACCTGGAGATGATCCTAGAAGAAATCTAAGAAATGTAGCAATAAACATAAGTGGCAGATAGAGCTCTGAGGAAGGAGAGTAGGGAAAAGAGTTAAGACACAAGACAGACAGGGAAGTAGCCTTTGGGACCTGTGCTGGAGTTCACTTAAAAGGAGTTCATACAGTTCATCCACAGTGTGATGTGGATGATATTACTTCATTCATCCTTGAAAAAGATCCTGTAATTGCATGTTACATTTCAAAGGGCATGCCCTTATGTCTTAATTTAGTGACAGAGAATACCAAAAGAAGGGAAAAAAGATACAGGACAACGTAAAGTTTGCTAAAATGAAACCCTCAGCTCAGATTTGCAAAATGTCTGGCTGCTGCTTTCAGATTTCTGGCATTGGTCCAGACAAGCATTAGGAGGACAGATATAATGGGAATGGCAAGGCATCAAACGTGATCAAGTGATGGTTGCTTAATAAGAGACCTGCTACTAGCAGCACTGCACATGGGTGCTCTTAGCTGCTCTTGGACCAAAAGCAGATTTGTTGGCACTAGAGTTTCATACTGAGCTTATAATTAGGTTGTAATTTGGATCACAGACAAAAGTTTTAAGGTGGTGGAGAGAATTGCATACCCTCCGCCTAGATACTGTACATAATTTATAGATGTGCTTAACTTTATGAATTGCCAGTATTCCCCCTGATATCTTGTTTAGGAATGTGCCTAATTGTTTTCTAAGGAAGCATTCTGGTGTCAGCCCTCTTCTGTCCCGATAGGAACAGATCATCTTCTTATGGTTATACAGTAACTCAGTGGGGTGTATATCTCTTACTTGTAGTCACCTTATACCACTGTAATAGAGGTAATAATGGGAAATGGAAAGCAAGTAAGCAAACAAACAAAAACACCCATACAGACCGACCAAATAAACAACAACAACAACAGCAACAAAAAACAACAAAAAAACACAATCCACAATACTGTTTTGTATTTACAGAACTGCTCAAAGATCCTGATCCTGACTGCACATACATCCTATATATTTTCTAACTAAAGGTAAACTTCAAAGGAATTCATGCATCAAAATAGAGCATCATAGCAGATTTTTTAGCTTATTTTAGTCAACTCAGTTTAGTCCTAGTAGGTTAGTAATAGATATTAGAATAGCAATAACATATTTATCTTCAAAATTTTATCATCATAAATACAACATTACCAAGTAAAGTTGAATCAAGAGCAGAAAGCACTGAAAAGAGAATCTGACATAATCATTATTAATGTTGGTATTCTTCTTCAGTCCAGACCTTACCACTGATTATTATGAACATATTTTTGATATTTTTTTCCTGTGTATCATGCTACTATCACAAAATTTACTTATTTTTATTTTTTGTTTCTATTTATATATATATTTATATTTTAATTTTAATTTTTATTTTAATTAATTAATTAATTATTATAAAATTCAGAACAGAAATAAAACAACTAGAAAATAAAAACGTTAAACAAGTATTTGGAAATGTTAAGTCCAGCCATCTCCAGTCTCTTAATAGAGATTTTTTCCAAATTCAATTTACAAAACAGTGTCTTTAAAGTGCCTTGTGTATCCAACCTGACCTTACCACACAAGCATCCGGGATCTTCTTATATGCAGAAACACCTGCACATACTGGGATTTCAGTACTGTTACTAACAGTAAATATCAGATGCAGGTCTAGATGTGTTGGCTTCTGTGGCAATACAAAACATTAAGGACCAGACTTAATTCCCTTTAGATGGTGTAGATAGTAGATTAATTATTTTTATGTAATTTCCTCTAGGTTAATAACATGTAAATGGACAGTTATATTGTAAATTGATAGGTGTTAATAAGGTAAAACATATCAATTATATTCTGAGCTAAGATGGTGATACAGCTATATGCATATATTACACATAACATTAACTGACTGTGGCACTACAACCCAGCCTTCTCTACTTTTATTTTTTTTTCCTTTTTTTCCTTTTTTTTCTCTGATACAGGTAGCATGTTCCCAGACAATTTCTGAATTTCTGAGGCATAGTTTGAAACTCAACATTAACTTTAAATTATATATCTTGTTTTGGAGGTTAAGAGTGTTTAATAGTTGGGACAAAGCATGTACATTCCATTTCTTCTCATATCCAGAAAACAATTCCTGGCATTGCTTGTTTAGATTGCAAGTAGAAAAGTAGCCAGGGCCTTCTAAACTATATGCATAAGCTTGTAATCTGTCAAATGGAAAAATAAAGCCTCTTTTCTCTCCCTCTAACGTATCAAATTGCTCTTGCCTTGGTCACCATCTCTTTTATTGGGAATAAACATAACCTCACACAGCACTATTCTAATCTTTTTGAGTTCTAGACAGCACAGAAATATAAATAATTAACAGAAATAGTAATTACAAGGGGCCATCTGTCCTTTTGCAACTGTTTTACATGCTACAAAATGTTAATACCAAAATACATTCATCCACTTTAATAGACATCTGGAGCATAATAATCCCGCAACCACTTGTATAAAAGTTTCTGTATAAAATAATTACCAGTGAAATATGGTAAATAAAAACCTGTCTTTGAAAACATTGAAACTGAAACCAGATTCTTCAAAATTCAAGAATTAATGAGGAGAGAGCTATGCAACTGCCAGTTTTTTCTGTAGTACAGTGTTTGGTGTCTTTTTTTCAGACAGCATAATTAGTCTGCATATAAAACCCACTGGCATGAGCAAAGACTTCAAAAGTTGGGATAGAATTATAGTGTCACTTAGGTTGGAAAAGACCTCCAAGTTCATCAAGTCCAACTGTTAACCTAGCACTGCGAAGACTACCACTTAACCATGTCCCTAGGTACCACATATACACATCTTTTGAAAACCTGCGGGGATAGTGACTCAACCAACCACTTCCCTGGGCAGCCTGTTCCAATGCCTCACAACATTTTCAGTGAATACATTTTTTCCTAATAACCAAAATAAAGCTCCCCTGGTGTAACCTGAGGCCATGTCCTCTAGTCCTATCACTTGTTGCATGGGAGAAGAGACTGATGCCCACCCCATTACAGCTTCCTTTGAGGTAGTTGGAGAGCACAATAAGGTCTTCCCTGGAGCCTCCTTTTCCTCCTTTTCTCTAGGCTAAACAACCCAGTTCCCTCAGCTGCTCCTCACAAGACTTGTTCTCCAGATGCTTCACCAGATTTGTTGTCTTTCTTTGAACACCCTTCAGGTACGTTGATGTCCTTCTTGTTGTGAGGGGCCCAAAACTGTAAGTATTTAAGGAAGTCTCACCAGAGCCCTCCTGCCTCCTTTTTTTTTTTTTTTTTTTTCCACATAGTTTGCAATTTTAAGAATATGAATTACATTCCAAAGGTGTTCTGGCTCTTTACTAAGCAGACCCAATGATGCTGACTCCACTCTTTCCTCTCAGTACTGCTTAACATTCTGGGGTTTGCAAATAGCTCATGGGACACAGTAATATCCAAGAGAACAAAAACTGTGACAAGAAGATGAAGGGCACCTGAATTGCAATGAGATATCAGACCTGCTTTTAGATCAATGGTGTCATTAACTATTGAGCAAAATTTGCCTACCTTCTGTCTGGAAGCAGAAAATATAGCAGTGCTGAGACTTTATTTCTGTATAACGGTGTTGCCAGGAATGTTGATACAGAATTGGCTGTTCTGTGATATATATTTAAACATTGGCACAAAAGGGCGGTAGCCAGTAGCATACTGGCTACTGAAGTCAGTATGTCGTGCCCATATATATTTCAGAGCTCTATCTCGGTCTCTTAAAACTGTGAAAAGCAAGTAAACTTTCATCCCTTTATCATGCAGAAGTTCTTGGGTTATTGTCTCCTGCTTCCAGGCAATGAATAATTTGCACTTGCAGTACTGTCCAATTTGTGACCATCAGAGGCAGTTAAATAGAAAATGCTATGTTATAAATAGGCTATACATGACAGTCCCTCCTCAGGTATCAAATGTCCTACTGAAGGACTAATTTGATCACACCAGTGCTGGGTCTCACTAGCATGGCTAGCAAAGACCTGTCAATTGTTTTTGATAAATCACTCCATCAGAAAGGTACTCCATCACTTTGATTCCCAAACTCTTCTTGCTTAGAACACAAAAAAATATTTAATAGGTGGAACAGATAGGACAGACAAAAATATAAATTATTATTATTATTATTATTATTGATAACTTAAAATTCACAATAGACTAGATTAATTATCAGTCCCATATCCTTCCTTCCTTCCTTCCTTCCTTCCTTCCTTCCTTCCTTCCATCCTTCCTTCATTCCTTCCTTTCTTCCTTTTCTTTCTCTCTCTCCCTCTCTCTCTTTTCTGCTATTCCTCTCTTTCTTTTACCATACATAAATTTACTATAATCTCTGCAGCAACACAGACTTCATGATTAATTCCAGGCTTTTTTTTTTTTTTTTTTTTTTTTTTTTTTCCAGATCCATTCTCACACATTCACTGTTGAAATTTAATTTAGTCTTTAACCCCAATTATTTAAACCCTAGTTATTTCAGAAGGCCTTTACTCAACTGCACACTGATTAGTCACAGAGAATGGGCTGTTGTTGATGATAAAATGAGCAGGAGGAGAACAGAACAAAGCTAAATAGGTCTTGATTACATAGCAAAGATAACCTCCTTCTGAGATTGTCTGATTAATTACAAGAATACCATACTTATTAGCATCTCTTACTGGCCAATGACGCTTGCTGTTTTAGGAAGTTTTCTGTCCATCATTAAGCACTGATTGATGGAGCTTCTCTTTCCAATGTGAATAGTCTCAATTTGCATTCAGCATGGACAAACCCCTCAAAGTGTGGAAGGGAAACTCGTAGCTTTGGCAGCTGTGTGATTGTCTGCATTAGAGTTTTAGACCTTGGGTAGCCAGCCCTCTGATTAGGAATTGAGCTAGTTGACATAGATGCAAGAAGTCCTCAGATATTCTGTGCTGATAGTAATTAGATGTTTTTGAAGATTGCTCTTAGAAATTGAAAGAGGAAAGGGATTTTAGATTATATAGTCACTGCCTCCTTTTAAATGGCAATTAAATAAATCCAATAAAATGCCTCTATAGTCCATTAAAAATTGATTCATTGCATAATTTCTGCCTTTCCAATTCTTTCTGAGAGTTGTTGGTTGCTTTGAAAAACTTCAGGAGTCTTGTGTATTAAACTAGGTGGCTTCTGTCAAGAGCAACCCAGGTATTGAGAATGCAAGGTAGACTAAGGAAGCCAACTATCATCAAGAGCCAAAAAAAAAAAGTAGTTCAGAATTGTCTCCAACTGAGTCACAGTGTTGTCTGTGACATCCTAGTCATAAGACCCATGCACAATTCATCAGAGAATAAGCACAGGATGAAAATAGCTATACTTCCCAGAATAGCAAGGAAGTGACTGACAGAACGAGGTTTTGCTTTCCTTTGTTATGAACCAATGATTAGGTAAAAGTCATTTGTATGGAGAAGAAGAAAACAACAGCAAAATGGACTATATTTTGAGTGAAGCTACTGTAGATACTTGTATAATCTGCAGAATTATGGCATCTGTGAACCTGATAAGTAGGTAATTCTGCACAGAGCACTGAGAATGACTTATTCCAATTAAGACTGTAGGAGTGTGGGCTCAGTCCCAAGAGGTGTTTACTCAGAGCTACTTCTTCCAGGACTCCCATACTCTTAAACATGCACTTCTCTCTGCTCATGGTAATGAGATTTTGGAGGGTCTTGAGACTGATTTCTTCTGAAATGCTTCTGTTATCTCCCTGACTTGGCCAGCAAACCAGAAGAGCAGAATTAGAGAAGTGGGAAATTAACTTCAGATTCCAGAAGTTCAGTTCCGCTTTTTGGTTTGAAAAGAAGTATAAGAAGAATTCTGTGTGTTTAATTGTGTGTGACTGGAAAGATGCAGACATCTTTAGTGACCTACATTTTCTATTTGTTTCCCCTCCTGAGTAATTCTTTTTTTCCCTTTCTTTTTGTTGTTGTTGTTGTTAATATCCACTGACTAAAGCAGAGGGAAAATACGGTCTTAACTGTCATAACCAGGTTCACTGCAGAAAGAAAGATAAGAAGTATTTTGCCTTTACTTCTTGTTACATTTTCCTTTAAAATAAAAAAAAAAAAATCTGTAATAAAAATATTAGAGGGGTTTAAAGCAGATTCTAAAATAATGGGGATTTAAAAGGCTGTGTGCACATGCATAATCCTCTTTAAAATCAAGGTGAGGATTTGACTGTACCCTGCCAAGCTTAGGGACATTTGGAAAGCCCAAAATATCAATGAGATTTAAAAATGAGAGGGGGAGAAAACTGGATATATTAGAGAAAAAAAAAAAAAAAAAAAAAAAAAAAAAAGTTAATTAGATCGCTAATTAAATGCTATCCAGAATGTAATGATTAAATATTTATAGGAAATTTTCTAAAGATGTTATCTTTCAGAACTCAATGAGCCAAACTGGATGTCATTTTTTGGAGCCATTTAAAGTGCTAGGTCCTTAAAAATGTCCTCCTGCTTTCAGCAGGTATTACACTTGCCCAAGGGCAGGACTTAGTGTTGTGACAGTCATTGCAGAGATTTCCAGCCCATTCTCCCTCTCTTCTCCCAGAGAATCTCTTTAGTTACTACTATTTTAGCAACTGGATCCTGCCAATTTAATTAAGTACTGCGCAAGTGCTGGGTGTGCGGCATGGTTCTGCTATAAGGCCTCATAGGCACAACAGTGGTGCCATGTACAAGGTCTGCAGGAGTTTCTCTCCAGGTACAGTAAATGAATTCTTGCATGATTGCTCTAAATAATTTACAGTGCAGCCTGCCTCAGTGCACCCCATAAAATGGGAATAATGCCATTCAGACGTCATCGGTGAGGCTTGCTATTAAAATACTGGGATATCTAAGTGACAGTCCCCTTCAGTGTGAATCATTATTGTTGATAACACATTCCATTTTTGGTAAAATTCTATTTATAGTTATTTGGGACATCAGTGAGACAGTAGCACCTTCTTCACAGTATATCTGGTTAGAATTTGCTCTTCAGAGCACTGAAAGACTTTGCAAGCATTTTTTAGTGTTTCTGTAGAATATTGTTATGAAATGTTTTTGAAGTGTCAGTAATACCTCTACAATCCCAGAGATAATAGGATAGGCTAGACAGATGTGTTTTATGTGTTAAATCATATTCTTAAAACAGCTTCAACTGCATTTCCTAACATGCACATAGGATACATGTATGACAGCACCTATTTTGGCTGACATAATAGTAGCCAAACCAGGGATGTGAGAGCTAAAATGTAGAAGCTATTACTTTTTGAAGCTGAGATTGCTTTTGTCTTGTCCTGTCTGGGTTAGAGCACAAAATGATTCTGTGACATGTATTCTTCAAAGCAATATCTTGTACAACTATGAAGCTGTTTTCAATATGCTGTACTCAACATTTTGAATACTTTGACTTTATTGAAAACAGAAGTTGATAACTTCTGCTTGCAGAAACACACACAAAATGAAGACAGCTTTTTTTTTGAATCAAAATATTATTTATAAAACAAAACTAAATGAAATGACATTAAGTTTGAGGCAGAATCTTACAATTAATTTAAAAGAACTACCACAAAAGGACTATCTGTAACCTGAGTCACAGGAAACATCAATATAACACATAGCTCCTGTATATGAAGTTTTCAGATTCACCTCTCTTTTGTTTTGCAAAAACACAGATTTCATGACACTGCATAAACTTTTCAAAATTTCCAATTCTATAAAAAAGCAATAATAAAATAATTAGAAAATATTCACTTCACTTCAACAATGATTTTTTAAAAGAGATCTTAATTTTAATATTTCTTTATTTTTCAAATTTCATTTTCAAGAATAAATGTCTGAAAATGAAATAATTGTAGAATTCAAAATATTTTTGTTTCTGGATCTTACTGCTCAATTCAGTAAAATGTATCTGAAGGGTTTTGTTTCAGTGCAACCAATCTTTTTTCATGAGCTTGTACTTTCCAGAGCTATCAACAAACCACAATAAATAAATCAGTCTTCTACACTAATCTACCACAGTGCAATTTCCGACACCTGCAGAATTGAAATACAATTGGTCTTCTTTGTTCCATTTTAAAACCAGCATGTGACTCATTCTCAGCTCTGATTGCCAGGATATCATTACCACTGTCATTTTCAGTCACTACTATTTAGTCACACTAAATTGCAAGCATCTGTATATTCTTATATGCTTTCGACGACATAAGCATCTTCAGACCGGATGGTGCTGAAGAACTGAGCAGAAGTCACCAAGAGCGAATGGAATTGCCTCGTGTCTCATGTATGCTCACAGTATCTGCTGGGAAACAGGCTAGAAAAAAGCATTAAGGAGGGCAATTCAGGAGAAGATGGGAGCCTTGAACTAGGTTTTCTCATGCTATATTGCTCTCCTCATGCATAGGTTTGCCTTTATTGATCCCTCTCTCTTGTGAATTTTATACATGATATCTTCAAAAATCAGGCCACTCACAGCAAAAAAATACATCTTTTAACCTAAGGACCTACTCTTGTTTAATTTGATTATATTGGTCAATGTATATTGTCATAAAATCCATGTGGCACCAAAAAGAATTGAATGCTTATACTGTATCTGTCTTTGCTTGGATACAATCAATAGATACTCACTAATCTGTTCTCATAAACTTCATCCAACCTGCAAGACAGCCCATCTAACAGTCCCACGTGGACCTTGAAGTGACAGTCATACTAAAAGAATGGATTAACTTTGTACTTCATCAATTCCCATTGCTCTGATTTTTGCCAGAGTGCTGGATTACTTTCATGGCACCTTCTATATCGTTTGAATTCTTATCAGATGAATATGATACTGGAATATTAATGACATGTAAACTACATTTTTGGTCAAAAGCAGCAAATGGAGAGAGTAAAGCTAAACAGTCAATGAGATATGAATATTAGACAGATGATACTGTGGTACTTGCTTGCCTGAATAGAACTGATGTTCACCTGTGCCCTGGGGAGATGAGAAAATCTTTTATAGATTTTGTTGCCTTTCTGGTCAGGCTATAAAACAGGAATTACATAGACTTCTCCTAAATATGAGCTCAAGTTGCAAAAACAGGCGTTCAAAGATATTTGCACTACTATTTCCTGGTCATATCCTAGCCAAAGAATCTGGTACTACCAATATTCAAATACATGCATAAATTCAATCCTATAATTTTCATCATTGCTCTGCAGCTGCTCATGTGCTGAGTTATTTTCAGTCATGTAATAGCCTTGGGAATTCTCACATACTCCTTCAGGCCATGACCTTCCTCTGTGCCCAACAGCAGTGATGTTACCCTTTGCTATCTGATATTGCACCAACAGAGGTGGTGGAGCTTGTCACTGATTTCACTTAACTATTAACTGAAAAGAAAGTACATGCTTCCTAAAGCACAGGCTGTTTCTTTTTTTTTTCCTTTCTTTTTAGTTTGTTTATTTCCCAGAAACCAGTAAAATCCCCCTCCCAAATTTAAAACAAAAAATGTTTTATTGAACCCCAGGCAAAGTATATGGTTGCAGTTTCAGGAGGCCGTATCAGCACCCACCTTCCTTCTCTACAAGGAACAAGAGCAGCAACCTTTTTCTTCATTCAGATTTCTCATCTGAAGTGACGGACGCCAGGTTGAATTGGGTTCAGTCTCCCTCTCAAAGATGTTTAAACACACAGTTTGTTTGTGCTATCTGGCTCATGACAGGCAGCACCGCTGATCTCTACAACTGATGCTTTTTTTGCATTCGAGGCTTAGGTGGACCTTGAACTCTCCATAGAGTCCAGATCCCCTTGACAAACCCTTGTGCTGTTAAACCTTGTGCTGTTAGCTGAGCATTTAGAAAAGGCAGTGTATCTAACCCATCCTCTTTGCTTTGGTTCTTTGGTGAGGTACAAGTCAAGCTCCTTTCCCTGCCTGATCATTTCAAAGAACATTTTGTAGTAGAGATACCATTCCACTCCTATTTAGGACAGCCTGATCTTGAAAAAACACTATGAAGAGATTTAATGTTCAGATGGAGAGAACACAACCTTCCATTTTTAAGCTCCCATTTAAACACCATATATAAATAACTGAATGCGTAGGGCTTCATGTACTTTGGAAGGCTGAGGTTACACTGGTGGTGCAAGCCTGGGGAGACAAGTTTGTTGTCCTGATATGTGTAGACCATTGAGCAGCTCTGCAAGCCACAACTGTAAAAGAGTTTTAACTACCCTTGCAATGTTTTGATATGTGCGATGTGATAATCGATTGCTTGACTTGAATGATTGATGCTACACTGAATTTTCAAATAGACCCTCAGCTTCAGTGTGCTTGTGATTCTCATTTGCTTTGATCCTTTCACCTGGAGATGGTAAGCAAATGCTTGAGTACAGTGCTACCAAATAGAAATTCCCCACAAGCTCATACTATTACCTTTTTATTTAGAAATTATGAACAGACAAGGAAAGCTTAAGCCAGTGAAAGCTCACTACTGGATGATTCATACATACTCACTTGGATAATCTCCTCTGAATTCAGAGAAAAATCTTACATTTTTAAATGACACATTTCTCCTGAGGATCAGCTTTAATTTCTGAAAACAAAAACAACAGCATTGCAGTTTTCCCTGCTAGGAGTTTTTTGAGTACAAGGATCTGACTACTCTGCCTTCTGGACTGAGGAGAAGAGAGAACTCTAATGGTAGTTGCAATTGAATTGGTCAATTGCAGCAATTTTCCAACCTGATTACTTGTGTCAGGTGACCATCTGTGAGCTCTCATGCGTAGTTTTAATTGGAAGCAGTCCTTGCAAGTCTAGTGCATTGCATAGTAGGAATGTAGTCACTTTTATCATTTCAGTATTTTTTTAGAACCATTAAGTAATGCTTTAAATATTACTGAATGAGTATGCATTGTAAATTTTTGAATTCAAACTATAGCTCCAGTGAGATTAACAACAGAGTCCCCACTGAAGTCAGAAGACAAGAAAATTTATCTTGATCAGTTAGAGAAGAAGAAAGAACTCAAACATAAACAAGACTTGTCAAAAAAATAAATAAAAAATTGTTGATTTGTCATAAATTTAGTGAGATTCCATAAAAAAAAAAAAAAAAAAAAAAAAAAGGAGAGAAATTGTGGAGGAAAAGCTTATTTTTGCATTTTCAAAATTACTTATAAAGATACATACATATATATATATATAATTCTGTTTGCCTCAGCTTAACATTTGGGGTGGATTAGTTAAATAGTTGTTACACAAGAGGCACAGCAATCTAGTGGATGGAGAATTGACTGAAGAAGCAAAGATTTTGACTCTCTACTCTGGTATTGACTTATCTCAGCCTACAAGATGCTTTAATCTGGGGGGTCTGATTTCGGGGAGCCCAATCTGAGAGCTGTTCTTCCTGCATGTGAAGATGAACAAACCGACAAAGAGATTCCTTGCTGTGCAGAGGCCAGCTCCTGTAGGGGACTATTGCTAAGAGATTGTCTGCAGGCAGTAATTTCCCCAGAGCTGGCACAATTTGCAAGAGGCATTCAGTAGATCCTTCTCTCCATTCCCTGTCAAAAGAAAGCACTTTCTTTGCTTCATTTGGCAAGGAGCCATTTCAATGCTTCTGAGCACTGCAGGCAGGAATGAGATCAACTCCCTTAGGATGATGTCCAAAGGATGACAAAACCCACTTCTGCAGTGGCAGCAGACTTGGTTCAGGACAGGAAGGTCTTAGTGTGAATTTGGGGAAAGGACTGAGGGGCATTAGTGAGATTCCAGCAAGCTTAGGGTGAGTTTTGTGGTCTTTGAAGGTTTAGGAGGGGAGACAATTTAAAACCTCACTCCCAGGGTGTTGCAGGTGAGAAGTGCTTTCGGTGGGCATGATCTGTTCCCTGGTGGAAGCAGCCAGGAAAGTTAACAGCAAAATGTCTCAAAACTTAAAAACCACAATTACCTGTTCCTGTCCCATGTCCTGGTGTAACCACTCTTAAGCGTGACACAAAGTTATTCCATGGGGGAGGGATGCTCTTAGTGTGGGTAAGGAAACTCCAGAGGACTGGTGGTGAATATGACTCCACCACTTTTCCATGGGTGAGGGGACATTTACTTGGCTGCACAGCCAGCTGCAGCTGCATTCCCTGTTCTGGCAGCAGTGTTTCCTTTAAAGTCATCAACATTCCTGGCTTTTTTTTTTTTTTTTTTTTTTTTTTTCTTTTTTTCTTTTTTTCTTTTTTTCTTTTTTAATATATTCCAGCTTTCAATTTCTTCAGTCATGCTTGGATATCTGTGCACCTAATTCAGTGTGTGCAGTATATAATCTATACACTTTGCATACTATATAACACCTTTTTAGAGTGGCAAACTGTAACTGTATTTTTGAAAAATGCAAGAGCGAGGATAATAGAATTGGCCAAGTGCAGGATTCAGTGCAATTTAATATTCAGCATAACAGAAGTTCATTCAATCTAATGAGAAGCTGGAGAGGGAATGAGAGCAGGTACCAATGGGCAACTCCAGCACTTCCTTCATCAAACCATGCTGTTGCACAGTGATGCCAAAAACTGCACAACAAGGGGATGGCAGCACTTAGTGGACATATTTCTGGGGGGATGAAAAAAATATCCCCCCAAATTGCCTTGAAATCAGCATCACCAAAAAAATGGAAACAGCCCTGTGAGATCCCCCAAGGAATCACAGGAGGTTGGAGAAGATCTGGATGTCTTGTCCAGCAAAAAAAGAAATTACAGTTTATAAAGCAAATGTTTCATCCTGGAGTTCAGACTGTTACCATGATTGTTCTATGGTATTTCGTTCTTAGGAAGGCTGGTACTTAATCCACTGACTCTCCTAGGAAAACCCTTTGCAAGGAAGTTTATCCAGTTCCAGTCCTTCCTCTATTCAGGCACCTCAATTCAGGTTCAGATTCCTACATCCCCCTTTATCTAGAACTGGCTTCTAGGGGACTGTGAAATCTGAAACAACATGGGGCATAAAGGCCATTTGAATGATTTTGGCTTAGGTGCCCTAATTCTGTTATGTGCAAGGTGCTGCCTAAAGCAGAACAGAGTGTGGTTCCCTGCCCTGAGAGTATCCAGTAGGAGAGAAGAATCAATAAATTGCTTCCCCAAACAATTGCATTTTGGTCTGTAAAATGAGGCTGCTGTGCTAGCAGAGCTTAACAGCTGCCTAATTTTTTGCAGGTACAATAGATATTTCAGAAGGTATGAAAGCAAGCAATGAGGCTGGCTCCCAGGTGCTTACAGAAATGCTCAGCACAACAGGCTGAGCTAAAGGTGTCTGAAAACTTAACATGTCAAGAGCAGCCCTGATGCACTTGTGTTACATCGAATGAAAGTGTCCTGACAGGCCTGGGATAAACTGCGGTCTGGTATTTGATGGGCTACAGAGTGGGAACCAAAAGAGAATCTCAAAAAGGAGAATATTGTCACAGTGACAGGAACATTTCTCAAGCTGTGGGTCTCCATCTCTGAGGCAGGCATTAAAATGGGACAGCAAGCATTAAGAGAGATCACTCGCATAAATCCTGGTGCTGCTCAGGCACCAAGGCAGCGACTGCGCTCCTCCAAGCCATGGAGTGAGAAATGGCTGCAGTGAGGGGAAGGAAGAAATGAACTTCAGACTTAAACCTGGAGGGACAGTAGGTCTGGAGATAGAGTGGCAGAAAGATGAACCTGCTGCCAGAGGGTCTGGGAAACACTGGTCTCAATACAAGTCAGGGTGGGTAAGAGGGAAACAACAGGGTATTTGTCTGGAAGGTGCACAGGAATCAAGATGCAAGATAATAAGGACCTGACTGAGTTCTGTGCTCTGTAAACAGCCAGAAAAGACACTGTACAAAGAAATAGTTTGAGATATTTCGCTTATTCTAATTATCCATAAGGAGACTAATGTTAGTTTAACTGCAAAGTCATCCACCAGTAATTAATTTGCAACTTGACTTGAGAAAATGTTTCAGTGAGTTTCCCTGTTAATATATATATATATATATATATATTTTTTTTTTTTCTGGCCGGTATTATGCATTATTATATACATATACATATATATACATTCCAGTTACTGTAATGCTCTAGAGCTCTAGGCATGGAATAAGGTTCTTGTGCATTTGATGCCATACCAATACAGGAGTCTCTCTGGAGACTGCAAAATTAAGACAAGAATCAGGAGGTGGAACGTCCTATTAGGGAGCTATGCTGGGTACCACAGAATAACCAAAGAGCATTCCAGGAGAGTAATAAAAAATAAATATAGTGAAGAGAAGCACAATGAAAACAGGATTCAGAAAACAAACAAACAAACAAACAAACAAACAAAAATCAATTAAAGAATGGGGAAAGACACCAAAAAAAAAAAAAAAAAGGAGAAAATTAAAATAAGAATGGTTAAAAGATGGAAAAAACATTCAGAAAAATAATACAAACAATAATTGCTTTTAATTGGAGTTCTGCACAGTGCAGAGAGTTGGCAGCACCTGCGTCTTGCACCATTGGCAGCTCTGCAAAAGGAACAGCAAGGGCAGCTCGTCTGTTCTTCTCTTACTCCTCTAATGAAGAGAGGCATGCTGCCTGCTGAAGACTGACAGGGGAGCTTTGTTTTTTCATAGGTTTATTTTGCTGCCTGCCTTCAGTTTTGCTTTTGAAAATTTTCCAGAACTTTTTTCTTACTGTCACTAAAGATTTCACTACTTTTCATTTTCCTATGTATTTCTCAAATTATGATATATATATATATACATATTTTAAACCCATTTGGTTTAATTTTAGCTTTTATATACTCCTTTACTTCTTGGTGAAAGCTAGAAAATAATACATCGAAATTTGTGATATAGAGTGGGAGGAGAAAGATGTTCCGTGTTCTGAATCTATTGATTTAATTCTACACAAGTTATAGCTAAGAGGAAAGATATTTCTGAGCTCCCTCAGGAATGTAATTATAGGTTTAACTCTCTGCTACATGTTTGTGTGGTGCTGCAGCAGTTTCCCATTGTTGTTCTGGCCAGCATCTGGTTGCTTTCTGTCATCTCTGAAAGGTTGTGGAAATTGGGGATCCCTTGCTGATGAAGGGAAAAAAAAAAAAAAAGCAAAAAGCTTGCCCTTGGCTTGCCCTTGACCATACTACCCTCCCAGTGAAAACAGTTTCACTGATGTTCAACCTGAATCTCCCAACCTGCACTTTATTGATACTGCCATATGTTTTGCCACATACTGTTACTAAGCTAGATTTGGTTCTGTCACCTTTAAAACCCTCCTTCAAATATATTGTAATTAGATCTTCTTTTGAATTTCTTTTTTCTAGATTAAACAAACTCAACCCCTTTCTTGAAGTTTGTATGCTGTAAGATCCCAACAATTTTGTTAGCACTTTCCCAGTTTTTCCATACACTTTGTGAACTTGGGGACCCAGAATAGGCACACTCTTCCAGGTGTGACTTTCCTATCAGCAAGCAGAAGGCTATAACATCTACCCTGCTGGCCATGTTCTTCCTACTGAAGTCAAATATGCAGTTTGAAATCCCAAGCACAGAATTTTCTGCTGTTTCCTTTCTGAACATCATAAGATTTCTGTTGCCCCAAACTCAAGTTTATCAAGCTCCTTGTGACTTAAGTTTTACTGTAATTTGGCATATTTCCATCCACACCATCTCACCTGCAAATTTGCTGAAAATGTATTCTGCCAGCTCATCCGGGTCATTTATAAAGATATGGAATAATATCATTCTGGAATCAACCCCTATTGAATTCCACTTGTTACTGGTTGCCAGCTGGATGCTGAACTATTCATTACTGCCCTTTGAGCCTGGTAATCCAACTAATATTCAGCCCATTGAAGCCCATTCATCCAGCCTGTACTTTCCTCAATCACAGAAAATGCTTTGCAATCAAAAGTCAAAAGCTTTTCTCAAGATATTTTACAACTACTGCTTTTCGCACGAGCCCTTGCTCAGGAAGCTGAGATTCAGCCTGAAGCAGGAGTCAAGGCTTAGACAATGAAGAAGGGTTTTTTTTTTTTTAATTATTTTTTTATTTTTTTACAGGACTGTCCCAACTAACTTTGGTCTGAGATGTCTGGTTTCTGATACCATGGCTGGAACTCACAACTACAGTATGTGGGCAGAGGAACTGCCTCACTTTCTGCACTTGACTGCTGAAATGCTGCTCTGAAAATCCCAGTCCGTGCTGAGAATGGGCTGTGGGATCTCATCTGGGACTTAGGACACCTAACAATAATTCTTTTAAAATTAGCTTATTAGCCTGACTTCCTTGTCCCAGGCATATTTGAACGGAGAGAAGGAGAGCCCCCTCAAAGGATGCAATTCATCAGAAATCATTTTTGGCTTTTTTTTTTTTTTTTTTTTTTTTTTTTTTTTTGAGGGGGTGGAGGGGTGTCTTTTTTCTCTAGATATAGAAAACTTGCACAAAATAGTGCATTCCAAGGTGCAAACAAGGACAGGACCAGCCCTTGTCACACACATTTTGCTGTACTGAATGCTGCTTTTTCTTGCCTTGATCAGGTACTCGTGCTTTCATCCTGAACATAGTATTCGATGTCCTTAGGAGAGAAAAAAAAAAAAAAAAAAAAGAGTTTTAACAATTGCCTTACTTATGTAGCTTGAGCACATCTGAAAAATGTTGTGGAGCTTTCTGAACTGCTTTTCAGCACCATCAACTAAACAAGATAAGATGCTCTTCACTTTTCCTCCTGTTTTTTTAAGGACTGGGATGAGGAGAGAGGTTAGAACACACCTACAACTCCTGTGTAGCATTGTCCCTTCTTCATTTGCAGTCACCACATATAACCAGATTCAAAGAGGTTTCCTGTTAAATCAGATGCATCTGTGTTACTTTATTACTTTTTGTGAGGAGTCTGCATCCTCAGCTGGTAAAAATTATTGATCTAATTCACCTCAAAGGCTGGCCTAAGGTTGTTACAAGCACATCTCAAACCCTTTGTAGTATACTTCGACTAGCACTACTCTAAACGCAGAGACCATGAAGGTGTCCATCACATAGACAAGGTTATCTAACTCATTATGAAGAAGAAAACTCTGCTTCCTTTAGGTAACTCATAAGTAATGTGTCCAGAGTTACTTGTGTATAAAATTGAAACTTGATGAAGTTGGATGATGCTCATTTGAAAGTCAGATTTCCTAGAACCAAAGTACTATGCTGAAAGGATGTGTAGCTAATCCTACTCCTGCACTTGTATGTGTACAAGTACAGCAAGGTCACTGCTTCTCTGCCCTCTTAATTAAAAAAGCAGACCTCATGAAAGGCAATTTGTCCCTCAGGCCCAAAGATTTTCTTATCTCTTGCAAGCTCAGTAGCCAATACAGCTTTTATCCGGAAGTAGGATGAGGAGAAATGAAGAGCTAGACCTCCAACCTCTGATAAGCCCTGCAATATGCCTTACAAAAGTGAAAAGACATCTGCAAGATGATTTTTAACATAATATAGGATGAACAACAGTGTGAGGCATCTTAACAGCACTGAAGCATAAGATCATAAGTTGCCTGAGCTCCAAGTGAGCCCAGGGCCTCCCGTCACCTTTTCAATTTGTTAGCACTTGCAGAAATAATAAGTAAGCAGCAGGTGGAGTCAGCCAAGCCCAGGAACTAATAAACTTATCTAAACAAGTGCAGGATGTAGCAAGTCTCTGTGTATTTTACTGCCAGCTACACCACACTTCAGCTATATGAACCATAATACATTCCACTGGGATCAATGAAATTGTGTTAGCACATCAATAAAATACTTGAGGATCCAACACTTATAAATAGTTCCTATGGTACTACAACTCCTTGCTTGCCCTGCCAAAAGATAGATCTAAGTAATGCAGAAGAAATCTGATCCCAATAAAGAAGTCTGAGAAAAACAAGTGGAAACTTTCTACTACCCTTTATTCTAATGTAGCTGCCATACTTCAGTCAATAGTAGCTCTTTTGAGGTTCCTTATAACTTAATCTTTTTGTTTGTCTTTGTGTACATAGAATGTTAATATAGCGATGCTGGTCTGCATTTATTTCTGTAATAATGGATATCCAGATCCACTGTGAACATGCATACTGAAATTATGAGGGCAGGCAGATACCTGTCTCTTCAAATAGTGAAGGGAACTGTTTAATCAGTTACGTAGCAGGGAAGGAGAAAAGAATTAAAAAAGTGATAAAATGACATGGGGATTGGGCCAATTAATCCACAGCTCTCACTAACAAGAAATAATTCCTATCCAAAGATAGGAACTTCCGGAATTTCTTCCTCTGAATTAAATGTAAAATGGCTGCCAGATTCTTCAGTTATAGCTGTGAGAGATTTATGGCTTCAGCCTTTAGAAAATGAACAGATATAAAGAAACAGCTACATCTAAAGACAATTTTAAAATTTCTTTAAATTGTAAACAATTTTAAATTGTGAAATCATGAAAAAAAGAAGATATTATTTTCAAGAAATAAACTTAAAAGGAAAAAACAGTGTGAACTGAAGTTGGAAACTGTGAGAACAAATGGCCTGTTTCAACTATAAGAATCACAATTTTAATATTGTGATCCAAGGTCAGAGATGCAGTTTAAGGTAATGTAACTTAAACCCTTTGTGTGAGAACTCACACAACTCACTTGGCAAATGATCTGGACAACAGCCCCTGATAATTAAGAGGATGAACACAGAGTGGGTGGATAATACACAGAAAACTGTCTGGAGTATATTGGCTCCAATCTTATCATGTTAAGGAGGGAGACAACTATCAGGTACATTAAACAGCAAATAATGAGTTAGAAAGGGATTTCTGAAATGAAGAGAGCTAACCTAAAAAGGAGTACAAAAGAAGCATGAAAATTTGTTGAGGGGGGAAAGAGACCTTGGAGTGAGAAGAGCAGCAGTCTGAACCTGGTTTAATGCTGTCAGAAGTCACTCTGTAGCATCATTGCTCTGCCCAGACCAGGTTGAGCATCCCACCCTGGGATGCCATGGGGACCTGGAACCAAGCTAGAGGAGACAGCACATTCAGAGATTTGTAGGTGCTTGTTAACATTTGTTACCACTTAGTATGGTGATTTTCTGTTGCATTACTGATCCTGATAATACCACTCACCTTTTGTCAGTTAATAACATTTTGATAAAAAACAAATAAGCTGGTTTCGCTCTGATTTATCTTAAACTACCTAAGTAGTTTTTCCCCCTTACACCTTCTCTACTTGCAATCATGTGATAGTAACTTAATACAAGCCCAGATCATGTATCTCCTATCCAGTTTTAGGTGCTGTGTCCTAGGAGATAAATAACACAGAGACTCTACATTTTTGGAGCTAAATTGGCCTCCTATGGAGAAACCCATTTGCATATAGCATGTGTTTACAGACTGACTTTGTTATGCTTTCCACACTTTTACTTCTGTAGTCTGTGCACTGCCCAGGCTAAACTGCTACAAACACTCCTGAAGGCATGAGAACTCCCATCAGGATGATATTTCTGGGGGAAAAAAAAAAAAAAAAGAGAGCCTCTAAGCCTCTTGTCCCTACTGTCCCACAAATGAATTTGGGTTGATGTTCTTCCTCTGCCTGAGATATGGTATATCAATTTGTAACTAGGTCTAGCACTGTGCAATGTTCTTATACCTGGATTGAACTTGAAACTGTCAAGGTCCTTTCTCATGGAACATATTTGTTCTTAAGGAGTGGGGTTCTTTCCTTGTATTTTCACAAATTACTGTTGGTGACCTTGGCAAGCTTGAACATAGCAGTGTTAAAACCAACACACTATTGCAATAAATACTGTACTGTAATTTTGGAACAGCCATAGCATTCACTTACACTCATAATCAAATGCCACAAACAGACTTGCACTGGCTGAAGAAATATAGCCAACAGAAGCTCTTGTTTTGTCTATTTGCTTTCATCTTATTTTTATGATTGAAACTGTATATTTAGAATGCACACAGTTGATAGTTCCTTGGATCACTGTCACTCAGCAATGTTTAGGACAAGCTGTGTCCTTTGTTCAGACATTAATAGATGTTGATTCTTTCTTGATTAGATTCTGTTAAACTTGCGAAAATTTTCACTGGCAAGTTGAGAAATGTTGATTACAATTTTTCCAGCAAATGCACTGGGGAGAAATCTTCCTATACTTATGTATTCTTCTCAGAAGTTCTGTTTTTTCTAGCCTTTGATGGTAACTGTGCCATAATCTCACAGCACTCCCTTTCCCCATATTTTCACCATTATTCTGTTAAACATGGCAATTCTGTGGAGGGTAGCTCTCCTGTATAAAATTTAACGTAAGAAAATAAAGCACTTTGACTCCAAAACTTTGGAAATGTTAATTAACACTGTGATTAACACTGGAGGGTTCTTGGAGTGTTTTCCCTATAAAACATGTGCTGTGTAAAGATATTGGAGCTAACTGGAAACTGGCTTGGAGACTGGATGAATTCTACTTATCAGAAAGACTGGTGTATCCTCGACTTCTCTGTTACAGTGTTTTACTTAAAGCCAGCTTGGGTTATTTATATCCTATAACTGTTATAGACACAGCCTTACAGTCAGCAAAGGCTCAGAAAGCAGAAGAAAACACAGTATCTTATTTTCTTGTTGCTTTCAACAGGAAAATTGGAGTCTGTTTTATCACATATATATCTCAAGGCAAAATGGCCAGGTATGGGCTAAGTACTTGCTGCAAGCTTAGTAATATCCTTGCTTGTCTTCTATGTCGCTTACTATTGAGAAATCTTAGCTTTCCAGCTAACTCCTTAAAAATACATACTTTTACCTGTCTTTCTGTCTCCTCTGCTTGTTGAGACCTAAAGCATAAAGAAGTGCATTAGCGCAGATGTGCTTTTGTTCAGGGTGACATAGCTGGTCTGCATGGATCTCTTACTGTTAGAGATGCACAGTAATGGATGAGGGCCTCTGCTGGTCTAATAGCATCATAAAAATTAATAGCACATACAATTTGCTGAACCAAAAAAAACAATATCCAAAAGCAGACTTCAGGTCCCTAAGTAAAAAGTGCTTTAACCCTCTCTCCTTGGGACTGAGTGGAGATTTCCCCATCTGTCTGCAAATTTATAGGGCAAGAAACTTGTTTTGGACTCTCTGCTTAACCAGAAACTTGTCTCAATGAGTATAAATATTGCCGAATAAAAAAATGTCTGAACATAAGTAGAAATTATCCTGATGAAGGAAGTTCCTGTTAGAACTGAAGGAACATAGTGCTGCAGTGAGAAAATAATAATAATAATAATAAATGTTTTCCCTTAAAATATAGAAATTTTGCATTTGGGACAAACCTGGAATACATCTTCCTTTACAACACAGACATATTCCAATCTGAAGAAAAATCTCTAACCTCCCTCAAGTCTTAAATATAGTTCAGGTCATCATCCCACTTCATGTATCTAGACTCTCTTTTACATTGCAAAGCAGGCAAGCATGGGAGATCTCTTTTCATTTCTGAAGTGGCTGTGGCTGCAGTTCAACCTGCTGATCAGGCTTACAGAGCATTTCTATATGACAGCCATCCTCTAATATAATTGATTTGGGCTGTTTTGTACAGGTTACAAAAAGGTTTCATGCAGACTCTCTTCATAAGAGTAACCGGGCTTTTGAAAAGCAGGGGGCTGAAATAGGGCAATGCTCTTTTCCTTTCCTTCTTTATTCTGAAACCAGCTGTGGAGCAGTCAGAAGACTGAAGAGGTCTTTTAGTGTCTTTTTCTGCCTCTCAAAGTCTTTTTTTTTTTTTTTTTTTTTTTTTTTTTAAGTTTACCTCTTACAGTTAGTCATGAGCATGTTCATTTTCCACTGATGCACATGGTAAAAAGAAAATAAATCTTCTGTGTATCTATGAGTTCCTCTCTCAGCTCTCAGCCATCTTTTCAAGTAATGGTAAAGGACTTTGAGTGAGTCTTAGGTACATACTAAAGGAACAACTCCACTGAAGAAGCTGAAGCATATTTCTAATCTTGTCAGTCTCACTAGGGTGTGAGGTAACTTGTGAATTGATATATCTAGTGCATGACAATGTTGTCTACCATTCTTAGTCAGTGCCTACCACTGTGGAAACTCAACTGGTTGGCTTCAAGCACAAGTACTTTCAGCAACTGCTGTTTCTGTTTTTCTGTGATGCTGGGTTACCACTAACATCAAAACTTGCACATCTATTTGCAATCATTGAAAGATCAGATGGAATGGTTTAGTCGTGAGTGATTTTCAGTCCTCATTTTTTCTTGGTCTCCTCAGCATGTGTCTGCTGTAGGTTAATGTGCAGCCAACAAATTACTTTTTTATGTCTTCGGTAAAATTTCTACTGACCCTTCTATGCATGGACAGATTGCACTTTGTCTGTGCATCCTGCTGGAGTCAGTATGTGCTCATGTTATGCATCTCCTGCCTCCATTTCTCTTCACTACTACACACATACTGCTCTGAAAGGCGCCCACTTACAACTGGGTCAAACAAAGGTAGGGACAACTGGGGGGTGATGCAATGGCATAAATGTTCATATTCTTTATAAAGTTTCAGGCAGCATAATTAGAAACAGGCAAAGTGGATTAGGCAAAGTTAAAGCTGGATGTGAACATTTTATTCAGATAGAGAATTATGTAAAGAACAAAGTCAAGGTTCCATTGTAATCTCAAGGACTTGTGCTGCTGGTCATTTTTGAATGTCATAAGAAAGCCACCTCAAAGTACAAGGACTTGGATGGATCTGCACCAATGCCTTGCCATTGGGCAGCACCATTACTCTCTTCTCCTTAATCAGTCTCCTGCTGATACATAAGATCTTGCATATAACTCAAGAGAAATTATATTGAAATGTACAGAGGACTTTGAGTTCACTCAAAGGGTTGTGGTCAATGGCTTGATTTCAGGTGGAGAACAGTGGTGAGTGGCGTTCCTCAGGGTTGGTATTGGGACTGGCACTGTTTAATGTCTTTGTCAGTGACAGTGTCAGTGGGATTGAATGCACTCTCCTCAAGTGTTCTGACAACACCAAGGTGTGTGGTGCAGTACCTCTAAAGGGCCTACAAGAAAGCTGCAGAGGGACTTTTTATGAGGGCATGTGGTAGGACAAGGGGTAATAACTTTAATCTGAAAGAAGGTAGATTTAGATTAGGTGTAAGGAAGGAATTCTTAACTCTGAGAGTGGCGAGGCACCGGAGAAGCTGTGGTTGTCCCATCCCTGGAAGTGCCCAAGGTCAATGAGGCCATGAACCCCTGTGATGGGGCTTTGGGCAACCTGGTCTAGTGGGAGGTATCTGCGTGAGGGGGGGTTGGAACAGATGATCTTTAAGGTCCCTTCCAACCCATACCATTTTGTGATTCTGTGAACTTCGCTGTGTATTACAGCCCTTGTTCACTTCTTCCATGCTGACAACAAGAGCAGAAAGTGATTCTGCAGCTCTGGATAGACTGTATAGTGCCCATCTGCTGTAAGCAGATGCAGTGAGGAAGAGCCCCAAGCTCAGGGAGTGAATCTGGTGTCTATCACAAAACCAGGAAAAAGTCCAGAGCAATGCAGAGCTGAAATACCTCACTCTATTTGTTGTGGGAAGGAACAAGGAAAGAGCAATTGGAACAAACAAGTTGAGGTCAAGAACAACTGCTGGTTTTGTTTGTTTGTTTGTTTGTTTGTTTGTTTTATATTTACATCTGCTGCTCTGAAGCCTCACAGATGTTGAGGTTTGGCATACTTGGGAAATTTTTTAATGGTCATTTTTGTTTAAGAAATTAAGTTTCATTGAAAACGAGTGTTGCATCCATTCAGTATTAAGGGAAGAATCCACAATATTATTAAAAATGGGTATTTTGATAATTTGGCTGTCAAAATATTTTACTTTTCCCACCTTCTTCATTTTTAATAATAAATAAAAATCTTTTGTTGAACAAACACAAATAATACATGTATTTTAAATAACCCAAATAAATTGTCATGTGAAGCTTATGCAGGAAAATTCAGTTTGAGGTTTTGTCCCCTGTCAGAACAAAGAAAATTAAGAACTAAAATTTCTTGTGGAAGTTGTTTTACTTTTTTTTATTTTATTTTATTTTATTTTTTTTTGCTTAAATCTATTTGTGCATTTTCCAAGTACAAAGCCACCAATAAGGGAAAATATTTGTTTAGAAAGTGTACAGATGTTATTGTTTCAATTCTCCTCTCCATGGCAACATATGTGGGCACTGAAAGATAATTCTGGGTATTTTTTCTTCCTTTTTAATTGGCTTTTTACTGATTAAGTTTACATCTGTTCCCTATGTGCAGGACATTGCTTACCACTCCCCCAAATTGTTGGGAATTTTATGCAAAAAACTACCTGCAATACAAGACTGTGAGGGCTGAAGTCAATTCAATTTCTGGAAGTATTAAAGTTGTCAAATAATTAATGACTCCGGAAAAATAAATGTAACCAACTTGCAGGTACACTGAGGTTTGTGAAAGCGATGGTACTGTGTACAATCCTAAGTTATGAATATACTGATTATAAAATAGGCAGTCCTGCACTTTACAGCAATTTTTAAATTAAGCTTTGTTGAAAAAAAAAATCATAACAGCTGGAATTTTAATCTATTTGGAGTGTTAAACACCAATATAGATTTCATAAGGGTTATTAGTAGAGTGAATCATTGTCACTTCCACTGTGATGTGGGCTTGCAAGAGGGGTAAAACTTGGAAACACACAGAGACAGAGATTAGTATAAAGGAGAAAACTGCACCATGAGCACATTGAGTCTTGATTATTTTTAATGTATATCTAACATTATTCTCACCCATCCATGGGCTTAATAGAAATAGCCATAACTCCTGCTGAATCCAATGTCTAAGGGAAGTGATAAGAAACGATAAAAGCCAGACTTCAAGGTTATGAAATCTAGTGATGCACCATTACACTGCAATTAAAAGATGCTAAAAGTGACATTCACAATCATTCAAAAATGAATAGAAACAGGGCTAAAATGCATGTTTTCCTAAGATAATTTTTCTCCTCAGCTCTGGCAAAAGAGTTCATGTTTGAAGAAACACTCATTTGAGGATATAAAAATTAGATTGCATGTTTTCTTTTTTTCTTCTTTTTAATTTTTTCTTTCTTTTTCTTTCTTTCTTTCTTTTCTTTCTTTCATTTTTTTTTTTTTTAATGAAAGAAGGAAGGGAAGAAGCGCCTTTCAATCAGCAATTTTTAAAAACAGACTGCTGCACAAAATGTAAGATTTAATTTAGTCTATTTTCTTATCCAATATAGTAATTCACAAGCCATAGAGTCCCCATAAAGATGTTTAAAATGTAAATTGTGCTGACATTATTTAATCTAATACTTTGGATACCTGAGGGCTTTTCTGCATCCCAGTGCTTCCCCTTCTTTGATTATGCATTCTGCTCAGGCACAACAGCAAAATCCTCTCATCAGTAGCAACAAAAAGTTAAACATGAGGTCTAGATTATGTTTTTCTATGGGATCCTTCTTATGCTCTGTTTCTCAGGTATTTCTGTGTACCCACCTCCATAATCACCAGGCTGTGGACTGTGGCCTTCAAGTACTTTTCCTTGGGTCCTGATAGTCATAAAATACCATAACATGTGGCATATGTGGCATAGGCAGAAGAGATAATTTGTCAAGATTTACATTCTGACAAACATAAATCAAAGGATATCAAACTGTTCATATCTAATTACAATTAATAATTAGTTTGTTATTTCTGCTTAACTGTACTGTGAACTATGTAGCTCCCAACTACATATCCTGGCCCCTATTCCCTCCTCTGCCATGACACAGCTGCAAAGAAAACCCTCCATTCAGCAGGCTCATTCCAGTGTCCAGAGTGCAGGGTTACACATATGACTTCAGAAAACTCTAGAGGAGCCAAATAAATGTCCTCCTTCGGCCATTTGCTGCCACCATGTTATTGACCCTACATTGTTATGGGATCACAGTACTCCTTCAAGACACAGGTGGAAGTTAGCTCAAATACATCAGCAGCAGTTGTAGTGAGGTGATTTTGTGCTGAAGCAAATTATAAAGTCGTTTCCCCTGTGCCACCAGTAAATCGGGGATTCCTGCCAATACATGGGTGGGAATGGACGGTGGAGATCAGTGACTGTTCCAGCTTTGGTGGACAAGTGTGACTATTCTCAGAGGTATCTCTGGGGCACTCACTATCTTTCACTCCCTCTTCAATCAGTTCAGAGTGCGCAGTCCTTTCCACAACTGCATCAGATGATACTGGTTTTACTGCGAAGTTTTATTTGTGATTTCCAGTCTTCATCATCTAAGACCTGATGTTATATTACAATTGCAAATGTCCATTGGCACATGTAAGATCACTGAGGTCAAATATGCCACAGCCCTAAATAACATCTGACATGACAAAGGCATAAAACTTTCATAGGTAGGAGGTGTCACACATGATATTTGTATTCTGCCATTAAAAAAAATTGAATAGTATCTTACATCACCAGCAATCTTACTGAAATAAATGGTATTTCTAACAAAGAAATCGCCACTTAGGAAGCTTGAGCCAGGCCAAGTGTGTATTCTCTGCAACACAAAAGAAAGTCAAAAGAAAATGTTCCAGCTGAACAACCTGGTGTTCTTAACTCCTCAGGGCTCAGCGCTCAAGTCTGCTTTGCCAGTCCTGGAGTCCAAGATAAGTCTTTCTTTTACTTCAAAATTTAATAGGAATGAAGTAAGCAATTATTCGACATGCTCCCCTTAGGATATCACAGCTCTCTAGCCATTTGCAATTAGCTTGAGGAAGGCCATCAGCATTAGACAAAAGTTTGTATCTGTAGTGCTAAAGACTTCATCTTGCCAAGATCATCCACATTGAAATATTCCATTGGAAAAAGAAGACCACAAGAAACAGAATGAACATTTAATATCTAACCCCATCTTTGGAGAGAGTTGACTCATGCAGGCTTGAAATGAGAACACTTGGAGGGTTAAAGTACAGCTCAAGGGATGACCAGGTCAACAGCAGCTGGAAAAATGAAGCTGGTAAACCACAAAACAA
Source organism: Nettapus auritus (assembly GCA_011076525.1). Lineage (NCBI taxonomy): Eukaryota > Metazoa > Chordata > Aves > Anseriformes > Anatidae > Nettapus > Nettapus auritus. The sequence goes on from CM021767.1 coordinate 112,191,184, forward strand.
AAGGAAGAAACTTATTTCTAAAAGAAGCTGAATATTTTTTAGGAATGTAGATTGCTTCTTAGATAACTGAGATTTCATTGCAGTAAGAAATTATCAGTCAGCTCTATTGTATAGTTTTACAAATATCACTTTGTTTCACAAATGTAAGACTAGTGACTAGTTAGGCCTTGATATGGGAAAGTGCAAGCACTGTAGACAATGATAACTTCAAGACATATCAAGTTCTGCAATATTACCTCATGGCTGGGTTTTACCCATAATTGATTATTTTCCAGAAAAATGAAAGAGACATGGAGCGTAAGAGAATGCCTAGAATTTCACTGGGTTTCTCTGTGGTTTTTTTTTTTTTTTTTTTTTTTTTTTTTTAAGATCCTGGGAAGCCACAGTATAAATCCTGACGCATGTTCTAGGTCTTATCTGTTACCCAAGGAATGTATGCATTGTATCAAGGACATTTTATGCTCTGTTAACTGTGTATTTGCAGAGAGAGGATTACATTATACACAAACAAGTAATGTCTTCCATGCATTTCAACTGCCTGACAGGAACATTGGGAATAGAAATATCAGAAAGAAAAAAACAACTAGATTGGGCAGGAGGATTACCCTGGATTTGAATGGAAATGATGGAGGACACACTGGAAAGGTGCTTGTTGGGTACACTGAAAGATGCACAATGGTTTGGAAAGGATAATAAGACCTTAATGGGATGACATGGCAAACACCAAAAAAATAGGAAGGCTTACATCTTCAAAGGAGGAAAGAAAGCAAAGGAAGTGCCTATGATTGTTAGTGCATGGAAAAGCAGAGCACTGCTTCACATCCAGCCTCCAGAGAAGTCAGGGTGTCTGAAGTGCAATTTGAGATCATCTGATTATCCTCACAATGCACTGCAGAAAATAAGTAAGTAAATAAATAATAACCTTAGTTGTAAATGACCGTAGTGGAAAATTGTGCACTTTTCCCCAAGAGAGCTTTCCAAGTTTAGAGCATTACAGTTATATGTGTTGATTGAGGAGAGGAAGGATTGTCATCTGGTCAAAGTTGGAACATGGTACTTAAAATAATGGTCTAACTTTAATACTAAAACTAATTTTCCTGAGATTGTCACAGTTCAGCTGCACTGAGTATAGGTGTCTGCTACCATCTGAGGTATGCGAGGTTATCAAGGGCTGTCCTGAGGCTGACATCCCAAAATGCATGAGTCTCCTGTAGGTTTGACGTCACATCTGCTAGTTCTGAGTATCTTGGAAGCCTAGTGCATCTCAAAAGACATTAGATGCCTAGATATCTAGGCATCTAATGCTATATGGCTGAATTGAGCCCTGATGTGTCATTGCACTGCAGATTTCTGAAATAGGTAATGGATTTGAAAGGCATTCAAACCATGAGATATTTATTGTGCTTGAAAGATGGCCTCTGTGGACAGGTTTCAGTCTGTGGTTCAGACAACAAAATACAATGGTCTGCGTGTAAATGTGTATATGTAGACCAAGTGTCTATGCCAGCGAAGAGCTAACCTGTCAGCAGGGCCTAGAGGGCAATTCGGCAGATCAGTCACTAGGTGACTCCTTTTGTGAGATCAGAATCACTCTGCACACCATGGACTGTATTGATTAGATATGCATTGACTGTAATAGGAGCTGAGGCAGCTGCATGCCTCTAAACACTGATCTCAATTTAGTTGTCTCAATTAGTTATGGTGATTGTGCCTTAGTGGGTGTGATTCAGTTGTATAAACAGAGGTGCCATCTGGGACAGGCTAAGGTACTTGTGACATCAATACAGATGGGGCTAGCACATAGGACATGGGACAAAAAGGAGGGGTATCCCCAATACATGGAGTATCCAGGAATTTCTGGTGGCACTGGATGTCTATGTAAGGGTAACTTGACCTCAGCCATGGAAGACTTAGTTTTGAATTTCTCTGAGTCTTCTGTTTCTCATGGTAGAAAATATTTTTGACAATATGTTTGTTTCAGTTGTCTATGGTTAGGCATTGGACATGATGGAAGGCACCACTGAGTATTGCAGGGCTGGCAGATAAGACATGGGACTTACAAGAAACCAGCCCTCTCTGAAGTAGCAGCTGGAGGCCGGGTGGGCCTCACAGCACCCAAAATGAAGTATCAGTTTAGCTGTATGTATTTAGTAAATTGAATTGTCCCCAATACTTGTCTATCACAGAGGATGCTCTGAACTAATGTCCATTTAATATTAAGGGTGATACAAACACTTGCAACAGAAACAAGACTTTATCATCAAAATATTTATTTATTTTTAAGTTGAAATTTAATTAACAGAAATGCCTCCTTTGATCTCCCAAGTCCCATTAATTGTTAGTGAGACAAGATTTCAAAGATATATGTGTGTTTTGTGTATTTGGTTTTAGCTGAGTTCCCTAAAAGAAACGTTCTGCTCTTCTATTTCTGTTAGCAGAGTTGTGTGGTTTTTATATTCAGCATCTCTACAAAGAAAGGATTTTTTTTTTTTTTTTTTTTCTGAATGACAAAATGCAGCGTTTTTAATAGGTGAGCAGATGTTGGTGGGAGTGCTTCAAATATACACTTGAAAATGTTGCATTTAGAAATTAAGTTTGATAGCTCTGAAAGGAAAACCCAGGATTTTTAATAAATTCGAAAGAAAGGCTTAGTTGCACAAGGAACCTTGTAAGATACTGTGAGGACAAATACTGCTGCAAAGCTGGAAGGAAGCCAGAACACAGTAAGCCAGAAAGACAGAAGAGAAGCTAAATGAGGGAGAGAAAAAATAAGACACTAAACAAGACAGCTGATAGCAACACAGAGAAAAAAAAAAATACAAACACAGACTTGAGGAAAGATGTAGCAACTGTAGCAGACACATAGAGGGGTGGTGAGAAAAAGAATACACCCCAAACCTGTTCTGCTGTAGCACCAGTTGGTTGAATGGGATGCTTAAGGCGAGGGTGGATTCACAAAATGCTTCTTTTTATAGGAAAACTGGCTTTAGAAATCCATATTTTCCCCTGCTCCCACAAAGTGTTTCCTGCACATATCACACATACCCCCACCTCCTCAGCAGCACAGCTTGGAGAATTTTGTTCTGTTTTCTTTTTCATTTTATTTAGTCTTTTTCATTTATATTGAACTTATATGTGACCCACATTTGTGTGACCCTGGTTACAGAGCAGCTTCACAATGAGTGCCAGTGTGGAAGCTGTGGGATGCAGACCAGGAGAGGAAGTAAAACACTACCTATGTAGAAAGAAAGCTGGGGACCATGCAAGCTACCAGGGTTTTGCCATCATAGCCAACATATGCAAAATCACATCTGGAACCAATGAATTTTTCTTGCTCCATTCTGTTTTTCTCTCCCCAAAGCTGATCCTGGAGGAAAGCTTGCATTGGCACTCTAATTCCTGGTTAATTCCTGCTCTCCACAGCAGCCCTCATTGCAATATGTATTTCATCACTAAAAACAATGGTTTCAGAAAATCAATCAAAGGCATGGAATCTATTTTTCTTTATTAATATTATTTGTTCCTACCAGGTAAAATGGTGGTAAGAATGACTCATGGAAAATCAAAATGTATCTTGAACAGCTGTTGCTTGAAGGGACGTCATTTCAGGTATTGTGTGTTCTTCTCAGCCATGGCAAAAGATATTTTAAAAAGGAGAATGTGAAGTATTTAGAAATATTTCAGAAATATGCAGTTGATAAAAAGAACAGCACATGGTGTGCCACACTGGCTTTAAGTGCTGAAATTTCAATGCTGTAGCCACAGGCTGATATGCCCAGGTTCTGATGTAAGGGCTTTTTATAAAGGCTGTCCTCCAGAAGCAAATGTCCACTGCTATCAGCATCAACAGTGAAATAATAAAAGGAGATAAATGTGCCCTTCATAATTGCAGCCATTATCTTATAGCCTGAAGATCAAAAGCTACTGGTAGCTGACATGCACCTATTCCCATGAATACAGTGAAGCACAAATCAGAACAGGCTTAATTCAGCTGCCTTAATATTACCTACCAACAAAAGCCTGGCAATGCCAATGTGTTAGGAAAGCTGTTGGTTATGGAGTCTAAAGCAGGACACAAAAGAAATGAAGGCAGAACCACTGGGGACTACAATTCAAGGGGGAGTTGACACAGGGTGAACGATAGCAAAGATAATAACAATAGCATACACAAGTTTTGACTGCATTTTGATATTGCCAGTCTCTGAAACAGGATGAATGTATATAGTTCTCTTGAAAAGTAAATATGCTAATTATGTAATGTTGCTAATGATGCCAATGATAAGAATGTACGGGTAGGCTCTCTCCCCCGAGACAGTGAAGATTATGGCATCTTTCCTAGTATTAAACCTTTTACAGTGTTTGGCCTTGCAAAAGGCACTATCAAAGAGCAATCTAGGGTAATCAATAATGAAAGTATTATTTGCTTCTTATTGCCTACACTTAATCCTAGAAGTAGAGTTAGTGCCTGAGACCAGCACTGCAGCAGTGTTGGGCAGCAATACCGCAGAAGCAGATAAAGGTTGTTCAGAGCATTGTGCAGTACAGGTCACAAAGCTTCCCGTAGCATAAGTTCAGTAAGAAAACAAAAGAAATGTAAGGGGAAGAGGAACAAAGACATAAATATTTGGATGCACTTGGGAAAGTAGCAGAGATTAAAATGAGTGCATGAGGCTGGATGGATGTCATATGAAGGAAGGTTTGTTTCTGGCACAAACAGGCACTTTGTTTGTATGCCTGTAGAAAGGTAGAATTTAGTATTCCTCCTGTACTATCCTCCTATGAGTACAGACAGCTACTTCTTCCACAAGGGGAATAAAAAATAAAGTGCAGAACAGTTGAAAGCTAGAGATAAGGGAAACACTCATAGACAGGGACTACTACTACCTCAAGTTTTTTTTTTTTTTTTTTTTTTTTTTTTTTTTTTTTTTTTTTTTTTTACTTTTAGCAGCTATTGTGAATTAAAGGACAAATAGGCACTTTTGAGGTTCCTAGAATTTTTTCTTGGAAAACAGCCATAGCAGAATCTGGATCTTTGGTGAAGTAATCCATGAATATGTCTGTGTCCTTACCTGTGACCACAGTGTTGGTTACTGAAAACACACAGTGCCCTATGTTAGTGACTGACAGCAGGTGCATCACTGCTTATCTTCTACATGCCAGGATAATGCTCTATCCACCATGTTAAGTACTGGTGGGACATTCACTAATCTTAAAATTATTGCATTCTTCTTTCCTTGGGACATATGTGCCAAAAAGTTATCTCCGCTAAACCCTTGGGGTTTATGTAAAAGCAGCAGGACTGAGTCCTATGGCCTTTGTGGTAATCTGACTAAAATACTCAGAGCACCTTGACAAGTATTGGGAATGCATGAATCTGCTGCACCTCATGGTTAAACAGATGAACTCCTCTATGAATACAGGAAAACTAAGGTAGAGTAAAACATAGGCAAACTAGGAAATCATAACTGATTCTAGTGCATGACCATGATACCGGAATACTTAGAAATTAAATTGGGAAACTACTAGGATAATAGTTGAGTCAAAACTCTTCTGAGTTCCCACCAAAAACTTAGTTTTGTTTGTTTTTCTTATGAAACAGTAAACCAGGTCCTAGTTTTATCAACTGCCCTTCATCAAGACTGAGTGCAATATGACTTTAAAGTAGCCATTGTGACATGTACAAATTTGTTGCATGATGCCAACTTTGCATAAAAAACCTGGACGAGACAAGGGTATAATCAGGACAAGTCATGGGCATCAAAGTAAAGTAAGGTTTAATCTGACAGCAAATTGGAAAATTCATGCATTTTGCTCATTAAAATACCTTAATGCTTTGAATAGGATACCATATTGAGAATAGTTACTGTACATTAATTATAAGTGCCTTATGGGAGCTATATGTGCAGTTTTCTTCAGTATTACCTTGGTGTCTAACACTATGCTAATACAACCAGTCTGTTATGGAGTACGTAGTTTACTGTTGAGCTTTTCAATTCTTTCTGGTCTGTGTGATGATGAATGGTTGTAGGGTAAATTAAGCTGCTGTAGTAAACAAAAATCTTTGCCTCTCCTAACTCATGCTGACCTCCAGATTTGTTGAATTCACGGACTTCCAGCCAAACCCTCCCCTGTCCCAGCTGCATGCCGTTCCCTCGGGTCCTGTCGCTGTCCCCAAAGCTCGGCGCCTTCCCCTCCGCTTCCCACGTGAGGGAGCTGCAGGCCACCATGAGGCCTCCCCTCGGCCTGCTCTGGGCTGAACAAACCAAGGGACCTCAGCCACTCCTCGTATGCCTTCCCCTCTAAACTTTTCACCATATTTGTTGCCCTAATAGCTTGATGTCCTACTTATATTGTGGCACCTGAAACTGTGCATGGTACTTGAGGTGAGGCCTCACCAGCTCAAAGTAGAGCTGGACAATCCCTTTCTTCAAATGGGGAATAAATATGTAAATACCGCACAGAGCTTATCTTATTCTTTACAGAGATCTGTCCCTGTAATTACAGAAAACTATTTACAATCCTTTTATGCTTTAGTTTTTATCTAACAGAAAGAATCTTTAGGATGTGCTTTAGCTATAAGGACTTCAGTGTTATATTCTTGAGCAGTGGAGAGCACTACAAAGCTGAGTAGTCACTGAGATTCACCCATTTTATTGAGTTCTGAGTACATTTGATTTGAATGGATGTTGTCTAATTTTATATGGAGTTCCTTCTAAAGCTTATAAAACCCTCTATATTAAAGGAACCATAATGAGTTCTGTACTATTCTGAAAACTTACGTTTTTCATTTGGCCTCTGATACGTACAATCATGAGTGCTATAGTTATGATGATAAAATTCCAGGCAACTGATATAAATAAGAGGGAATATTTGTACATTTTCATGGTTCTTTTCAGAAGGATGGAATTTGATTTGCACAGATGCTAAACAACCATTTACATTTCATGAATTCTGAGTAAGAACACATTATAATAGTGCACGTATCAAACAACACTTGGGATCAGTTCGGGGGTACTAGAGCTGTATGACTAAAAGTTCAGTCATGTTTCATGCTTCAATTAGAGTTTTGAAAGTTTTAATCTTGTTCTGCTTTTAATCTGCTTTATTCTATGATCATCATGTCCATTAGCTGCCCATACTAAATCTTTGTGTAGTACTGTTTGCAGTAGTTTGTTTTTTTGTTTTTTTTTTTTTTTTTTTTCCCTGCTTGGTTTTCAGCCATGAATAAAGAAATTAAAGAACGAAAAGTCAGACATATATACGTGTTCAAGAAGCCTCACTTAAACAGATTTTTTTTTTTTTTTTTTTTTTTTTTTTTTTTTTTTTTTTTTTTAATTT